>LPNX010637461.1:359138-414632 GCA_001517045.1 Pseudotsuga menziesii | reverse complement strand
CATTTGCATTATTTTCTTGGTCTCCAAGTCTTGCAAACCAAAGAAGGAATCTTTCTTTCCCGGTCTAAGTATGCTTGTGACCTTCTTCGTCGCTTCCACATGGACGATTGTAAACCAACCCCTTCTCCCTTCCAGTCTGGAGTCAAACTTTCTGCCACTTGTACTTCCGCTAAAGTAGATGCCACCTTGTATCGTCAGCTTGTTGGTAGTCTTTTATACTTGACTCATTCCTGTCCTGACCTTTCCTTTTCCATTGGTCATGTTTCCCATTATATGCAAAGTCCTCATGAAAGTCACTGGAAAGCAGCAAAAAGAATACTTCGATATATTCGAGGTACAATTTAGTTTGGGATTCATTACAATACAGGGGAGAAAACTTTGTTGGTTGGTTTCACTGATTCAGATTGGGCCAATGATCCTGATGATCGAAATTCTACTGCAAGTTATGTTTTTAGTCTGGGATCTGGACCTATCACTTGGGCTTGTAAGAAACAACGAGCTCTTGCTCTTTCTTCAGCAGAAACAGAATATCGAGTCGCGGTTAATGCCAGTCAGGAAGCTTTATGGCTTCGACAGATCCTTTCAGAGTTTGGATTCGAGCAACAGCAGCCTACTCCACTTTGGTGCGACAATCAAAGTGCCATCAATCTTGCCAAAGATCCAGTTCTACATTAGCGCAGTAAACACATTGAGCTACACATGCACTTCATCATAAATCTTGTTCATTATAGTGTTATTGAAGTTCTCTATTTCTCTATAGATGATCAAGTTGCAGAAATCTTCACCAAGTCTCTTATAGAAGCAACTTTTTCTAAACTTCCGTCTATATTAGGAGTTCAAGAATGTGTCCTTAAGGGGGGATAGGCTCTAATGCCTCCTTCCTTCTCCTAATAGTGTCACTTTTGTAAATCCTTCAATCCTATCCCAATTTGTTCTTAAGGGGGGATGTTAGGATATTTAGACATTTAGGAGTTAGTTAAGATCAACTTGTGTAATATATCCGTTAGGTAAAAGTGTGTTTCTTTAGTATGCATTTGTAAATATTCTAATCCGACGGTCATGATATGTTCTAGACATAGAGTGATCCGATGGTTCAACTTCTCTTAGATCATACCTACCATTGATTCGTGGCTTAATGATCCTGTGGATTATTCATCTTCAAAAATTACACTGATCTAATATGGTACAATGGTTATTAATCTATGGTTCAAAGAACATAACATCGCATGGTGCGCGGTTCGACATAACATCGCATGGTGCGCGGTTCGACATAACATCGCATGGTGCGCGGTTCGACCTGACATCGCATGGTGCACTGTTCGACATGACGTCGCATGGTGCATGGTTCAACATAACATCGCACGGTGCGCGGTTCGACATAACATCGCATGGTTCAAACGGTCAAGTCTTACGGTTAAGACTTGGCATCTGGCGATTTGTGCATCGTCAAGAGGTAATATAAAATGGTTTGTAACATGCTCGCATAGTTAGTGGCAACGTTTTGGTGGTCTTGCACACTGTCAAGTGGAACCTCGAATGGTTCGTGAAAATCCCGCGTGGTCAAGTGTATACCCTCTAGCGGTCTTGTGCACGGTTAAATGGCACTATTCTGGTGGTTGGATGAGGGTGCGCGGTCACGTATGCTGCGACATTTTTGGAATTTAGTTATATGCTGCGATAGCGGATATAACATTTGGAACAGCTCTAAAATGTGACGGATATCCATTTTGTGGCGGGCTAGCAACACCATACATGGTATTAGATGGAACCGTTGGGAGCCGCTGCCACATTTAGCGGAACAGAAATGAATGTAACGTACATCCAGTTGAAACGTTTCGACGGAAATTAAAAAGATAGCATATGATTATAGATGGAATATGAAAAGACGGGTAGCAGACGGGTCGAGCCCATTACTTATCCTCCCACTGAACGCTTAAATAGACGATTCGGGCCACAGTGAAGGGGGTCAAATTGTTTAGAGCACCGAGCACCGCTTTTCTGTTACGAGAAGCTTGCAGAGATAAAAGAAAAGAAGCACTGAGAGTTTTGCAGTGAAGTGTCCAGATGCTGTTACTGTGGAAGTCGACATTCTCTGTTATAATTTTAGCTTTCTTTGCCTTTTGAAGGCTAATTGTAATTTCCAGAAGAGAGGTCTTGAGGACTTTGTACAGCATTCTGTTTACAATTGCTGAAGTTGATTCCATAACCATTTTTGTACCATTTTCAAGAGATTAATTGGATCGATACCCATTGGAGAGGGACCCGGAGACGTAGCCCAGTGGAGGGGGTGAACTCCGTTATCAACTTCTGTTTGTGACTCTCTGATTCTGTGTTTTTTTTCCCATGTCTAGTTATCAATTTTTCTTTCTTTTCTGTTTAAGCATTTAATTTATGTTAATGTTGTTCTCATGAATTAAGCAAACTGGTAAATGCATTCTTTTAAAAACTTTTGATGCACTCAAGTTGAGATCCGACGGATCATATTATGGTATCAGAGCAGGTTAACTACTTGTGCAAGTTTGTGAATGCTTACCAGGTCCAAGTTAAAGCTTGGTGAAGGAGAATTAATTGAAGGAGATCCAGAGATTGGCTCAAGGAGAACATTCTCAAGAACCATGTCTGCTCCATGAGGGGAAGAAGAAGGACATACAGAACGGGAAAAACCTGCTATTTCTGAAATTGAGTTTTTGGAGGCTTTTATCAGTATGAAAGCCATGATGGAAATTCTTCTCGGTGAGCGTGCAGAAAGGAAGAAGAACGAAGAAGGATCTTCATCCAAATATGCCGAAGTGAAGAAGGAAGAAAAGGGTAAAAGAGTAGGAGGTGATGGTGATCCTCCTGATACTAATCAGGAGGTGATGGGAAGAAGAAGGACATACAGAACGGGAAAAACCTGTTATTTCTGAAATTGAGTTTTTGGAGGCTTTTATCAATATGAAAGCCATGATGGAAATTCTTCTCGATGAGAGTGCGGAAAGGAAGAAGAAAGAAGAAGGATCTTCATCCAAAGATGCCGAAGTGAAGAAGGAAGAAAAGGGTAAAAGAGTAGGAGGTGATGGTGATCCTCCTGATACTAATCCAAATTTCTCTTCTTCTCACAATTCTCATTTAAATAATGCAAATCCTAATATGCCTTATTTCAAATTGGATGTTAAATTCGAATTGCCAATTTATAATGGAGATTTAGATGCTGAAAAGTTAGACAATTAGATCAAGCAGCTTCAAGTATATTGCAGGGTGCAGGGCATTACTGATGACCCTTCCAGGATTCAATTGGCCACTTTGAGAATGAGTGGTATGGCTCTTACTTGGTGGGAGAGCAAGATTCAGCAAGATCTTCGAAAGAACGGTAAAATTATTTCAGTTTGGAATGAATTCATTGAAGTATTAAGGAAGCAATTTTATCCTTTAGGACATATTCAACAATTAACCATGAGTTGGAAAATGTTTAGAGAAGCTAAAGGACAAAATATTCAAGACTATACTCATGAATTCAGAAAGAGGGCTATTGCATTGAATGTTTCATTAGATACACAGGAAACTCTTCTTAAGTACATTGGTGGCATGCATTCTTATTTGAGACATACTTTGTTGATGTTTAACCCCAGTAATTTGGATGATGTATGTGTTCAAGCTACACATTTAGAAGCTAGGGGTAAGCATGCTAATGATACTTTTGTGAAGAAATCATTTAAATTTGACAGCAAATCGAAAGGTAAAGATAAGGGGGAAAAGAAAATGGCTACTGTTAAGAAAGATGGTGAAAATCCTACATGTTTGCATTGTCAAAAGGGACATGATGTCTCTAAGTGTTGGAAACTTCATCCGAAGTTAAGGCCAAAGAAGTATGGAGGAAACAAAGATAAAGGCAAAGCAAAAGCTACTGCAGTAGTTATTCAAGACTTGGGATCCGACTCAGGTGATGAAACAAAGGTTACAGCTATCGAAATCTGGGGTAAGAATAAAAGTATCTCACTTCCCATTGATGCAAAATCAAGTTCTAGTGCAAGTAAAAATCTTCCATCTACTTCTAAGCAAAATGATAAAAATAGAAGTGCACTGTTTCATGTTTGTGTCATTGCAAATCACACAAAGATTGATACATTGTTTGATAGTGGTTCACAAGTAAATCTGATATCAGAAGAAGTGGTTAAGAAATTGCATTTAGTTACTATGCCTCATGAAAAACCCTATCCTCTTGGTTGGGTTACTAATGATACACAATTGCAAGTTACAAAGAAATGTGTATTAAAGTTTGCCATTACTGGAAAGTTCATGGACGAGGTAGAATTGGATGTAGTACCACTTAACATTTGTGGAATTGTACTTGGGAGTCCATATTTGTATGACCGAAAAGCAGTCTTTTATAGAGAGCAGAATAAGTATCATCTTTTTAAAGATGGTGTGGAATATATTGTACGAGCACATAAGACAAAAACAAATCTAGCAATAGTCTCTACATGACAAATGAAGAGGCTGGTAAATGCTACTAAGGATTTTGTGTTAATGATGGTTAAGGTGAAAAATAATTAGATCTCTAAATCTTTTGAAGGATGTGATCCTAAACATAAATCTGAACTGATTGAAATTATTTCTGAGTATGATGATTTATTTCAAGATCCGAAAGGGTTACCACCAAAGAGAGAAATTCAGCATGAGATACATTTGCAACAGGATGTTCCACTCTCGAACATAGCCATGTACCAGATGTCTGTAATACAGAATGAGGAAATCAAGAAGCAGGTTCAGGAGCTGATTGAGAAGGGGGTCATCTGGCCAAGCACTTCTCCTTATGGCTCTCCTATAGTCTTGGTTCCGAAAAAGGATGGGTCTTGGAGGATGTGCATCGACTATAGGGCCCTTAACAAAATCACCATTAAAAATAGGTTTCCTCTTCCTCGCATTGATGATTTGCTTGATCAGTTAAAGCATGCAATTTATTTTACAAAATTGGATCTGCGTAGTGGGTATCATCAAATCTGTGTTGCTGAAAATGATGCCTGGAAAACAGTGTTTAAAACAAAACAAGGTTTGTATGAATGGCTTGTGATGCCTTTCAGGCTCTGTAACGCACCTTCTACTTTCATGCGGGTCATGAATGATGTCTTTCGTCCATTCATTCATGATTTTGTAATTGTATATCTGGATGATATCCTGGTGTTTAGCAAAACCTGGGAGGAACACATTGTACATGTGAAGAAAGTTTTAGATGTACTGAGGAAGGAGAAGCTTTATGTAAAAATGTCTAAATGTGAGTTTGCTAAAACTTATTTAGTATATCTGGGCCATATTATTGGTGGAGGCCACCTGCGAGTGAACCCAGCCAAGGTTGCTGTCATTGTAAACTGGCCACGGCCTAACACCATTACTGAAATCAGAAGTTTTTTGGGTGCGGTTCAGTATTGGAGGAAATTTATTTCTGGGTTTTCTTCCATTACTGCTCCATTACATGCGTTGACAAGCATTAAAGAAATTTTCCAGTGGGGAGGCAAGCATCAGAGAGCCTTTGACACTTTGAAGGAAAGGATTAGCACCCCACCAGTTCTGACGTTGCCAGAGTTGCAGCAGCCATTTGAGATTGAAACAGATGCTAGCGGGTTTGCCATGGGAGTCGTTTTAATGCAAGAGAGGAAGCCAGTCTGTTACCATTCAGAAACGTTCTCTACTGCGGTAAGTAAATATCCGACTTATTGCAAAGAGTTGTATGCTTTAGTACAGAGTGTGAAGAAGTGGAAACATTATATCATGGGAAAAGAAACAGTCATACATCATGATCATCAGCCACTTCAATATCTACAATCTCAAACTAAAGTACAGCAAAGTCGTCATTTAAGATGGATGGGATTTTTACAGCAGTTTCATCTTTTAATTAAATACAAAAAGGGAATTCATAATAAGGTAGCAGACATGTTGTCGAGGCCACCTACAAATGCTTCAATAATTCTTCAGAACAGTTCATTAACACATGAAAGTTACATTGAACAGTATGCAGAAGATAAAGATTTTAAGAACGTTTATGCATCACTGATACATGGTAAATAGGAAGAGAACTATTATGTGCATAGTCAACTCCTATATCATCTTGGTAAACTCTGTATTCCAGAGAAAGAGAGAATGCATGTGATCCGAGAAGCACATAGTTCATTGATTGCAGGACATTTTGGTGTAAGTAAAACATTGACAATATTGCAGAATCACTGTTATTGGCCTCAGATGTGAGAAACTATAGCTAAATATATACGAGGATGTGTTATGTGTGCAACGAGTAAGCCTAGCAATAGGAAATTGGGTTTGTACACACCTCTTCCAGTTTTTTCTCGTCCCTGGGAAAGCATTTCTATGGACTTTGTAGGAGGACTACCTATGTCTAGAGAAGGGCATGATTACCTATATGTTGTTGTGGACAGATTCAACAAAATGTGTATCTTAATGCCATGTAACAAATAGATCACTGCTGAACAAACAGCTCATCTATTCTTTCAGAATGTTTGAATACATTTTGGGCTACCCATTTCTATTGTATCTTATCGGGATTCCCGGTTCTTGGGAGAATTCTGGTCAACTTTATAGGAGCTTATGGATAATAAACTTAAGAAAAGTACAACTTTTCATCCACAGAACGATGGGTAAACAGAGTTAGTAAACAGAACAGTGGTTCAGCTGCTCAGAGGATATTGCAGTAAACATCCTAAACTTTGGGATGAGCAGTTGCAGTATATACAACATGCTTACAATCATGCAGTTCATTCTTCCACGAAAAGATCTCCTTTTGAAACTTGTTTTGGTTATCTGCCAAAAACACCGATGGAATTCTATTTTGGAAAAGATACAGTGGATGGACATCATGATGCAGATAAAGCTCTAAGATACATTTAGAGAATCCAAGCGGTGCAGCAGGCAGTTCAGGAACAGTTGGAGAAGAGCCAGGCAAAGTACAAAGCCAGGCATGACAAGCATCGGGTTGATCATCAATTTTAGGTTGGTGATAGAGTTTGGTTACATATCACCAAAGAAAGAATGAAAGGTGAAGGTAAAAATCTTAAACCTTTCAGGTATGGTCCTTTTGAGATTCTGGAAAAGATTGGTACTAATTCTTTTCACTTGAAGTTACCTCCATACATGCAAATCTATTCAGATGTCAATGTTGAGAATCTTAAACTGTATGAGCCTCCTATGATCATGGATGAGGAAACTAACATACAGATTCCTTCAGTTGATGATATGGCACTTGAATACATGAAAGAGTTGCAGGATGATGTTATTCTTGACAGAAATGTAAGGACTTCATGAAGGGGGGATGTTGAGTACCTTCGAGTGGGGCTTAAAGGCATACATCCTAGTAAATCAAGATAGATGGATATTGGAAAAGTGAGGGAGCTGTACCCTCACTTACTTACAGAGTGACTCAGGATTTTGGTGGTCCAAAAGCTCTCTAATGGGGAGGAATTATCCAATGGATTATTCATCGTCAAAAATTACACTGATCCAATATGGTACAATGGTTATTAATCTATGGTTCAAAGAACATAACATCGCATGGTGTGCGGTTCGAAATAACATCGCATGGTGCGCGGTTCGACATAACATCGCATGGTGCACGGTTCGACATAACATCGCATGGTGCGCGGTTCGACATAACATTGCATGGTGCGCGGTTCGACATAACATCGCATGGTGCACAGTTCGACATGACATTGCATGGTGCGCGGTTTGACATAACATCGCACGGTGCACGATTCGACATAACATCGCATGGTGCGCGGTTCGACATAACATCTCATGGTTCGAACGGTCAAGTCTTACGGTTAAGACTTGGCATCTGGCGATTTCTGCACCATCAAGAGGTAATATAAAATGGTTTGTAACATGCTCATGTAGTTAGTGGCAACGTTCTGGCGGTCTTGCACACCGTCAAGTGGAACCTCGAATGGTTCGTGAAAATCCCGCGCGGTCAAGTGTATACCCTCTAGTGGTCTTGTGCACGGTTAAATGGCACTATTCTGGCGGTTGGATGAGGGTGCGCGGTCACGTATGCTGCGACATTTGTGGAGTTTAGTTATATGCTGTGATAGCGGATATAACATTTGGAACAGCTCTAAAATGTGACGGATATCCATTGTGTGGCGAGCTAGCAACACCATACATGGTATTATATGGAACCGTTGGGAGCCGCTGCCACATTTAGCGGAATAGAAATGAATGTAACATACAGCCAGTTGAAATGTTTCGACGGAAATTAAAAATATAGCATATGATTATAGATGGAATATGAAAAGACGGGTAGCAGACGGGTCGAGCCCGTTACTTATCCTCCCACTGAACGCTTAAATAGACGATTCGGGACACAGTGAAGGGGGTCAGATTGTTTAGAGCACCGAGCATCGCTTTTCTGTTACGAGAAGCTTGCAGAGATAAAAGAAAAGAAGCACCAAGAGTTTTGCGATGAAGTGTCCAGATGTTGTTACTGTGGAAGTCGACATTCTCTGTTATAATTTTAGCTTTCTTTGCCTTTTGAAGGCTAATTGTAATTTCCAGAAGAGAGGTCTTGAAGACTTTGTACAGCATTCTATTTACAGTTGCTGAAGTTGATTCCAGAACCATTTTTGTACCATTTTCAAGAGATTAATTGGATCGGTACCCGTTGGAGAGGGACCTGGAGACGTAGCCTAGTGGAGGGGGTGAACTCTGTTATCAACTTCTGTTTGTGACTCTATGATTCTGTGTTTTTTTCCCACATCTGGTTATCAGTTTTGCTTTCTTTTATGTTTAAGCATTTAATTTCTGTTAATGATGTTCTCATGAATTAAGCAAACTGGTAAATGCATTCTTTTAAAAACTTTTGATACACTCAAGTTGAGATCCGACAGATCACTTAACACCCGATTGGTCTATGATCTCTATTTAAAGAGCATAGAGGGTCCTTGGCTAGTTGATCGATTATGAGAATCTCATGTAACTTTCTTTCTTTTGCATAATAAATTGCTCCAAGTAGCTATTTGGCTGGGGCTATGGACTGTTTCCCTCTCGAGGGTTTTAACCACGTGACAAACATCAGTGTGTTGATCTGTGATCTATTTGTGTGAAGCGGTTGTTGAAGGTGTTCAGTCTTTTGAGAGTACCCTGTGTACCCGAACACAACTAAAAGTAAATTCATAAAATATATCCAACAAATCCAAAAGTACTGTAGTCGGTATGAAAATCTGAAAGTTTTCCATGTCCTCAGAGCCCATAACTCACAGGTGGATCATATTGCCAATGAGACCTCTAAGCATGGCTTGGGCATCTTAATAAAAAATGGGGTGCTTCATCACTCCCCAATTCCATAATCGTTTGTCACAAGATTGATCTCATAGTTTGTATGGATATCGTAATTAATGGCAAGTGGTAGGAGGCACTCATTACAATAGGATGTCAATCAAGTCTCATAGTATCATGATTCCCAGGTACCTTCACACATTGTCAAGAAACTTAATCAATTGATCACCTATTTTTCTTAGATAGAGGTGGTATAATGGTATTTGTACTAGTGAATTTGGTCCATGGGGATGACAATTTCATTTTTAGAGAGATCTGACATAAGATAAAATGAAGTTTGTTCTTTGGTCAATATTCCGTATTTCCTATTTGGTATGTTCGTGGTTCATAATATCATTCAAATTTAGGTAGCTCCATCATAGAATTTTCTTAGTTTATTACAAGCACCAAACTTGCACTTTTCAACCTGTATTAAAAGAATCGGACTCAAAGGCATATTTGACCGTTGAAGGACAAACTAATTGTGCAAAGGAGATATGGTTTGTTCTTAGTTGTTTATAAAGCTTTATGATTATTCACTTAAACCCATAGCTTTAAGTTCTTATTCATATATTTTGGAAATTTCAAAGGTATTAGTCCAAAGTTCAACTATGGTTTTTTAGTTTGTTAGGTTTCATTTATTTCCCTTTTTCAATTCCATGGATAGTCATAACCACTATGGAACTGCCCTTATTGTGAGATCCTAGATATCCATAAATTTCTTCCCATATATGAAGGATTAATAATATAGAGTATAACCTTCAATTTCTTAACCTCATAAAAAATTCATTCTCAGTACAAAAGTTATACACATGGTATGCATGGGTATTTATAGAAACCTTGTTGCAACAAAAAAGGAAAATTGAAATGTTGGAAGTAAAGTGCATGACATTTTGCCATATGATCATAAGCATGTCTAGTAAAGCTCAATCTGTTACTTGAAACACAAGAATGCATGCAGGCTCATTGCCAAGGAAGAACAAAGAAAATATTCAATTTATTAGGTTCTAGTGGATGTGAACATGACTAGAAACAACTAAGTTTCTCATATTTTTCCAAAGAAAAAATAGGAATTGACCCTTAGGCATGCTTATTAATTTTACCGGTTGATATGTTTTGCAAAAATATGTTTTGTATAAGGATTTTTTTATTGGTTTTTATACTAGTAAGAACTATGAATCCTATCTGAATGACATTAAGCCTTGTTTTAGTCATAAAAAAAAAACTAGTAAATCTTTGAAATTAAGAATGAGTGATTGTTCTCTCTTCTGCTTGTAATATTATGTTAACCAATGAGGTTTCAACATTTTTTTTATAAATCTATAACCATCTCCTTAAAAAAATCCTTTCACTATCTCCTTTAAAATAAAAATGAAAAAAGTGCTTTCATAGTTTTATTGAGAAGGATATTTTTTTATCCTCACTCTTATTGCAACCAACTCTCAAAACATACTAGCACGATAGAATCCAAAACTTATGGAGGGAATGAGAAATTTATTAGAAATATTGTTTGAAGGTTTGTGGAATTTGACACTATATACAACAATACAACCTAATGGAACTATTTACAAAAGGGTTCACATATGACCATTCAAAACGAAGATTAATAATTATTCCTTTTGCAATATTCACACTTCTCATGTCTGGATGGTGTAGTTGTATGTATATGTGATAATTTCAACTTCTCAAACATTGAAATAATTATATGCATTTTCCTATTTTTTTCAACTAAAATGATAATGAGTTAGTAAGCTTGGGCCTTCATTACTAAATTTGAGGCTTTTATATAACTTTGAAGCTTCCCATTCATTGAATTCCATGAACCATATTGGGTTTGTACGTTGAGCACAGAATAGACTAGTGTCGCGACCTTTTTTAATAAGCAATCCTTTTGTTAGGATCCATAATCCTCCCTTGTCCAAAATGGTATATTAGATTATATTTTCCTAACTTAGGAGTCATTTAGTTATTATTGGGTCCACTAGTACCATTGGGTTCACTTGGACTAATGGGGCCACATGTACCAGTCACTAGAGTGTGGGGAACATAGATAGAGGCTAACTACAACTGACTGCACCTTCCTGCATTAGTTTATGTGCCTCCTAGACCAATCTGTCATGGCCCAAATTTTTCGTTGGATCACAATGGCCTAATCAC
The DNA here is from genome assembly GCA_001517045.1 of Pseudotsuga menziesii. NCBI lineage: Eukaryota > Viridiplantae > Streptophyta > Pinopsida > Pinales > Pinaceae > Pseudotsuga > Pseudotsuga menziesii. The sequence continues at coordinate 403,181 of LPNX010637461.1, read as the reverse complement.
ATTTGTTGTAATGGAAAGTTTCCTATGGCTAGGGTTTAAGAGGCCATCAACGTACTGGGGTTGAAAGGTGGATGCAAATGGTTCTGTAAGTAAATACAAACAAGTTTCAAAGATTAGAATGGTTCATACCTTAGCCAAACGAAGGTTGATCCAAGCAGCCCTTCAATCCTCTTCTTGCTCCTCTCGCTCCTCTTGCTCCAAGAGACCTGCAAAATGAATTATACCTTCCTCAAACCAATATGACCACATATAAATAAATGATAATCAAATAAACATGAAATAATGATCTGATTAACATCATCATATGATCACAAACAGAGTTTCAATCACACATTAAACAATTATTTGCGAAGAAGAAGGACATCACATCTTTATTAATCTTGAAAACAAGTAAAAGTATACATTCTCTTCAAGTTCGACACCTCACGAAAGCTTGATCTGGTTCTGCTACTTCTCTTATCCAAGGAACTCAGCCTCCAAGCTCTGCAACACAAGGAGAAAGCTTCTAGAGCAAAGGTGTGGACAAAGAGAGCTCCAAATCCTCCAGCATAACAATGCAAAGATTGAAGTCTCCTCTCATGGACCTCCCTACCTCTATTTATATGCTTAATGAAGAGTTAGGGTGGAAGACAAAGTAGTTACAACTGAAGGAGTCAGTTGCATAACTACCCAAACTACACGAATTTCAAAATACGTATTTTTTTGACATTTTCAGGAGGTGTACGCGGGTTGCAGAAACAACGGTCACATACATGAGCAGGTATATGTGGGTCACAGTGCATAAAGTCGCGTATTTAAGGCATACGCAACTATTATATATAGCAACTCGCATGCGTACGCCAGTTTCCTTAAGGAAACTCACGTACACATCAAAAAATTCATTTTAAGGGTATTTCTAGGCATTTTAAGACTTTGGTATCTTCTGGAAAGTTTTAGCTAACACCTATACCTTTCAAATGCTGTAGAGATGAGGTCAAATGGAGTTACAAAACTCAAGTTATGGGTCCTCCAAGTTAGGTGTTTTTTCAGTGACTTTCATGAAGTGTCCTCATGGAAGTGTTGACATGCAACGAAATCATGGGAAAGTGGTCACAGGAACATATGTGTCATTTTAAGCTATAATAGATGCCCCCTAATGTATGAGGTTAGAGGAGAAGATGATAGCCAAAATACATTATAAAGGAAACAGTTGAGTATGGAGAGAGCGGAGAATCCAAGATCAAAAGGCTCGAACGAAGGTACCTGAAAGAGAGAAAAAACTAATCTCTGGGACATACAAGTCCATATACAAAACATCGCCATAAAGATATAGGCGGATCCAACATATGTATAAGTGATGAAACTATCATGGTCGCTCAATATGCAAAAAGGTGCCATATCAAATCTAAAGGATTCATGGCCACAAATGAACAAGGTGGATCCATAATCAACAATCGATCATAGCCACAAAAATACAAGGTGGATCTATGTCTCAGCAAAATGTCATATAAAATGTTACAAGGTCTTGCGCAACTTGGGCAATAGCAAAATGACGGAGCTACAGTCGGCCCAAGGTCTTCAATCCAAACCGCCCAAAAAAGGTACGAATCCTAACCATGCCAATAAAAGGAGTTGAAGTCGAACATGGAGGAAACTGTTTGATTACCAGTCAATAATGAGAACCGTTAACAAACGCAAGGGAAACCACCATTAATGAAAATGGTCCCCAAGGCACCTAGTACATTATAACAAGTGTGATTACAAGGAATTGAAGTCGAACACTTGAAGAATCCATTGAGTAGGAGACATTAAGGTATTCCCACTACCCAATAGCGAGGGAATTTGCCACTAATGACTACAATCCCCAAGGTACTGTCATAAAACTCTAAATCTCATTCCCAAAGCAAGATGTGTTGCAGTCGATAGGAAGAGATCCATTAGAAGGAAGGCATTAAGGCATCCTTCATCATCCAACGCGAGGTAAGTCAAAGACTAATTGGATCTGGAATTGGTACTGAATTTCACAACAAGGAACGTTGAAGACATGATGTAATGAACTGATACCAGGGAATGGCCGACACAAAAGGTCAAGGCAACTACAGAATGGCCGACAAAGGTTTAATCCTTGAACAGTGAGCACGACACAAAAGTGACTTAGGCAGATTTTGACACAAAAGGACCAACGACACAAATCTACAATGTAGGAGACATTAACAGATTCCCCATATAATTGGAAAATAAACCAACTGGAGGAGTAAAAACTCCGAATTGGGATAAGATCAAAAACTAGGACCCAACTATTGATAGACTCAAAACCGGTGCTTTGTTCAAGGAAACAAGACTTGCTACCATGATGAAAAATACATGTGAATGAACTTCCCTTCCCCTCTTTCTTGTAAAGGTTTAACGAGTCCAAGAAAGAAAACTCGGGACCATCTTCATTTTTGGCAAGCTCGAAGAAAAGACAGAAGAATGCTTGATAAAGCACTGATTTATGGATTTTACGAGCCCGAACTAGGACATGATCGACGGTGTTTTCATAGTTTAGAGAGTCTGAAAGCTCCAAAGAAGACTCCAAGGACGTGCTTTTTCGTACAATTTAGTCTCCTGAGGCCGAAAAAGTATAAAACATACCAAAGAAGAACTCGCTTAAGTTTCAAAGAAGAAAAGGTGCACCTTTTTTGTACTTAGTCGGGAAGCTACGAAAGGTTAAATTACCACCTACCCAATGCTCCTTCAAAAACAGCATATAGCCTGAGTTTTACAAGTGTGAAGGAAGGTAAGATCACTTGAAAAGATCCATTTCATTACAAGAAATGGCGCTTACAACAATAAACTCGATGCTTTGTTCTTTAGGGTCTAACGAGCATAACAAAGACATAAAGTACAATCAAAATCTTTTTCATGTTTAGGTCCAGAGCACGAAAAAGAGAAAACTAAGCTCATATCAGGGGTTCCTTTTTTGTAAGTTTAGTCCCTCATGTCCGGAAAAGTGATAAACCTATGCCTGAGAATACTCTTCTCAATTCCGAAGAAAAGAGAGTGTTCCTTTCTCGTATTATTCCACATGGTCTGAGAAAGCGATAACCTACCACCAATGTGGATGCCCATTCACATATTCTTAACGAGCCTGAATGGACAAGTTTACTCGGTAGTCAAGTCTATTTTGAGGAGTCAGACCTAGGCCTAAAGAAACTCAATATCTTTCCCATGAAGTTTTAATGAGTCCAAAATAGTCAACTCACGACCTCCTTACTGTTTTTAACGAGCTCGAAGGAGAGCAGAAAGAATGCTCTAAATGCGAGGAGATGAGTGTCATAGAGAGGTGAAACTAGTTCCAAGCACAAGGAACAAACCTATGCATAATGCAAGGAAATTGAGCAAGATAAGGGCACTCAGGGAACGTCTCCTCAAGGTAAAAGGTGTCAAGTTGCAAAGGCAAAATGATACAAGGCTTAGCGACGATGAGAACAAAGATGAGGGCTTATACAACGAGCTAAAAGCATGGAAGCCGGCATCAGGCTCATAAGTGTGAGTAGATAACATGCAAATGCAGTTACAACCTGAACAACAAGGCGAGGCCGGTAAACAGTTGTGAATCCAACTACAAATCCTGTCTCCAAGAAACAACAACATCATAATCACATTCAGAAGAAAAGATCCGATGCAGGTCACTTTGGCAGAAACACATGCAACTTTTCTATCTTCTAAAAAAGGTAAAGTCAAGGTAGAATCGACTGAAGAAGATTCTATAGCACCAAGGCTCGAGGGTTTATAATCAGTAATATCAACCTCAGAAGGGGAGAAAAAATCAACAAGGGAGATAGAGTTTGCAGGAACAAACTCAGTATCATAGGAGTTGAAAAATTCATAAGAAAAAACAAACTCATCAAGATCACTAACTTTCTGTTCAAAGGAAGAGTTGAAAGACACAACAAGACCAACATAAGAAGAAAGGTCATGCTTACTAGGCAAATCAAGGTTAGACTTAGTAACAACTGAACCAACATCCAAAAGAAGATCAGACTATATCAAAGACTCTAGGAAGACTCCATCTGAAGGAAGGAGATCATCCGAGATAGGACACATGTCTAAACTTTCAAATGGATCGACAGAGTGGAGATTAGGCCCCACAGTCTATATAGGATGACTCACCTGGTCAACTGCTGGGACCAAGTCCCGAGAAGGTAAGCATGAAAACAGAGGCTACTTCTTAGTAGCAATTGAACGCAAAGGACATAAGGCCACATAGCTCACCTGTGGCGAGGTAGTGTCTATAGAAACACTAGGAATTAATAAAGGAAAGACCTGGTTTCTAGTTGGGTCAGGAGAAGGATCAAGAAAATCTAACAAATAGATAGTGACAATTTCTTCGCCATGATTAAAGTACATCACACGAAAGAATGTTAACACCACAGCTTGCATGGCATAGACATAATCACATCCAAGGAGCATATTGAAGTCCAAGGGGTCTTCTATCACCATGAAGTCAACTACGACGGTCTTCCCACCCAAAGTAACAGGGTTTGAGCAAGAATTCCCAAGGTTATACAAGTTCTTCTATCAAACGCCAGTAACTGACTAGCAGTCGACACAAGGCTAGGAGATCCCATGCCTCGCCAAGCACGAGCAGACAAGATACTAACTGAGGCTCCTTCATCAATAATACAATGAGCAATCATGTATGTTTCAACTTTGACCTTTGTCTGGAAAGGTGCATCAGAAGGAAGGTGAGGCTCAACTAGGCTATCCCAATCAAAGGAAGCAATCTGAGATCTTGGTGGGGGTTGACCTAAAGCAAGTTTAGTGCCCCCTTTTTCAGTAAGTTCTGAACTGGCAGTGAAGAAAATGTGACTAGTAGAAACTTCATTCTCCAAAGGAGTAGTGGGATTGATCAACAATGGAATCGATTCAACCGCCTCATGTAAGTCACTCTCCAAAGGGAGAGTGGGATTGACCAAAGATGACATTGGTTTAATCACATCAAGATCACTCTCTGAAAGAAGAGTGGGATCGACCAAAGCTGAGATTGGTTCGACCACTTGATCAACCAAAGGTTGAGTAGGTTGTTGAGAAACTATAGGTTGTTCAGGAGAAGGAAATTCTTGAGTCTCAGACCACATTCTTCGCACCTTTGCGATAGCAGGGAACTGGTGAGTAAGATGATCTCCCTCACATAGCTTACAAGGGAACTTAATTTTTCACTTCGAACGACCAGTTTTCTCAACGGCGTCAACATGACTAGTAGTGGCTGACTGTTTTCGCTCAGCATGACCTACAGAGGCTGAGAGTTTGCCCCAGCATGAACTACAGAGGCTAGGTGACTGGGTCCAACCTGACTAAGAGAGGTTGGTTGTTGAGAGACTTCAAGATGTTCAAAAATGGGATGACCTTGGAACCAAACTCTTCACACCTCCGCAATGGAAGGGCATTTATAAGTAAGGTGGTATCCCTCACAAAGCTTACAAGGAAACTTGGGCTTGTGTTTTGAATGGGTAGTCTTTTCAGCAGTGTCAACATGGCTCGTAATGGCTGACGGATTGTCTTCAGCATGAACCACGGAGGCTGAAATATTGCCCCCAGCATGACTTGTAGAGGCTGAGAGACTGGGTCCAACATGAATTGCAGAGGTTGGAAGGGCACCACCAACATGAACAAAAGAGGTTGAATGGTTAGGATCAACATGCTTTGCAGCAGTTGAGTGTGTGCCGCCAGCATGAACTTCAGAGGCTGGGTGGATGGATCCAACATCATTTGCAGAGGTTGGATGGGGAGGCTCAAATTGAACATCAGAGGTTCAACAGGTTCCCTCAGCATGAACTTCAGAGGCTGAGTGACTGGATCCGACATGAGCTAGAAAGGTTGGAAGGATCCCACCAGCATGATCAACATAGGCTGGATGGTGAAGATCAACTTGACTTACAGAGGTTGAGTGCTTAGATCCAACATGACCTACAGAGGTTGGATAGGTGCCCCCTTTCTTATGTGCCTTCTTCCTATTCCTCCTTCTTTTACTCCTTTTAGACTATCGGTTACTAGTATCAGTACTTTCACCACATGAGGTAGAAGGAGGAGAATCAACTACAGGTGAAGGGGAAGCAGTTTTTTGATGCCCTTGATATAAGGAGCTTACTTGAGAGGCATCAAGAGCATTCATGATGATTGGAGTGGAAAACAACCACACCGGTAGCCCTAGGGTGAATCCAAGTATATTCAAGGTGGTCATCAAAGGAACACCAGCATTCCCCGTGAGACGAATAGTACAAGGAGTTCCTAGCATCGGGATCTCTTGGTTGGTGTTCAAAGGGGTTGTTGGACATAGTTTCAAACTAGGAGATTAAGTATGAGGTTGACAGGCAACCAAAATTACGAAGCACACACCTAAATTCAAACTAAGTACAGAGAAACCACACAGCACTCACTAAAAAATCCTAAAGCCAAACAAACAAACAGGTATAAGATATGCTTTCCCAAAGAAAGCTGATAGACAGTTACTTGGCGTACCTATAGATGTTCCTAGGCACAATTGGAGCAATCACCCACTGCCCTCCCACCCCTTTTACCGGGGTTACCTTCCAAGCTCGTCCAAGGTTAACCAGAAATAGCCTTCCGAGTTACCTTGATAGACTTATATTGGAAAGGTTTGCTTGTTATTGATGATGTCATTAATACACCATAATCATTTTTAAGCATGTGGTTTCCTATTGCTTAGATTGATGTTACATTTAAACCTCCACGTATTAGACTTATCATATCAGAGATCAAGAGCTGGAAGGGAATGATTATGACACGAATTTATACATCATCACACCTGTTAATTGTTACCCCACGAATTGATAGAACTTCAATGCAAAAAATCATTTGGTGATTTCTGTTGATTTCCGATCATCATCCTAGCATTGGGATTAAACATGAAATCTCATAATCAGACACATGTAGGGTAGTTTATTAATTTTGTCATTTCAGATCGAGTCTCACAAATCTTTGAAAATAAAAATGTACAGGGTTGTCATTTTATTTTTTGATTTGTATGATTTTAACCTTGATATCATTTCATTGAGAAAACAAATCTTGAAATCCGGTAATGGTTGCAGAGAAGTATAGCATAATGATTTGGTTAGCTTGGTGATGTCGTTTTTCAAAGAAACAGAATTTCAAAACTAGTTTCCATTATTTTGAAACAGTGGTTACTAAAATTAGATTTAGGGTTTCAGTTCTCGTTTCAGGTGAATTGGGCTATGATGTGATATTTTACAATATGCCATTCGCATGGATTCCAATACAATCTGTATTCACACATCCCTTCATCCCAAACCCTAATCGAAATCTCTACAGAGCGGCAATGGCACCTCTTAATCGCTTTGAGATTTCAAGCCCTGAGTTGGTTGAATCAAACCCAGGAGCAGCTGCATTGTTTGGGAAGATAGGTTGGGGTTCGTTTTTTAAAGGTTTTAGTGGTCATCATGTAGAAATAACCAGACAATTCGCTTTGTCACTGAAGGATGATATAGCTCAAATTGGGGATTTTCAGCTGGTTTCGAATGAGGATATGATTGCTAAAGCTACTAAGCTTCCTCAAGTTAGTGAGCGTTGGTTCAAAGGTGAGAAGGTCAATAGAAGAAGTGTGAAATGTTTCTCTTGCCATTACCAGAGGGTTCGGATCTTGGAAGAGGTGTTTCTATTAAATTTCTGAAACAACAATGGAGTTACCCACAATGGTCGCTACTCTCATATACATTACTATCATTTAGGGTTGTTGATGGCCTTGAAAGGTAACAAAATCAATTTGCCTTTCTTTCTGCTTTAGAGTATTAGGAAAATGGCACATACTGTACAAACCATTATTGGAGATATAGAACAAAGTCTATTTCATCATGGTCTTCTTAAGATTTTATTTTAGTACCAATTAAATCGCCTTGGTAGATCTTGGGATGAATTTTTGAAAGCAAATAGTTTTGGATTAACCCAGTATTGGCCTACTCTATGTCCATAAACTCGTAGAAAACGTAAACGTTTTCCTCAAACTAAAGCTATTTCTAAGTCAAAAGATGTTGAAACATCTAAATTGAGAATGCTGATAGAGGATAGTCCATGGCATACAGCTACAATAGAAACCCTTCCTTTAAATTTTGTAACCCCTGTAGTCTCGGCTTTATACGAGGATTTTCATACTGTATTTTCGAATGCAAGGGAAAAATTGGAATTGTTAAACAAAGGAAAGGTAAAATTCGATGGTGAATCGAATTTCTCAAAATTCCCCATTATAGGGACGGGTTTACGCAGAATTACTAGAAGCATGAAATCTTCCACTTCAAAAGAACCGGTTCATGTCCAATATTTTCCATTTATCGAAATTTTAAGTGAGGAAGAGGATTATGGTTCAATAGAAGTATCGTCACAGGAGTGTGAAGAAAAAATGGATAATCCTGTTGTATCTTTGAATAATGATTGTAATGAAAATCAATCGCCGATTCTGCCAAATGAAACAAAAATCAAAATAGGATCTGCCTTGGATAACGATTCTTCATCAGAGCAGACGCTGAGGAGTATTATGAAAACTATAAAATTAAAACAACAAATTGAACAACTAAAAGGAAAACTGAAAAAAAGTTGAATCAAATTCCATTGTACTGAAGGATGAAGTGTAGAACTTAAGGAATAAGTTATTAACTTAGATAAAATGTTGGTAGGATTTGAAGGAGAAGAAGGACAGGTTAAAAACTTTGAAAAAATCCTGGATTATTGCTAACAGGAAGTTTTTGAAACAAGAAGAGCAACATAAAATGGAAAGTATTAAGTTAAAGGCTAAATTGTCTGAAGGTCCTCGAGTTATTAAACTCAGAAGTGCACCTTAAAATTGTTATTACTGATGAGTTTTTAGATAATAGAACAGGAAATTCGCATGCCCACAGAATCATAGATTCTGTAGGCAATGCATATCATTTAATTTAAATTGTTATTTCAGTTTTGATATTTATGATAAAACTCATGCATGGTTAATTGATTTTGCAGGTGTCATATGGATCCTCCATTTTGATGGTGTTCTTTCCGTTTATTTTTCCAGTAAATGATGAAGTCAGTTCGAGTTTGAATGCTTTAGATGCCAGATGTCAAACAACAAATGCTATATGGACAAGTCGACATTCGTAGATGAGAAAGCAATTATCAATTTGACATTTCATATGCCAGGTGCACTAGTGAAGAGGATGATAATTAATGTCCCAGATTCTAGATGTTCGATGATTTAGGCTCAATAGTTTATTTTTAATTAGAGTTACATAGAAATAGGGGGCATTTATTGGTCCTTCTTATAAAACTGTGAAAGACTGATTATAGAGGAGGGGATGGAGTATTGAAAGAATAGACTTATTAGAAATATTATTACAGTGTCTGGTTTTAATTTCTTTACTGAAGTTTGACCTTCGTGGAGTATTGTGATTAGAGTTCTCAAACTGGTATCACTGCTTGTTACTCTTTTGAAAACTTAATATATATATTTCTATATACTGTTTTCTCACCATATATTTTATGCAATTGTACTGTGATATGGTTGTATTTATCATCTGAAATTATACTCTGTTTGCACGATATTGATATTTGATTGAGAATATTATTGAATTAGGTTAATCAATATTTGTATTGATAATTGAAATTTGATAATATAAACCTTTCATATTTATTTTTGATTTCATTTGTATTTTCTACAATTCTTTCATGAATAAATATCATTTTGTTATTCAAATATACAGTATTGAATATTAGTTATTAATTAATAGAGCATCACAGAATAAATTAAAAGTAGTTATCTATTTTAATTTTTTTTTGTTGTGCATATTCAACAAAGTGATTTTATGATAATGATTTAAATATTTTCATTTGAATTGTTATTGTCTATCTCTTTGTTTATTTGAATCATTAATTGATAATTAATTTAGTTTTCAAAGTTGCTCTCAGCTGAGATAGGATAGCTAGTTGATTTTTATTTCTTAGTTTAGTTTATTTTAATAGTTGTTAAATAAAATTAGATTAGTTTGATAAAATTTAAAATAGTCTTTTATTTAAAATATTTAAAACAAAACCCAAAACTGGAGACTTTCTTTAAGAAAGCATTTTAGGATAACTTAGACTTAGGAAACTAACTCTAGGGTTTATTTTAAGTAGTAAAAGAATTAGGATAAATTTTTACTAAATTTTAAAGTTCTCCTTAAGAGAATAAATTTAGTTGGTAGCAAGACCAAAACCTGTGAGATTTTACAATTTCAAACATACCAAAAGCTGCTATAAGCAACTTGTATGGGATTAATCTCCTTGAGTTGGCCAAGTCAGAAAATCAGGCCAACAAATGGCGCTAGAAGGAGGGCATGTTAATGATTAATGGCAGGTAGAACTAATGATAAAACTTCAACCAATCAACAACCTCCATTACAATCCGAAGTTAGTAGATCACCATTCATAGAAACTGTTAGGAGCATCCTTGAGCGTGACCACATTACATCTCCATTCACTCCTGAACAGAGTACCCAAACTTTAGAAGAATCACGTCATATTCTTACGAGAGCATATGCTCATCAACTTGGTTTAACTCCAATAGACTATGGTCTACCTAGACAACAAAGACGTAATCCTCAATTGAATATAGTTACTCGAGATTCAGTAGAAGTTGATAACACTCCAAGTTATCAAGTTGGAAGTCATCATAGAGAAACTGCTAGAACAAATACTGCTAGAAGATTGACTTCTGTAGGCGGTTTTGATCCACCACCTTCTCCTCTAGAATCACCACCAGATAGTCCAAGGTCATCCAATTCAGGGAATTCTTCAGATTTTGAAGGAAGTCCTATGGCTGGAAACATACCTGTAGGAGGAGGAGGTAATCCTCCACCTAATCCTCCACCCAATCCACAACTTCCTTGGTTAAGAACAGCTGTTGTAGCTGTGCCTGGTATACAACATCCGTTGCCCAAAAATTCAGATAAACTTCTTCCGAAGTTTAATCCAGATAACAAAGAGTTTGCAGAGGTACATGTAGACAAATTCATGTTAGTTGTTTAAACCATGAACGTTCAGCATGAAGACATGGTTTATCGGTTGTTCCCTTTAACATTTGAAGGGAAAGCATCTACTTGGTACTTTTCGTTAGTCCAAGGATCAATCACAAATTGGGCTGAATTCAATAAATCTTTCTTAGATGAATTTGGAGAGGATAAAACACCTGCTCTTTTAGCTCTTGAGTTATCTCGGATTAAAATGGAACCTAAATAAATAATTAAAGATTTTAATCAGAGATTTCTTATGTTAAAAAATAAAATTCATGTTGCTTCTCAACCACCCGAGGATATAATCATAGAAAATTATACTTCAACCTTACCAAAATATCCTAGGATGTTTGTTAAGAGAGCTGGTAAAACAACTCTTGTGGAAACTTTTGAGGAAGCCATTAAAGTTGAGAAGGATTCTATGTCCTATGAACCAGATAGAAGTGGAAAAGCTGATACTTTTCCTTGTAGGAAGATTGAAAGAACTAATTCAGAAAAGGATAAGGAATTTGATGTAGAACAGCTGCAGAATGCTATTCAGGCATTAACTAATGAAGTTGTAGGATTAAAAAAAACTAATTCTGAAGCTTCCTCTTCTAGAGGATATTTTAGAAATCAATTTAGATAGAATCCTAACACTAATAATAAAATAAGTACACCACCTGATACAGCAATAAATGAAGAAATTTTTAATACTATTCGAGCAGTCTTATCTTTATCTGAAACTCCCTCAAATCAAGAAATTGTTGAAAATAAAGAGTAAGAGGAATCTGAAAATGAAGAAGAATTGGAAGAACCTCAACAAGTTAACGGTCGTTTCTGGGGCAGTCTTATAAAATATTATGAAGGTAAAATTCCTCGTTCAAGACAACATGCCTATAATACTCGTAGTAGAACATTTTGCAAATACTCCTGGAGCATCATCAAGTTTTACCCCAAGTAATGATAACAATAATTCACAACCCAATAAACAGACTCAATCTGTCAAACAAACTCAGCCTGTGAGAACTGCTCAGCCTATTCAAAATACTCCAAAGTTGGATTTACAATATGATATAATTGAAGATTTAAAGAAGACACGTGCAAATATTAGTATGTATGATCTTCTTCAAATTTACCCTATGCCTAATAGTCCTATTATAAATCCTGCCATGAGTTCCATAATTCCTAATACTAAGCAAAATCTCGCTATAAATAATTCTAATAATGATTTAACACCAACTGATAAAGGAAAGTCAGTAGCTAATAAAGCTTCGTTAATAGGAAAAAATTCAAAATCAACAGCTCCTCCATTCCTTCTTACCTTCGAGATTTTTAATAGGAACGTTCACAATTGCATGGTTGATTCTGGAGCATCTTCTAATGTAATGCCTTTGTCTGTGTGCAAAAGGTTAAATGGAAAGTATGTTCCATCAAATTCATAGATTACTCAATTGGATAGAACAAATGTGAGGGTTGTAGGAGAGATGAAAGATGTTCTAGTAAGGATTGCTTGTAACCCTTCAGTTTTTCAAATTATAGATATTGTGGTTGTAGACATTCTTGACACATATGGGCTATTTTTTGAGTAGAGATTGGTCTCAACAATTGAATGGATTCTTTGCTACATATTGGTCAACTTTATGGTTACCTAAGAATGGAAAATCAAATCAAATTAAGATAAACAGAGAAAGATATATAAAACATATTGTGACAGAATTACATGATCCCAGTGAGCCGGTTTTATTTTCAGATTCTATAAAGCGGAATTATATGTATGAACTGGGGTTTGGTAATTTTAAATCTGAAAATTCTGTTTTCTCTGACAATAAACAACAATCGGAAATTCTTAATGTTACAACTATATCTCATGATTCTTCATTCAAGGAAATTGTAGAAAATATAGATAGTCATAATTATGTAAATATTATTGAAAGTAAAGTCGTTGCAAATAGTTCTACTTGGACTTTATATTTTGATGGGTCAAAGTCTAAAGAAGGAGCAGGAGTTGGTTGCCTGTTAATTGACCCTAAAGGAAATAAAACATGTATAGCTTGTAGGCTTGAATTTAATTGTACAAATTATATTGTGGAATATGAATCTCTAATTCAGGGTTTGAAAAAAGCGATTGATTTGGATGTCAAAGTGTTAATTGCATATGGTGATTCTGAAATCATCGTCAGGCAGGTCCGTAATTCTATTCACTGCATTTCTCAACATTTGCAGAATTATCAGCGAGAGGCATGGAATCTCATTTCACATTTTGATGCATTTAATATAATGTCAGTTCCAAGGTTCCAGAACCAAGAGGCAGATTTATTACCAAATGTAGCATCAAAACTGATTCCATCAGAGAATTTCACACCTGATTTCATTTCAGTTGAATTGATTTTTAGGCCTTCTATTCCAGATAATGTCTTTAATTGGCGTGTTTTTGATAATGATGTGCAGGTGCTGAATTTCTTAACAAATGATGATACTTTCAAAGATTCAGCCATTGATGAAGTTACCCATGACGAAAATTTGCAGGATTTTTCGGTAATAAATGATTTTTGTTCAGTTGAAAAATCTTTTGAGAAGGTAAAACCGATTCCTAACTCAATTTTGAGATTAGAAAAGTTTTTTGATCTTCAAGATAAATTTAGGTATGTTCCTAATTGTAAAACCAATAGTTCACAAATGAAATATGAAACTATAAATTTAGGAACAGAATTGAATCCTCAAACTGTAAATCTAGGAATAGATTGCACTCCTATAGAAAAATCAGCATTCATAAAAGTGTTCAAAGAATTTAAGGATGTCTTTGCATGGACATACGATGATTTGAAAACTTTTAATCCACAAGTCATGCAACACATTATTCCAATAAAACAAGAATCAAAACCTTTCCAACAGAAACTTAGGAAGTATCATCCGTCACTAGAACCAACAATTAAGAAGGAACTAAATAAACTGTTAGTTGCTAGGATTATTTTTCCTATTCGACATACTTAGTGGGTAGCTAACTTAGTTCCAGTTAGGAAGAAGAACGGTGATATTCGACTATGTGTTGATTTTAGAAACCTTAATAAGTCTTCTGAAAAAGATAATTACCCAGTTCCTCCCATGGAACAGATCCTTCAAAAAGTTTCTGGGTCTGAGATACTGTCACTTCTTGATGGTTTCTCAGGATATAACCAAATATTGGTTTCCCAAGAAGATCAACTGAAAACAGATTTTAGAACTCCATGGGGAACATACGCTTACAGAAAGATGCCCTTTGGGTTAATCAATGTTGGGGCAGCTTTTCAAAGAGCAATGGATATTGATTTTAGAGGATTAATTAGTCATTCAGTAGTTGTCTATTTAGATGATGTTACTGTGTTTTCTAAATGTCGATATGATCACATTAATCATCTTGGAAAAGTATTTGAATGTTGTAGGAAATTCGGAGTTTCCCTAGATCCAAAGAAAACAATATTTGTTGTTTCAGAGGGTATTTTATTAGTTTGTATGGTTTCAAAACACAGGATCATGATTGATCTTGAACGAACCCAAGCTATCTCCAAAATAACTTACCCTTTAGCAAAAAATCAATGCAATCAGTTCTTGGTAAAATAAACTTTGTTAGGAGATTTATCCCCAGTTTTTCTGAAATCATCCATCCTTTACAAAAAATGATTAAGAAGGATGTTATTTTTAATTGGGGACAAGCTGAAAAATAATCGTTTCAAAGAATTTTAGAAGCCATTTTAGAAGCTCCTAGTCTTTTGAGCCCAGATTTTAACAAAGATTTCATATTGTATACTTTCACTTCTGATATATCATATGCAGCAGTTTTAACTCAGCTAAATCAGCAAAATAGTGATGTGCCAATTTCTTTTATGAGCTCAAATTTTAAAGGTGTTGAACTTAATTACCATGAGGTTGATAAGCAAGCTTTTGCTGTTTTCAAAGTTGTCAAGCACTTTCATCCATATTTATTGAAATCTAGAACGAAAGTGATAGTTCCTTATCCTTAAGTGAGAAATTTACTAATACAAAAAATATTTAGGTGAAAAAAGAGCGCCATGGATGACAGCTCTTTAAGAGTATGACTTGGAGATTAAACCTTCAACGGTAGTCAAGGGTCAAGGATTATGTAAACTTACTACTGAAGCAACTCATCTGCCTAATAACAGTTCTGAAGCTGTCATTGATGAAGTCTTACTAACTAGGGAGATTTACTTTTATCCTCCATCACAGGATTCTTGGTACACAGATTTAAGAACACTTCTGGAAATAGGAACTGCTCCTGATTACCTTGAACTAAGGAAAAGGAGAGCACTTAGACTGAAATTTGCTCCTTATTTACTAATTGATAATATTCTTTTTAGGAGAAATTCAGATGGTGTTTTACTTCGATGCCTAGACAAAGATGAAACAGAAGTGATTTTGAAAGAATTACATTTTGGACCAGCAGGTGGTCATTTTGGTGGAGAAACTGCGGCACATAAGATTCTTATGGCTGGCTATTATTGACCTACTTTATTTCGAGATTCCTATGCTTTTGTCAGGAAATGTCAAGAATGTCAACTTTCTGCAGGTAGGGTTAAGAAGTCTGCTTTTCCTTTACAACTTGTTTCAGTAGAAAGGCCTTTTCAGGAATGGGGTATTGATATAGTGGGACCAATAAACCCTCCCTCTTCTATGCAACACAAATACATCATAACTACAACTGATTATTTTACCCGATGAGTAGAGGCTGCACCTTTAAGGGTTGTAAACACCAATCAGGTTATCTTATTTTTAGAATCTTTTATCATAATGAGATTTGGTGTTCCAAATTCCCTTGTTTTTGATAATGCCTCATATTTTTCATCAGTTGAGTTAACCCAATTTGCTTTAGAGAAAGCTATAAGGGTTAGATATTTAGCTAATGATCATCCTCATGCAAAATGGTTTAGTTGAATCAACAAATAAAAATTTGTTGAAAATTCTCAAAAGAACTATTTCAGCTCACCATTGTGATTGGCATACAGAGTTGTTTAATGCCTCTTGGGAAGACAGAGTAACTCCTAAAGATGCATTAGGTAACTCACCATTCTTCCTGGTTTATGGAACTGAAGCTATTTTACCACCAAATTTATTTTTACCTTCATTACAGTTAGCCCAGTCTGTTCAGGATGAAGATTGTCCAACAACGGAGAATAGGATTAATACTTTATTAAAACTTGAGGAGGAAAGAGATAGGTCAAAACAACATTTTACAAAACATCAACAAATTGTTAAGTCCTGGTTTGATCAATCCTCAAGTTCAAACTGAGAGATTCAGGTGGGGGACTTGGTGTTAAAATGGGACAAAGTCCACGAGGAAAAAGGAGATCATACCAAGTTTAAAAAACTTTGGTTAGGCCCATTTGTCATTGCGGAAAAGATAGGTCCAAGTACTTTTCGGTTGCAAACCCTAAAAGGTCAATCCGAAACATTTCCGGTAAATGGACTAATCTTAAAAAAATATTTTTGCTGACTTTTTCATATCCTACATTTGTATATAATTTTGTATATGAGCTTGTTTATTGTACAGTTCTTATTCTTTTATTTTTAAATCAGTTTATGTCTGTAAATAATTTCATTTAAATTTTAAGAACTTCTTGTATATATTATTATTATAAAATTTTATAAAATTGTTGATATTTTGTACAATCTTTTATCAAACAGAATTATGATAAATTCATGATTCTTATGTACATTCAAATATCATTTGATCCATGTAAAAAAAAAATTACTCTTGAAACGTATTTTTGATTTTCTTAAATTAAAGATTCTTTCAGCCAAGTATTAATATATTAATCATTTGTATTTAGGATTGTTGAATCTATGTATATATGTTTCAAGATAATCAGTCACTAATGTACATACGTGGTTGAGAGGACAAGTGTAAATAAATAAGTCCTATGGTTTAAACTCAGTTTGTTCATTAGTTTAAAATTATGGTATTAGACTAAGTCTTTTAAAAATTGGTTCAGAATGATCAAAGTTTTTTAAGTCTATTAAGAACATATCATTATTTGTAAATATTTGTAAATGTTATTCAGATTATCCCTCATTCTCCTATTTTCTTTTGATAGTTAGGATGGCTGATTAATGTCTTTTTCAAAACTTGTCCCTTGAAAAATCTTTATGGATCTCTATTATCAGTCATTTCTTTTAAAGTTATTTACAATCTGGAAAAAATTTAGGTCTGTTCCATTCAATAAAATTCTATAATGTAAAATGAGAGACGGGAGGTCTTAGTAATAAGCCGATCTTATCAGGATCATAAATATCATCGGCATGACATTATTAGGAAACTGATAATGGCTCTTGGTCGTAAGGTCAAGAGATAGGGGGTCTCATCACGAGCCAGTTGATTCATTTTCTGATGATATCAGTGACTAACATTACCATTTGGTCACCATGCTAGGTAATGATCTCTTATTTTATAAAATGTAAAATTTCAAACTCAATAAAGTGAAACATAACTTTGATTGAAGAATAGGAGGTCTCATCACGAGACGGCCTAATCATGATCATCAACGTTGTCTAGTATAACTTCATTTCTGATCATCAGGGTGACGGCTCTTGGTTAAAAGATCAAGAGACAAGAGGTCTCATCATGAGCCGGCTTGCTTATTCTAGGCAGTTCTCGTGAATGCTACTATCACATCGGATTATCATGCCTAGATAGTAGTCTTCGGTCAAAATAATTGTTTCGATATAAAAATAAATAAAAATAAAATAAAAAAAGAGGAAAATTATTATATTCATGGAACAGTTCCTAGAAATTTTTCTGTGAAGTAAATTTCTATATCTTATACTGATGGTGCAGATTATCTTTACTATAAGTACTTTGTTTTGATTAAGATATTTTGAAGTTTATCTTTAACAAAACTTGTATTTACAGAGATGGGATATTTATGAATTATACTTGCGAATACAAATCAGGTAATGGTTTTTACTTAGACTAAGAATTTTTTATTGTTTTGAATAGATTTTAAGATTTCGTTTTTACTATCATTTGAAAATTGTATGAGCAGAGATAATTGGTTCGCCCAGGTCGTCACCATTTGTTGGTAGGAAACAATCCACTCAATTTTTTCCTACTTTGCTAAATAAAAATGATCAGTTCTCTTCTATGATTTATCACAAAAATTATATAAGACTCCCTTCAGAATCTTCGAAGAGTTATAGGTCAAAATGGTGGTTTAGGAAACACTTGGAATTAAGCTAGCTCTTTCATTTTTTGCAGCTGTTATATTCATTCTCATTATTCCATGATCATATATTATCAATATAATGTTGCTTTACATTATTTGGTTTGAAAGAATTTGCTTAAATGATTCATAACCCTTGTATTTATTTAAATTTATTTTAAATAGTTGGCTTCAAGTATTTGACATAATGTTATTTGTCAAACAAAAAATGTTCAAACATATAGGTTAAGGCGGGATAATTTTTTATATCATAACCTATATATGTTCATTGAATATTTTTATCATTACAAATTCTTATAACTTATGTCTTATATAATGTGTAAATATTTTATATATACTTATAATAGATAAATCTTGCCTTTATTTTTGTTTCAAACTTTGATTAAAATCCTTTATATTATGCTTTCAATGAAATTGATTTTGATCTAAGGAATTAGCTTGGTATGATGTTGTCTAATCAACATTTATATGGCTTATGTACTCCTTGTGTTAATTCTAATGATCATCGAATTGATTTTTCAAGTTAATATTATTGATAGACTTATATTGGAAAGGTTTGCTTGTTATTGATGATGTCATTAATACACCATAATCATTTTTAAGCATGTGGTTTCCTATTGCTTAGATCGATGTTACATTTAAACCTCCACGTATTAGACATATCATATAAAATATCAAGAGCTGGAAGGGAATGATTATGACACGAATTTATACATCATCACACCTGTTAATTGTTACACCACGAATTGATAAAACTTCAATGCAAAAAATCAATTGGTGATTTCTGTTGATTTTCGGTCATCATCCTAGCATTGGGATTAAACACGAAATCTCAAAATCACACACATGTAGGGTAGTTTATTAATTTTTTCATTTCAGATCGAGTCTCACAAATCTTTGAAAATAAAAACGTACAAGGTTATCATATTATTTTTTGATTTGTATGATTTTAACCTTGATATCATTTCGTTGAGAAAACAAATCTTGAAATATGGTAATGGTTGCAGAGAAGTATAGCATAATGATTTGGTTAGCTTGGTGGTCTTGTTTTTCGAAGAAACAAAATTTCAGAACTATTTTCCATTATTTTGAAACAATGGTTACTAAAATTAGATTTAGGGTTTCAGTTCTCGTTTCAGATGAATTGGGCTATGTTGTGATATTTTACACTATGCCATTCACATGGATTCCAATACCATCTGTATTCATGCATCCCTTCATCCCAAACCCTAATCGAAATCTCTATGCAGAGTGGAAATGGCACCTATTAATCGCTTTGAGATTCCAGGCCCTGAGTTGGTTGAATCAAACCCAGAAGCAGTTGCATTGTTTGAGAAGATAGGCTGGGGTTCGTTTTTTAAAGGTTTTAGCGGTCATCATGTAGAAATAACCAGACAATTCACTTTGTCACTGAAGGATGATATAGCTCAAATTGGGGATTTTCAGCTGGTTTTGAATGAGGATATGATTGCTAAAGCTACTAAGCTTCCTCAAGTTGGTGAGCGTTGGTTCAAAGGTGAGAAGGTCAATAAGAAGTGTGAAATGTTTCTCTTACCATTACTAGAGGGTTCGGATCTTGGAAGAGGAGTTTCTGTTAAATTTCTAAAACCACAATGGAAAGCCTATTTTGAGATTTTAATCAGGTATGTTACCTACGATGGCCGCTACTCTCATATACATTACTATCATTTACGATTGTTGATAGCCTTGAAAGGTAACAAAATCAATTTTCCTTTCTTTCTGCTTCAGAGTCTTAGGAAAATGGCACATACTGTACAGACCATTATTGGAGATATAGAAAAAATTCTATTTCATCATGGTCTTCTTAAGATTTTATTTCAGTGCCAGTTAAATCGCCTTGGTAGATCTTGGGATGAATTTTTGAATGCAAATCGTTTTGGATTAACCAAGTATTGGCCTACTCTGCGTCCAAAAACTCATAGAAAACGTAAACATTTTCCTCAAACTAAAGCTATTTCTAAGTCAAAAGATGTTGAAACATCTAAATTGAGAATGCCGATAGAGGATAGTCCAGGGCATACAGCTACAATAGAAACCCTTCCTTTAAATTTTGAAACCCCTGTAGTCTCGGCTTTATACGAGGATCTTCATACTGTATCTTTGAATGTAAGGGAAAATTTGGAATTGTTAAACAAAGGAAAGGTAAAATTCGATGGTGAATCAAATTTATCAGAATTCCCCATTACAGGGATGAGTCTACGCACAGTTACTAGAAGCATGAAATCTTCCACTTCAAAATCACTGGTTCATGTCCAAGATTTGCCATTTATCAAAATTTTAAGTGAGGAAGAGGATTATGGTTCAGTATAAGTATCATCATAGGAGTGTGAAGAAAAAATGGATAATCATGTTGTATCTTTGAATAATGATTGTAATGAAAATCAATCGCCGGTTCTGCCAAATGATACAGAAATCAAAATAGGATCTGCCTTGGATAACGATTCTTCATCAGAGCAGACGCTGAGGAGTACTATGAAAACTATAAAATTAAAACAGCAAATTGAACAACTAAAAGGAAAACTGAAAAAAGTTGAATCAAATTCCATTCTACTGAAGGATGAAGTGCAAAACTTAAGGAATGAGTTATTAACTTGGATAAAACGTTGGTAGGATTTGAAGGAGAAGAAGGACAGGTTAAAAACTTTGAAAAAATCCTGGATTATTGCTAACATGAAGTTTTTGAAACAAGAAGAGCAACATAAAATGGAAAGTATAAAGTTAAAGGCTAAATTGTCTGAAGCTCCTCGAGTTATCAAACTCAGAAGTGCACCTTAAAATTGTTATTACTGATGAGTTTTTAGATAATAGAACATGTAATTGTCATGCCCACATAATCATAGATTCTGTAGGCACTGCATATCATTTAATTTAAATTGTTATTTCAGTTTTGATATTAATGATAAAACTCATGCATGGTTAAATGATTTTGCATGTGTCATATGGATCCTCGATTTTGATGGTGTTATTTCCGTTTATTTTTCCAGCAAATGATGAAGTCAGTTCGAGTTTGAATGTTCTAGATTTTAGATGTCAAACAACAAATGCTATATGGACAAGTCAACATTCGTAGATGAGAAAGCAGTTATCAATTTGACAGTTCAGATGCCAAGTGCACTAGTGAAGAGGATGATAATTAATGTCCTAGATTCTAGATGTTCGATGATTTAGGCTCAATAGTTTATTTTTAATTAGAGTTACATAGAAATAGGAGGCAGTTATTGGTCCTTCTTATAAAACTATGAAATACTATGAAATACTGATTATACAAGGGGGGATGGAGTATTGAAAGAATAGACTTATTAGAAATATTATTACAGTGTCTGGTTTTAATTTCTTTACTGAAGTTTTAACTTCGTGGAGGATTGTGACTAGAGTTCTCAAACTAGTATCACTACTTGTTACTCTTTTGAAAACTTAATATATATATATATTTCTATATACTGTTTTCTCACCATATATTTTATGCAATTGTACTGTGATATGGTTGTATTTATCATCTGAAATTATACTCTGTTTGCACAATATTGATGTTTGATTGAGAATATTATTGAATTAGGTTACTCAATATTTGTATTGATAATTGAAATTTGATAATATAAACCTTTCATATTTATTTTTGATTTCATTTGTATTTTCTACAATGCTTTCATGAATAAATATCATTTTGATATTCAAATATACAGTATTGAATATTAGTTATTAATTAATAGAGCATCACAGAATAAATTAAAAGTAGTTATCTATTTTAATTTTTTGTTGTTGTGCATATTTAACAAAGTGATTTTATGATAATGATTTAAATATTTTCATTTAAATTGTTATTGTCTATCTCTTTGTTTATTTGAATCATTAATTGATAATTAATTTAGTTTTCAAAGTTGCTCTCAGCTGAGATAGGATAGCTAGTTGATTTTTATTTCTTAGTTTAGTTTATTTTAATAGTTGTTAAATAAAATTAGATTAGTTTGATAAAATTTAAAATAGTCTTTTATTTAAAATATTTAAAATAAAACCCAAAACTGGAGACTTTCTTTAAGAAAGCATTTTAGGATAACTTAGACTTAGGAAACTAACTCTAGGGTTTATTTTAAGTAGTAAAAGAATTAGGATAAATTTTTACTTATAAAGTGTTCCTAAGTGGCAAGAAGGACCTGAAACAATGAAAAAGACTAAAAGCAAGACAGAGAAACCCCAAACAGACAAGGCTCTGCCCAGCGGAGTCGTCAATTCTGTTGTAAAGGAAAGTTTCCTATGGCTAGGGTTTAAGAGGCCATCAACGTACTGGGGTTGAAAGGTGGATGCAAATGGTTCTACAAGTAAATACAAACAAGTTTCAAAGATTAGAATGGTTCATACCTTAGCCAAACGAAGGTTGATCCAAGCAGCCCTTCAATCCTCTTCTTGCTCCTCTCGCTCCTCTTGCTCCAAGAGACCTGCAAAACAGATTATAGCTTCCTCAAACCAATATGGCCACATATAAACAAATGATAATCAAATAAACATGAAATAATGATCTGATTAACATCATCATATGATAATAAACAGAGTTTCAATCACACAGTGAACAATTATTTCGGAAGAAGAAGGACATCACATCTTTATTAATCTTGAAAACAAGTACAAGTATACCTTCTCTTCAAGTTCGGCACCTCAAGAAACCTTGATCTAGTTTCGTTTCTTCTCTTCTCCAAGGAACTCAGCCTCCAAGCTCTGCAACACAAGGAGAAAGCTTCTAGGGCAAAGGTGTGGGAAAAGAGAGCTCCAAATCCTCCTGCATAACAATGCAAATATTCAAGTCTCCTCTCATGGACCTCCCTAACTCTATTTATATGCTTAATGAAGAGTTAGGATCGAAGACAAAGTAGTTACAACTGAAGGAGTCAGTTGCATAACTACCCAAACTACTCGAATTTCAAAATACATATTTTTTTGACATTTTCAGGAGGCATACGCGGGTTGCAAAAACAACAGTCACGTACACGAGGAGGTATATGCAGGTTTCAATGTATAAAGTCATGTATTTAAGGTGTACATGACTATTATATATAGCAACTCGCATACATACGTGGGTTTCCTTAAGGAAACTAGCATATAGATAATAAAAAAAAAACTCATTTTTAGGGTATTTCTGGGCATTTTCAGACTTTGGTGTCTTCTAGAAAGTTTTAGCTAACATAGATACCTTTCCAATGGTGTAGAGATGAGTTCAAATGGTGTTACAAAACTCAAGTTATGGGTCCTCCAAGTTAGGTGTTTTTTCAGTGACTTTCATGAAGTGTCATCATGGAAGTGTCGACATGCGACGAAATCATGGGAAAGTGGTCACAGGCAGAGATGTGTCATTTTAAGCTATAACAACATTTTGCATGTTCATGAGAGTTTTTCAAATGGATGTTAAGGGTCAAATAATTGCCAAGGAAGAAAATTACTAGTTTCCTAAGTTGGGGGTGGAAGCTTTGGGATTTGGAATAAGGGGAGAAATAAATGATGTTTAAACATTAGAATGGCATTAATATTTAATAAATGAGATACATAAATAAATACAAGGGAAAATCAAAGTGACAATTTATCATGAAGACACGTGGAGAATGTGGGACCCACACAAGCTAGATTTTATATGCCACATGGCATCCTCCTCTTGTCATTTTGAATCCATAAGATCAAGCTCAAGGGTCTTGGGATGATTTGTAAGGTAAATATACTTGGCATGAATCAATTAAGGTCGAATTGGAGTGTAAGAGTAACTCCCATGGAAGAGGAAGAGGAATTTTGGAGCTAGTGAGATACTTTGACTAGATTCCCTATTTCTATAACAACAATGATGAAGATGCTATGACACTTATGACACAAATCATATATGAAGGGATAATATATGACATATATGACATGTCATGGCTAAAAATAGCTCCAATAGGGCGCTCAAGGGAGTTAGGGCAGCTAAGATGCTTCCACAAGTGATTTCGTGGAAGTGGGGGACTAGGAATTGTTGTACAAGTGGAATTCTTTGGAATCTGTTCCCAACTAGACTTGGAATGCATCTCTTGGAAGGAATTAGACCCATATAAATATTGGAAACTTTATAAATTTTAAGAATAAATAATTAAGCAATATTTTTATCATTGGATAAATTTGCATTTGTGAAGAGAGAGAGCTAGTGGATGACTAGTTTCTTGCCTTGGCCAATTTCGAGGGTGAAAGATTCCCATCCAAGTTGGTGTGTGAAAATTCCATTTAGGTATTTCATGAATATTTAATGGAGTCATAAGTTACAGGTGCAAGCTACATAGAAGCTCGTGGATAATTCAAGATCATATTTTTCTTTTATCTATTCCAATTTTTCTCATTATATTCTTGCTCTGTGCATTGAGGCGCACTTGGTGAGCTATTGATCTCTTTGGGGGAGATTCTAATGCACCATTATTTTATTTTCTGATTTAAATGATATGTATTTCAATTTCAGAATACTCTTGGGTTGAAATACCAAAATATTTCATGTAAAAATGTTGAACATTGAAGAAACAGTGCCATTTCCCCACTACCTTGTTGTGAACCAATGTAATGTTGATGGATTCGAATGGATAAGAAAAATACTGATGGTTTATGGATGAATGGACTTTTATTTAAGTATTATATGAGTTTAATTTTTATTACATAAGAATTTTGAGTCATTTTATTGAGTTTCATAGCATTTGGAGAAAATTGCCTATCATTTCCCCCAAGGTTGAAACTAGTCTTTTGCATCTGATTTAAGGGATTTATAGCAGACATTAAAATTTGAATGGTGATGCATATGAGTTAATTTTAATGTCATTTATATTTTCCTTTCTTCCACTCATAAATTCTAGTTGGATTGAGTGCATTTGGAAAGTCATTTCCATCATCTACCCCAAGGGGATTTGAACCACAAGTTGCTCGTAAAACTCCATACATTGCCCAGATTTCCAAAGTGAGTTTCAGAATTCATTTGATGGTTTAAATTCCCCTATAAAATCCATTTTTATTTATTAACATCATTCATACACCTTCTGGTACCTGAGAGCATTTGGATCTATTTGGAGCCATCTACCATTGGGGGTTTGAGCCTCAAAATTACTAGTAAATTCCCTGAGTGCTCTTGGATACCTATTCGAACCCAAAACCACATATAATGATGAAAATATACTTTAATTAATTTATTATAACATATTCAAGTATCATACCAACCATTAGTGGAGGTTGTACAGTGTTTGGAAGAGATTTGTTCCAGGACCCGGGGGGGATTTCCACCTCCCAAATTAACTAGTCTTGTCCTAAAAATTATTTCCTTGCAAATTACAGAACATGGTTGGGTATATAAGTGGATTATATGTATTATATATGTGTTAATGTATCTCATCACCCCTCATGACCTTCCTCACCAAGTTTGAAAGTAATTGGAGGAGTTTGGAATCAGTTGTATCCATATACCTAAAATTGAAATTTAGTGAATTTGAGCACATTGGGAAAATTATTAACAAGGTACATTACAGTGGAATTAGAGCATGATATTGTCACCTTATGTGGTCTGATATTTATGAGTATAAGAAGTCAAGGACCACCATTAGATATTAAAACCAATAGTGTGCTTTTGTTGAAGAGGAAAAAAAAGTAGGAGAAGAAGGCAAATTTTTTAGGAAACTATAACTAGTGATGAAAAGGGAACCTAATATGATGGTGAGGAGAATATAAAAATCATGGAACCTATATTTTAATACATGAACAAGAATCTTATTAAATTATTCGAATTGTTGGCTATCCAACTTGGGAGAAAATATATTGATCTTAAGAAAACCAAGGGGAAAATGCATCAGCTTGCTTGAAGGAGCAAAAGGAGGAGACCCATGAACCACCTAGTTCTCAAAATAGGTGAAGTAGAATAAATAGTACATGAAGAGGATTGAAATTCACTCCCAACTGACTCTAAAAAAGATGAAGAGACATCACGTGAGTATGAAGAATTTTCTATTGAAAATATTGAAGATCATTTCGAGACACATTCTACCTTAGAAATGAAACAAAGAGCATCTATTGATGGATGGTTGAACTATGAAGGAGTACATACTGCTGGGTGCTCAAACCTGTATGTTGGTGACATATATATCACTTTTGAAAGTGTTTCTGCAAACCAAAATTCCATTAAACATGAAAATTAGTACCTTGTAGCATTTGAAATAGAAACAAGATCAACTTCACTATCACCACTTGAGCTTTGTGAAGTTGGTCCAAGCAAGAAGGAAGAATATGAGGAGGTTCATTTGAAAGATCCTAATTTTCTTGAAGGGTCATTAAATATAAATGAAAATAATATCCAATAGTCCCTTAGAATACTCCATGACACTCAAGCATTAGTGTCAAACTCTTGTTGGAGAGCTACTTCATTGGAGGAAACATCCTTCCTTGAAGACATGGAGAAGAATCAAAGAGCGATGTGCCACATCAAAGGTAATTTAATTTATTTTATTTTTCATAGAAACCATTTTTTTGAGCTTAATGAATTGTTAAATGATGCATACTTGAAGAATAATGAGGATAATTGTAAGCTCACAATTCAAAATGAGCAACTTCTTGAAAAGTTGCAAGATACTTGTTCTTCCTCCTATGTTTCAGATTGTCAAATGGTAGATTGTTTGGAGGATTCTCATGACATGGTGGATCATGAGAAATGTGTAAATTTGAATGTGATTGATGTGTTTGAATATAAACTGGAAGAGATCCAAACACTTGATGTGGTGGAAGAGGAACTTGAACTGTCTCTTGATGAAGATTATGCAATTTTTAAAGAAGAGCATGATTCATCTACATTGGAACCAATCTATGACAAAGGTTTCACACTTTTGAAGGAGCTACATGATACTACCCATATGGATCCTTTAGACTATGAAAAGTATTCACTTTTTAATCATCTGGATGAGTTAGTTCATTCTCCTACATCTTACAATTCCATGTTTTGCAACATTAGTCTCAATGAGGTATGGGTGAAAGGATTTTTTTTATGGTGCCATATGAGGAGTATGGAACTCCTAGATTTACCTTTTATGATGACATACTTGGAGCACATTATTATCCACTTTTACAACATCATCCTTTGTTACTTTATGATGTTGCACATCTACATGGATGCACCTATCATATGCATTTGAGTCACTTGAAGACTCATGGTTTTTCTTGCTCAACACTTGGTTCATTTGATGTTGGAGGAACTTCATCCTACACTGGGGTGAATAGATTTACGATTGGAGAACATTTTTTTTGCAATCCACATACTTTGTTATATATTTATGATTCTCTCATTCGTGGATGTATGGGTGAGACTTCGTTGAGTCATTTGAAGTCTCCTCGTTTTTTTTGCTCATTATTTGGTTCAGATTTTAGTGGAGATTCTTCATTCACTTCTTGGATGAAAGAATACATGGTTGAATATTTTGATGCATATCACATCCTTTTGGAGCAGAATTATAGGACATGGAACCTCACCTATGTCATTGGATCAGATTTGATTGGTCATTTGAATCTTGTATGCACTTGGTAAATGGTGGTCTACTTACTTGGAGGTATAAGCACTTTCATGATTTTTTGATGAGGCGCCTCCTTGATGTAAATTTTTATTATGGTGTTATGTACTTTGATGATATATATTATGTACTCATGATTTTTGGAAGAATTCATACAATAAATTGGGATCTCGGAATTATCTTTCCTAATGGTATGGGTTGAAGAGCACTCTTAATTGTTGGAGTGCAATACAAGCAATGGGAACCTGGGATAGTTTTTAGTCCCATTGATTTCAAATTTTTTGGGAAAAAAAGAAGTATGGGAGATGGATTCCCCACTTAATAAAGTTATTTTAATAATATTAGTGCAGCAGCAAGCATGGTGGTTCCTCTCTAAAATATTCATGGAATCTCAAAGACTCAAAGTTGGACAACTCAGTGGTAACTTCAAAGAATCATACAGAAAGCAGGTTCTTCAACACCCATGTTTGAAATTGATTGAGGACAAGAAATATTGGGAAGGGAGGATATTTCATTTCCAAAATATTTTTTTGGGTCACACTTTCCATATTCATGAGATTTTGTCAAATAGATTCTAAGGGTCAAATAATTGCCAAGGAGGAAAATTAATAGTTTCCTGGATTGGGGGTGGAAGCTTTGGGATTTGGAATAAGGGGGACAATAAATGATGTTTGAAAATTAGAATGGAATAAATATTTAATAAAGGATCGAAATAAATAAATACAATGGAAAATCAAAGATGCAATTGATTATGAAGACACATGGGGGATGTGGGACCCACACAAGCTAGATTTTTTATGCCACATGGAATCCTCCTCTGGTCATTTCACATCCATAAGAATCCCAAGGTTATTGGGATTATTTTAAAGGTCAATATACTTGGCATGAATCAATTAAGGTCGAATTGGAGTGGAAGAGTAACTCCCATGGAAGAGGAAGAGGCATTTTGGAGCTAGTGAGACACTTGCACTAGATTCCCTATCTCTATGACAACAATGATGAAGATGCTATGAAAAAAATAAGATATGAAGGATGAAATATGACATATGTGAAATGTCAAGGATAAAAATATCTCCAATAGGGCGCTCAAGGGAGTTAGGGCAGCTAATATTCTTCCACGTGTAATTTGGTGGAAGTGGGAGACTAGGAATTGTTGTACAAGTGGTATTCTTTGGAATCTCTTCCCAACTAGAGTTGGAATGCATCTCTTAGAAGGATTTAGACACATAGATAGCTTGGAAAATTTATAAATGCAAATAACAAATAATTATCTCATATTTTAATCATTGGATAAATTTGCATTTGTGAAGAGAGAGAGCTAGTTGATGACTAGTTTTTTGCCTTAGCCAATTTCAAGGGTGAAAGATTCCCATCCAAGTTGGTTTGTGGAAATTCCATTCAATTATTCCATGCATATTTAATGGATTCATAAGTTACAGGTTCAATCTACAGAGAATATTGTGGACACTTCAATATCATATTGTTCTTTCATCTATTCCAAGTTTTCTCATCATATTCTTGCTCTATGGATTGAGGCACACTTGGTGAGATATTGATCTCTTTGGGGGAGATTCTAATGCCCCGTTATTTGATTTTTCTGATTTAAATTATATTTATTCCAATTTCATAATATCTCTGATCGAAATACCAAATAATTTCTTGTAAAATGTTAAACAATGAAGAAACGGTGTCATTTCCCCACTACCTTGTTTTGAACCAATGTAATGTTGATGGATTCGAATGGATAAGTAAAATACTAATGGTTTATGGATGAATGGACTGTTATTGATGTATTATATGAGTTTAATTTTCAGTACATAATAATTTGTAGTCATTTTGTTGATTTTCATAGCATTTGGAGAAGATTGCCTATCATTTCCCCCAAGGTTGAAACTAGTCTTTTTGCATCTGATTTAAGGGAGTTGTTGCAGACACTAAAAGTTGAAAGGTGATGCATATCAGTTAATTTTTATATCCTTTATATTTCCCCTAATTCCATTTATAAATTCTAGTTGTATTGAGTGCAATTGGAAAGTCATTTTCATCATCTACCCCCGAGGGATTTGAACCACAAGTTGCTCGTAAAACTCCATACATTGACCAGATTGACAAAGTGAGTTGCAGAATTAATTTGATGGTTTATATACCCATATAAACACCATTTTTATGTATTAACATCATTCATACACATTCTGGTACAAACTGAGAGAATTTGGAGCTATTTGGAGCCATCTACCATTGGGGGTTTGGGCCTCAAAATTACTAGTAGATTCCATGAGTTCTATTGGATACCTATTCGACCCAAAAACCAAATATAATGCTAAAATTATAATTTAATTAATTTCTTATAACAGATAAAATTCTAACACCAACCATTAGTGGAGGTTGTACAGTGTTTGGAAGAGATTTGTTCCAGGACCCAGGGGGGTTTACACCTCCCAAATTGACTAGTCTTGTCTCGAAACTTCTTCCCTTAAAAATTTAAGACCATGGTTGGGTATATATGTTGATTATATGTCTGATATATGTTTTAATATGTCCCATAACCCCTCATGACCTTCCTCACCAATGTTTAAAGTAACTGGAGGGTTTTGGAATCAGTTGTATCCATATACCTAAAGTTGAAATTTGGTGAATTTGAGCACATTGGGAAAATTATTAACAAGGGACATTACATTGGTGTCAGAGCATGAAATTGGAACCTGATGTGGTATGCTATTTCTGAGTACAATAATTCAAGGACCACCATTAGATATTGAAACCAAAAGTACTTTTGTTGAAGAAGTAAAAAAAAGTAAGAGAAGAAGGCAATTGTTTGAGGAAATTGTGACTAGGGATGAAAAGGGAACCTCATATGATTGTGAGGAGCATATAAAAATCATGGAACATATATTTGAATACATGACCAAGAATATTATTAAAGGATTCAAATTGTTGGCTATCCAACTTGGGAGAAATATATTGACCTTAAGAAAACCAAAGGGAAAAATGCATCAGCTTGCTTGAAGGAGCAAGAGGAGGAGACCCATGAACCACCTAGTTCTTAAATATGTGAAGTAGAAGAAATAGTACGTGAAGAGGATCGAAATTCACTCCCAAGTGACTCTGAAAAAGATGAATAGACATCACATGAGTATGAAGAAGTTTCTATTGAAAATATTGAAGACCATTTCGAGCACATTCTACCTTGGAAATGAAACAAAGAGCATATACTAATGGATGCTTGAACTATGAAGGAGTACCTACTGATGGGTGCTCACACCTCTATGTTGGTGACATAGAGATCACTTTTGAAAGTGTTGCTGCAAACCAAACTTCCGTTAAACATGAAAATTAATACCTTGTAGCAGTTGAAGAAGAAATAAGATCAACTTCCCCATAACCACTTGAGCTTCATGAAGTTGGTCCAAGCAAGAAGGAAGAAGATGAGGAGGTTCATTTGAAAGAGCCTCATTTTCTTGAAGGGTAATTAAATATGAATGAAAATAAGATCCAAGAGTCCCTTAGAATACTCCATGACACTCAATCATTAGTGTCAAATTCTTGTTGGAGAGCTACTTCATTGGAGGAAACATCCTTCCTTAAAGACATGGAGAAGATTCAAAGAGCGATGTGCCACATCAAAGGTAATTTCATGTATTTTATTTTTTATAGAAACCATTTGTTTGAGCTTAATGAATTGTTACATGATGCATACTTGAAGAATAATTAGGATAATCATAAGCTCACAATTCAAAATGAGCAACTTCTTGAAGAGTTGCAAGATACTTTTTCTTCCTCCTATGTTTCAAATTGTCAAATGGTAGATTGTTTGGAGGATTCTCATGACATGGTGGATCATGAGAAATGTGGAAATTTGAATTTTCTTGATGTGTTTGAAGATTAACTTGAATATATCCAAACACTTGATGTGGTGGAAGAGGAACTTGAATTGTCTCTTGATGAAGGTTATGCAATTTTTAAAGAAGAGCATGACTCCTCTACATTGGAACCAATCTATGACAAAGGTTTCACACTTTTGAAAAAGCTACATCATACTACCCATATGGATCCTTGCCATGATGAGACTTCTTTACTTTTTTATCATTTGGGTGAGTTAGTTCATTCTCCTACAACCTACAATTCCATGTTTTGCAAAATTAGTCTCAATGAAGTATGGGTGAAAGGGTTCTTTTTTATGGTGCCACATGAGGAGTATAGAAGTCCTAGATTTACCTTTTGTGATGGCATGGTTGGAGCACATTATTATTCACATTTGCAGCAGAATCCTTTTTTACTTTATGATGTTTCACATCTACAAGGATGCACCTATTATATGCATTTGAGTCACTTGAAGACTCATGGTTTTCCTTGCTCAACACTTGGTTCATTTGATGTTGGAGGAACTTCACCCAACACTGGGGTGAATATATTTATGATTGGAGAAAGAAAAAAATTGCCATCGACATACTTTGTTATATCTTTATGATTCTCTCATTCATGTATGTATGGGTGAGACTTCTTTGATTCATTTGAAGTATCCTTGTTTTTTTTGCTCATTATTTGGTTCAGATTTTAGTGGAGATTCTTCATTCATTTCTTGGATGAAAGAATACATGGATGAATATTTTAATGCATATCACATACTTTTGGAGCAGCATTATAGGACATGTGATCCTTGCCTATGTAATTGGAGCATATTTTATTGGTCACTTGAAGCTTGTATGCACTTGGAAAATGGTGGTCTACTTACTTGGAGGTATAAGCCCTTTCATGTTTTTAGATGAGGCACCTCTTTGATGTACATTTTTATTATGTTGTTATGTACTTTGATGATATATATTATGTAATCATGATTTTTGGAATAATGCATGCAAGAAAATAGGATCACGGAATTCTCTTTCCTAATGGTATGGGTTGGAGAGCACTCTTAATTCTTGGAGTTCAATACAAGCAATGGGACCCTAGGATAGTTTTTAGTCCCATTGATTTCATTTTTTGGGGGGAAAAAGCAGTATGGGAGATTGATTCACCACTTAATAAATTTATTTTAATCAAATTAGTGGAGCAGCAAATATGGTGGTTCCTCTCTAAAATATTCATGGAATCTCAAAGACTCAAAGTTGGGCAACACAGTGGCAACTTCAAAGAATCATACATAAAGCAGGTTCTTCAACACCCATGTTTGAAATTTCTTGAGGACAAGAAATACTGGGAAGGGAGGATTTTTCATGTCCCAAATTTTAAATTGGGTCATAATGGCCTAATCACATTTTGCATATTCATGATATTTTGTGAAATTGATGCTAAGGGTCAAAGCATTTCCAAGGAGGAAAATTACTAGTTTCCTAGGTTGGGTGGAAGCTTTGGGATTTGGAATACTAGGGAGAATAAATGATGTTTAAAATTAGAATGGCATAAATATTTAATAAATGAGCTAAATAAATAAATACAAGGGAAAATCAAAGTGGAAATTGATCATGAAGACACATGGAGGATGTGGGGCCCACACAAGCTAGATTTTCTATGCCACATGGCATCCTCCTCTGGTCATTTTGAATCCATGAGAAGCCCAAAGTTCTTGGGATGAGTTGGAAGGTCAATATACTTGGCATGAATCAATTAAGGTCAAATTGGAGTGGAGGAGTAATACTCATGGAAGAGGAAGAGGCATTTTGGAGCTAGTGAGACACTTGGACTAGATTCCTTAGCTCTATGACAACAATGATGAAGATGCTATGACACCTATGACACAAATAAGATCTTAAGGATGAAATATGACATGTCAGGTCTAAAAATATCCCCAATAGGGCACTCAAGTGAGTTAGGGAATCTAAGATGCTTCCACATGTGATTTGGTGGAAGTGGGAGACTAGGAATTGTTGTACAAGTGGCATTCTTTGGAATGTATTCCAAACTAGAGTTCGAATGCATCTCTTGCAAGGAATTAGAACCATAGAGAGATTGGAAAATTTATAAATATCAAGAACAAATAATTAAGGCAGCTTTTGATCATTGGATAAATTTTCATTTGTGAAGAGAGAGAGCTAGTGGATGACTAGTTTCTTGCCTAAGCCAATTTCAAGGGTGAAAGATTCCCATCCAATTTGGTGTGTGTAAGTCCATTCAGGTATTTCACAGAGATTTGATGGAGTCATAATTTAAATTTTCAAGCTACAGGGAATCTCGTGGACTCTTCACTATCATCTTGTTGTTTCATCTATTCCAAGTTTTCTCATCATATTCTTTCTCTATGGATATATGCACACTTGGTGAGCTATTGATCTCTCTGTGGGAGCTTCTAATGCCCCATTATTTTATGTTATCATGTAAATTATATTTATTTCAATTTCATAATACTCTCAGGTATAAATACCAAAAATTTTCATGTAAAAATGTTAAACAATGAAGAAACAATACCATTTCCCCACTACCTTGTTGTGAACCAATGTAATGTTGATGGATTCGAATGGATAAGTAAAATGATGATGGTTTATGGATGAATGGACTGTTATTGATTTATTATATGAGTTTATTTTTCATTAAATAATAATTTGGTGTCATTTTGTTGAGTTTCATAGCATTTGGCGAAGATTGCCTATCATTTCCCTTAAGGTTGAAACTAGTCTTTTTGCATCTGATTTAAGGGAGTTATAGCAGAAATTAAAAGTTGAATGGTGATGCATATCAGTTCCTTTTTATTTAATTTTTATTTACCCTACTTCAATTCAGAAATTCTATTTGTATTGAGTGCATTTGGAAAGTCATTTTCATCATCTACCCCTAGGGGATTTGAACCACAAATTGCTCATAAAACTCCATATATTGACCAGATTTCCAGAGTGAGTTGAAGAAGTCATTTGAAGGATTAAATAAAAATATAAACATAATTTTTATGTATTAACATCACTCATACACCTTATGGTACAAACTGAGTTCATTTGGAGCTATTTGGATCCATCCACCATTGGGGGTTTGAGCCTCAAAATTACTAGTAAATTCAATGAGTTCTCTTGGATACCTATTCGAACCCAAAACCACATATAATTCTGAAAATATAATTTAATTAATGTCTTATAACATATCCAGGTCTCATACCAATCATTAGTGGATTTTGTACAATGTTTGGAAGATATTTGTTTCAGGACCCAGGGGGATTTCCACCTCCCAAATTGACTAGTCTTGTCCCGAAACTTATTCCCTTGAAAATTTCAGACCATGATTGGATATATAAGTTTATTATATGTCTTATATATGTGTTAATATTTCCCATCACCCCTCATGACATACCTCACAAATTTTGAAAGTAATTGGAGAAGTTTGGAATAAAATGTATCCACATACCTAAAGTTGAACTTTAGTGAATTTGAGCACATTGGGAAAATTATTAACAAGGAACATTACAGTGGTATCTGAGCATGATATTGGCACCTGAGGTGGTATGATATTTATGAGGACAATAATTAAGGGACCACCATTAGATATTGAAACCAAAAGTGCTTTTATTGAAGAGGGGAAAAAAAGTAGTAGAAGAAGGCAATTTTTTGAGGAAACTATGACTAGGTATGAAAAGGGAACCTCATATGATGGTGAGGGTCAAATAAAAATCATGGAAACTATATTTTAAGACATGAACAAGAATATTATTAAAGGATTTGAATTGTTGACTATCTAACTTCGAAGAAAATATATTGATCTTAAGAAAACCAAGGGCAAAAATGCATCAGCTTGCTTGAAGGAGAAAAAGGAGGAGACCCATGAACCGCCTAGTTCTTAAATAGGGGAAGTAGAAGAAATATTGCATGAAGAGGAACGAAATTCACTCCCAACTGACTCTGAAAAATATGAAGATACATCGCATGAGTATGAAGAAGTTTCTATTGAAAATATTGAAGATCATTTCGAGACACATTCTACCTTGCAAATGAAATAAAGAGCATCTACTGATGGATGCTTGAACTATGAAGGAGTACCTAGTGATGGGTGCTCACACCTTTATGTTGGTGACATAGAGATCACTTTTGAAAGTGTTTCTGCAAGACAAACTTCCATTAAACATGAAAATGAAGACCTTGTAGCAGTTGAAAAAGAAACAAGATCAACTTCTCCATCACCTCTTGAGCTTCATGAAGTTGGTCCAAGCAAGAAGGAAGAAGATGAGGAGGTTCATTTGAAAGAGCCTAATTTTCTTGGAGGGTCCTTAAATATGAATGAAAATAAGATCCAAGAGTCCCTTAGCATACTCCATGACACTCAAACATTAGTGTCAAAATCTTGTTGGAGAGCTACTTCATTGGAGGAACATCCTTCCTTGAAGACATGGAGAAGATTCAAAGAGCGATGTGCCACATCAAAGGTAATTTCAAGTCTTTGATTTTTGATATAAAACATTTGTTTGAGCTTAATGAATTTTTACATGATGCATACTTGAAGAATAATGAGGATAATCATAAGCTCACAATTCAAAATGAGCAACTTCTTGAAGAGTTGCAAGATACTTGTTCTTCCTCCTATGTTTCATATTGTCAAATGGTAGATTGTTTGGAGGATTCTCATGACATGGTGGATCATGAGAAATGTGGAAATTTGAATGTGATTGATGTGTTTGAAGATGAACTTGAACAGATTNGGAACTTGAATTGTCTCTTGATGAAGGTTATGCAATTTTTAAAGAAGAGCATGATTCCTCTACATTGGAACCAATCTATGACAAAGGTTTCACACTTTTAAAGGATCTACATGATACTACCCATATGGATCCTTCCCGTGATGAAACTTCTGCACTTTTTGATCATTTGGGTGAGTTATTTCATTCTCCTACATCCTACAATTCCATGTTTTGCAACATTAGTCTCAATGAAGTATGGGTGTAAGGGTTCTTTTTTATGGTGCCACATGAGGAGTATGGAACACATAGATTTACATTTTATGGTGACATGGTTGGAGCACATTATTATTCACATTTTCAGTAGCATCCTTTGTTACTTTATGATGTTTCACATCTACTTAGATGCACCTATGATATGCGTTTGAGTCACTTGAAGACTCGTGGTTTTTCTTGCTCAACACTTGGTTCATTTGATGTTGTAGGAACTTTATCCAACACTGGGTTAAATAGATTTCTGATTGGAGAATATTTTTGTTGCCAGCCACATAATTTGTTATATATTTATGATTCTCTCATTCCTAGATGTATGGGTGAGACTTCTTTGAGTCATTTGAAGTCTCCTTGTTTTTTTTTCTCATTATTTGGTTTAGGTTTTAGTGGAGATTCTTCATTGACTTCTTGGATGAAAGAATACATGGCTGAATATTTTGATGCATATCGCATCCTTTTGGAGCAGCATTATAGGACATGGGATCCTCACCTATGTCATTGGATCAAATTTGATTGGTAACTTGAAGCTTGCATGCACTTGGAAAATTGTGGTTTACTTACTTGGAGGTATAAGCACTTTCATGATTTTTTGATGAGTCACCTCCTTGATGTACATTTTTATTATGTTGTTATGTACTTTGATGATATATATTATGTACTCTGATGTTTTGAATAATACATACAAGAAAATGGGATCCTAGAATTCTCTTTCGTAATGGTATGGGTTGGAGAACACTCTAAATTGTTGCAGTGCAATACTAGCAATGGGACCATGGGATAGTTTTTAGTCCCATTGATTTCAAATTTTTTGGGAAACAAGCAGTATGGGAGATGGATTCCCCACTTAATAAAGTGATTTTAATCATATTAGTGCAGCATCAAGTATGGTGGTTCCTCTCTAAAATATGCATGGAATCTCAAAGACTCAAAGTTGAGCAACTCAGTGGCAACTTCAAAGAATCATACAGAAAGCAGGTTCTTCAACACCCATGTTTGAAATTAATTGAGGACAGAGAATATTAGGAAGGGAGGATTTTGCATGTCCCAAATTTTTCATTGGGTCACAATGTCCTAATCACATTTTCAATATTCATGATATTTTGTCAAATTGATGCTAAGGGTCAAATAATTGCCAAGGAGGAAAATGACTAGTTTCCTAGATTGGGGTGGAAGCTTTGGGATTTGGAATAAGGGGGACAATAAATGATGTTTGAACATTAGAATGGAATAAATATTTAATAAAGGAGCTAAATAAATAAATACAAGGCAAAATCAAAGTGGCAATTGATCATGAAGACACATGGAGGATGTGGGACCCACACAAGCTAGATTTTATATGCAACATGGCGTCCTCCTCTTGTCATTTCGAATACATAAGAAGCCCAAAGTTATTGGGGTGATTTGGAAGGTCAATATACTTGGCATGACTCAATTAAGGTCGAATTGGAGTGTAAGAGTAACTCCCATGGAAGAGGAAGAGGCATTTTGGAGCTAGTGAGACACTTGGACTAGATTCCCTAGCCCTATGACAACAATGATGAAGATGCTATGACACCTATGACATAAATAAGATATGAAGGATGAAATCAGACATATATGACATGCCAAGGATAAAAATATCTCCAAGAGGGCTCTCAAGGGATTTAGGGCAGCTAAGATGCTTCCACATGTAATTTGGTGGAAGTGGGAGACTAGGAATTGTTGTACAAGTGGCATTCTTTGGAATCTCTTCCCAACTAGAGTTGGAATGCATCTCTTGAAAGGAGTTCTAACCATAGAGAGATTGGAAACTTAATAAATGTCAAGAACAAATAATGAAGGCATATTTTTATCATTGGATAAATTTGCATTTGTGAAGAGAGAGAGAGCTATTGGATGACTAGTTTCTTGCCTTAGCCAATTTCGAGGGTGAAAGATTCCCATCAAAGTTGGTGTGTGGAAATTCCATTCAGGTATTTCATGGAGATTTAATGGATTCATAAGTTACAGGATCAAGCTTCAGGGAATCTAGTGGACACTTAAATATCATCTTGTTCTTTCATCTATTCCAAGTTTTCTCATCATATTCTTGCTCTATGGATTAAGGCGCACTTGGTGAGATATTGATCTCTTTGGGGGAGCTTCAAATGACCCATTATGTTATGTTGTTATGAAAATTATATGTGTTTCAATTTTAGAATACTCTCAGGTCGAAATACCAAAATATTTCATGTAAAAATGTTAAATAATGAAAAAACAATGCCATTTCCCCACTACCTTGTTGTGAACCAATGTAATGTCGAAGGATTTGAACGGATAACTAAAATACTGATGGTTTATGGATGAATGGACTGTTATTTATGTATTATATGAGTTTAATGTTCAGTACATAAGAATTTGGAGTAATTTTTTTTAGTTTCATAGCATTTGGAGAAGATTGCCCATCATTTCCCCTAAGGTTGAAACTAGTATTTTTGCATTTGATTTAAGGGAGTTATTGCAGAAATTAAAAGTTGAATGGTGATGCATATGAGTTCATGTTGATTTAATATATATTCCCCCTTGTTCCATTCATAAATTCAATTTGGATTGAGTGCATTTGGAAATTCATTTTCATCATCTACCCCTAGGGGATTTGAACCAAAAGTTGCTCGTAAAACTCCATACATTGACCATATTTCCAAAGTGATTTGTAGAATTAATTTGATGGTTTAAAGACCCATATAAACACCATTGTTATGTATTAACATAATTCATACACCTTCTGTTAAAAACTGAGAGCATTTGGAGCTATTTGGAGCTATTTGGAGCCATCTACCATTAGGGGTTTGAGCCTCAAAATTACTAGTAAATTCCCTCAGTTTTGTCGGATACCTATTCGAATCCAAAACCAAATATAATGCTTCAAATATAATTTAATTAATGTATTATAATATATCCAAGTGTCATACCAACCATTAGTGGAGGTTGTACAGTGTTTGGAAGATATTTGTTCCAGAACCCAGGGGGCGTTTCCACCTCCCAAATTGACTGGTCTTGTCCCGAAACTTCCTCCCTTGAAAATTGCAAACCATGGTTGAGTATATTAGTTGATTATACGTATGATATATGTGTTAATGTGTCCCATCACCCCTCATGACCTTCCTCACGAAGTTTGAAAGTAATTGGAGGAGTTTGGAATCAGTTGTATCCATATACCTAAAGTTGAAATTTGGTGAATTTGAACACATTGGGAAAATTATTAAAAAGGGACATTACACAATTCCTACAATTTATGAGCCATTAGGAGTGTCGACACCAACCTCCTTCAGTTGTTGGCAATTGGTGACTAGTCAATCCTAGTTATGCTTTAGTTACATTCAGTTAGATGTCCTCTAGTTGAGTTAGCGCCAATCTTCCATGGTTGCATGTGGGAAGGCGCCTATTATCACCTACTTCTCACCTACAACATTAGTTAGACTGTTTTAACTCATTATAACTGATTGATAGACTGGATTAGACAACTATAGTTAGCTAGTTAGCTCCGATAATGACTTAGACACTTCTAGTTAGCCATGTAGTCAGATTGAGTTGGTAGATTCAAATCATATCCACATAATTGGAATTTTCCTTTGTGTAATAGTGTTGTATACTGTTGGAATTAATTAAGTTTATATTGTAATTATACTTAGCAATACTTATATGTTTCCTATGGAATTTGTCTTGTTAAGTGTGTATTATTCATTCCTTTACAATGCATAATAATATAATCCAATTGCCCTCATTGCCTGAAGATCAATGGCATAATAATTGAAACATGGTATCAAATCAGAGGTCTCAGATTCAATTCCTTCAAGCTACGCCGGAGGGGGGTGTTGGAGTATCGGTACAACGTCGTGGTATAACCCCCACACCTATGGGAATTTTCGGGTGATAGGGTCGTGTGTTGGGTTTCAAATGTTCATCAACATCTACAGGTTTTGGTGTCACGACAAACGTTACATGGTATCAGAGCCTACGTAGGCATGTATAAAGTCTATCCAATCTCCATTGTACACCAGAAGCAGTTGGTTTTTCACATAAGTCCCACAAAGTGTGCATTGCTAACTCTGGATTTGTTCAGAGAAGTCTCTGTTGGCGAGACAGACCCTGAGAAAGTGTACATGTTGAGATGGAAGGCTTGATTCTGACAAATTATGAATTTTTTATGGTTTTACAGTGATATTTTGTAGGTACAACTTCATATGGATTCGATATTATTAGTTCCTCTTCTTACTCCATTCACAAGATATTCATAATGGAAATTGAAGATGATTTCATCTCTAAAGAGACAAGGTATCTATGAGGTATCTATTGGAATTGGTAAAGAGTCTTATGAAGATGAGAATGACTGGATAAACTATGGTGATAGATATTTTGGAACAATATGTCTTGCCTTTTCTCCAAGCTTGTGCTATCTTATTGATTATGTTGAATAACCAAAGGATCTCTCGACAGAATTGGATAGAACCTTTGGAAAGCACAATGACGATCATTATAGCAATTTGAGAGCACACCTAGCACCACAAGAGTTCTTTATTCAAAAATATCATCCTCTATTCTCTCTGATGAAGAAGAAGCAGAATCTTCCACACAGTCAATTCGAATTGAAGAAAGACTCCTTGGAGTGACTCCTTCTCCTACTGCTCCGAAATTTTATGAGATATCTGATATCTCATATTCTCATATGGCTGATACAAAATAATACATTCAAATCTCTATTATTGAAGAAAAACTCTCCTTCCATTCTATGCAAACATTCTCCAGTGATTCTTCTATTTTAAATCATGTACATAGTTTACCAGTGATTGCTTCAGAAAATGAAGAGGAATTCAATTTCTCTCTCTCTGACGTTGTTGTTGGTGTGCAGAAAAGTAATACTTTGGATTTTTTGGAAATAATTTCAGACTGTAGGAGTGATCCATTCACTCTCATTTATCTATATCTTCCAGCAAATTCCTACATGATTGCATGCACCAATACTCAGAGTTTTGTTGAAGAAAGAGAAAATTGTGCATCTACCATCTCTGTGGAGCACTTGGAACCATTGTTCCACACTCTTGGATCTTATATGAATTTATTTGGATCTGATATGATATTATTTGGTTCAAGTTTTGAGTTTCAAGAGCCTCCAGTAATACTTGTTGTTGTTCTCGCCAATTTTGGTGTGAAAAATCAAGTACAAAAGTCTCCTTCAAAATTGTTGTTGGGGATTTGATGTCAATTTTCTTTCATAAGTTTGATGATATTATATTTTGTGAATATTTAGATATTTGGGAAATAATATCAGATTTTAAAGTGATCCATTCACTCTCATTGATCTCGAGCTTCCAGGAAATTCCTACATGATTGAACGCACCAATACTCGGAGTTTTGAAGAAGGAGAAAATTGTGCATCTACCATCTTGGTAGAGCACTTAGATTTTTTCCACATTAATGGATCTGACATGAAATTATTTGGATCTAATATGATCTTATTTGGTTCAATTTTTAAGTTTCAAGAGCTTCCAGTCATGCTTGTAGCTATTCTCATCAATTTTGGTGTGAAAAATCAAGTACCACAAATCTCTTCCAAACCTGTTGCTGGGGATTTAATGTTAGTTTTCTCTTGTGAGTTTGATGCTATTATATTTTGTGGATAATTAGTTATTTTTGAATCTATATCATATTATGGAGCTCAAGCATTCGCTCTCCACAGTCCCAGGGATTCTCTACCTTTCTATTTGATCACATGCTCATCTCCTCATAGAACTAGTAGAGATGGATACATTATCCATTCGCATGGACACTTGCTCCTAACACTTGGAGCTGATTTTAACTCACATGGTCTGATTTTCAAGGCTGTCATATATCAGTTGCTTGGGTTTTCCTCACATGGTTCGAATTCTCAAGCACTTTTTTTCTCTCATTAGTTGATCTCAGTTGCTCTACATGGGTCCAGTTTTCATCTAGCAGATGTCTATGTTCCTAATTCAGATGAGCATATTCTTCTTCTTCTAGAGAATAAAATTACTCTAGACATAATGATTTAGTTTGGATTCAGAGGTTCACATGCATAGTCTCAAGATGTTGTTGCACAAAAGAACCAAGATACTGCAGTTGATGTTGCATAGTGCTGCAAATTGCAGTAAAATTTTCACAAAGTTTTTATTCAAAACATGTTTTTCCTGATTCACTGTTTATCTTGAGGGGGGGGGGGGGGGGGGGGGCGTCCCATGAGGTTTTCCCCTATTTGCTCAGTTTATTAAGCAACATTTTTTTCATTCTTATAGATTGTATATGGGTGACTTTTGGCCTTGTTTCCAGGCCCCGTAGTTGTCCAAGTTAGGATTAAGTGGGGTGTTAGGATTTATAATCCTCCCTTGTCCAAACCGGTCTATTAGATTATATTTTCCTAACATATGAGTCATTTAGTTATTATTGGGTCCACTAGTACCATTGGGTTCACTTGGCCTAATGGGGCCACATGTACCAGTCACTAGAGAGTGGGAAACATAAATAGAGGCTAACTACAACTGACTACACCTTCATGCATCAGTTTATGTGCCTCCTAGACCAATCCCTACAATTTAGGAGCCACTGGGAGTGCTAACACCAACCTCCTTCAGTTTTTGGAATTTGGTGACTGGTCAAGCCTAGTTATGCTTCAGTTACATTCATATGTATGTCCTCTAGTTCAGTTAGCGTCGGTCTTGCATGGTTGCATGTGGAAAGGCACCTATTCTCACCCACTTCTCATCTACCACATTAGTTAGACTAGTTTAACTTATTAAGAGTCTGAATTAGAAAATTGAAGTTAGATAGTTAGCTCCGATAATGACTTAGACACTTCTAGTTAGCCATGCAATCAGATTGAGTTGGTAGATTTGAATCATATCCACATGATTCAAATTCTCTTTTATGTAACACTATTGGATTTAACGAAGTTTATACTGTAATTATACTAAGCAATATTTATCTGTTTCCTGTGAAATTTGTCTTGTTCAATGTGTATTATTCATCCCTTTACACTGCATAATAATACAGTCTAATTTCACTCATTGCCTAAAGATCAATGGCACAATAATTCAAACACATTTAGAAATTAAAATCTTATTAAACTATAAAAATTTAAACAAATATAAAAATACAAAACTGGGAATACTTTATAAAATCTAGAAAATCTATATACAATCATTTTAAAAGAGAGGAAATCCATTCACTCATAATGGTTACAATGAAAACTAACACTAACACCACCATATGATAGTACCATGTACCAAATATCAAATATATGTGTGTGTGTGTGTGTGTGTGTGTGTGTGTGTGTGTGTGTGTGTATAGATATATATGTACACACACACACACACATATATACACATGTATATACATATATGTATATACATACATATGTATATACATGTATATATACATGTATATACATATATGTA
>LPNX010637461.1:248791-358903 GCA_001517045.1 Pseudotsuga menziesii | reverse complement strand
ATATGTATATGTATATGTATATGTATATGTATATGTATATGTATATGTATATGTATATGTATATGTATATGTATATGTATATGTATATGTATATATATACATATATATATATACATATATGTGTGTGTGTGTGTACACACACACACACACACACACACACACACACACATATATATATATATACGTGTGTGTGTAGGTTTAAGAAGAAATATGTTGATTCATAATAGTTATAGTAAAAACTAACACCAACACCATATGAAGCTATTCATGAATCTTTGAAAGTCGATAAAATAAACAAGTACAAAGCACTAATTAAG
This sequence comes from Pseudotsuga menziesii, assembly GCA_001517045.1. Taxonomy (NCBI): domain Eukaryota; kingdom Viridiplantae; phylum Streptophyta; class Pinopsida; order Pinales; family Pinaceae; genus Pseudotsuga; species Pseudotsuga menziesii. Next base: position 358,586 of record LPNX010637461.1, on the reverse strand, counting down.
AAAAAAGGCTTATTTATATAAATAAAAGATAGGATATAGTTTTACAATTTTCTAAGACGGCCTCTAAGAAATTTTGGAGACAAATTCTAACTTGTAAAACTAAAGAAATTAATAAGATATCTTTGGAGGATTGGAACTCATATTTTAAAAGTCGGCACGGGTGTGGCTCATTGGCGATTCACTTGATAGGAAGTTAGATGTTGTAAATTGGAGGTCACGAGTGTAAATTTCCCTTTAATATTCAACTAGGGCTAAACAGTGCATGCAAAATATTAACTGATAACCACACATGAGTATCTTTTACAGCATGCAGGGGAATATAAAACTGAGAAATAACTCACAATATTGACACTATTATTTTGGGTATGGAAACCCCCGGAAAAACCCAAGAAGGTAAAACCGATGCAGTAGTCAGATATATATTTTATTATGAAAAAATGTGGAACTTTTACAATCACTGCAAATTCACCCAAACTTGGCGAATGCAATACCCAGCAGAATCACTAGGAAAATCCCAGCTAAACCTCAACACCCGCTTATGTGAGTGTACGGCCCAGCTGTACGAAGCTCGGTGATCCTGCTGCTTGCCCCTCCGTCTTCTCAGCTAAATCCTCTGTTTGAATTTCTCTTCCTACCTGTATGTTGTCTCTGTTGGAATACAAGTGTGTGTGTTCTCTCCACCAATTGATCTCTCTTTTATAACTTTAGGTAAAGCGAAAAACCTAATTTCACTTTCACTTTAACTAGTGGTAAAGCAAAAACCTTAATTTCACTTTCACTTTAACTAATGGTTCACTAGAGTTAATTTAGATCACTTTAATTTATTTTACAAAGTAAACTTAGGAAAATTAAATTAAATACAATTGGTTTCCTAATTTAAGTCTTTTGCATGCAAGAACACATGCATGCAGGAACACCTTCCTTGTTGCTACTAGTTTAACAATCCCTCTCAACAAGGAAGGGATTCGGTAGCAACCCCAACTTATCCCTGAGCTTCATAAAACTCTATCTGCAAAGTGCCTTGATGAAAATGTCTGCCACCTGCTCATTTGTCTGTATGTACTCCAACTGAATGGTTCCCTCTGAACACAATCTCTCAAGAAGTGTTATCTGATGTCTATGTGTTTTCTCCAGTCGTGGAACAATGGATTCTTAGATAGCCTGATGCCACTCTGATTGTCACAGCGAACTACTGTATCCTCTAGCTCACACTCAAACAACCCTGCAAGTAACTTCCTCAACCACATACCCTCACAAGCATCCATGCTGGATTCCATGTACTCAGCCTCTACCGAGCTCAATGCAACTAAATTCTACTTCTTGTTGAACCAAGAGACAACCCCTGATCAAATGCTGAAAAAACAACCTGAAGTACTCTTCCGACCCTCTACACATCCTTCCCAGTCAGCATTTGTGAAACCTACTAACTGTACACTCCCCCTGCGCTCATAAACCAATCCATACTCCATTATACCTCTGATGTAGCAAAGTATGTGCTTCGCAATCATCCAATGCACTCTATGAGGGTCCACCATGAACTGACTCAAAGAGTTGACTGCAAAGCTGATGTCTGGTCGAGTGTTGACCAGATACATAAGCGATCCGATAAGTTGACGATACAAGGTAGGATCAAATACATTTGATCATGATGCATCAATCTTCCTCCAATTGGAAACTAGAAGTATGGCCATAGGCTTGCAGTCCTCCATCTTGAATCTCTTCAGGATCTCTACTACATACTTCCCCTGTTTGATGAAAAAGCATAGATCTCTCTGCCAAACCTCCAATGCCAAAAAGTAATGCATCAGCCCAAGGTATTTCATCTCAAACTCTAGTGCAAGGTTGAACTTACAGTCTCCAATCAGCCTCTCATCTCCTGTTAAAAAGACATTATCCACATATAAGACCAGAATGAGAGCCACCTCACTTGTCAAGAAGTACAGGTTGTGGCCAGCCTCACTCCACTGAAATCCCATCTCCCATAGATAGTTGTCAATCCTTGAGTACCATGCTCTAGGTGCCTGCTTGAGCCCGTAAAGAGGTCGATGCAGTCTAAATACATGTGTCTCCCTATTCTCCACATCAAACCCCTCTGGATTCTCAATATACAACTCCTCCTCTATCACAGACAGTCTTGACGTCCATATGATGGGCATGCCAACCCATCTCAACTTCTAGTGAGATAATGGTCTAAATGGAAGAATACTTGGCAATAGGGGCGAAGGTCTCCTCATAATCAATACCCTCCTTCTGTGAAAACCCTTTTGCCATGAAGCGCACCTTGTACTTCTCCACGCTTCCGTCTATTGCATACTTCAACTTGTAGATCCATCTAGATACCACCACCTTTTTCCCTTGTGGCCTCGGCACAACCTCCCATACCTGGTTTTTCATAATGCAGTCATATTCCTCAACCATAGCTTCCTGGCACACATCATGTTGTGCAGCCTCCCCAAAGCTGGAAGGTTCAGAGTTAATCAACTCTGTCATCAGTGCCATATAACTAAGCCTCTCTGGTGGTACACTCCATCTAAAAGATGTCTGTGGAGGATCTACCTGCTTGGAATCCTGCATTGTGGATCTAAACCACTTAGGCCTTGGCATAGTGTCAACCTACTGCGACTGTTGGATATCTATCTCCTGCTGCAACTCATCCTTCAAGTCAATGACTGAAGAATCATGTCCACCTGACTCCCTCTGACCACTAGAACCTGTGCTCTGTGTCTGTACCTATACCTGTACATCTGGCTCCTCCAACTTGACTCCTAACTCCTGTGTTGGTTTTTGCTCTGCTAGTAATTCCAGAGATCTCTGTAAGGCCATGTCCTCATCAAACTGGACATCCCTGCTCACAATGATCCTCCTGTGAGCAGGAATGTAAACTCTATATGCCTTCAAAATCTCGTTGTAACCAACAAGTAACCCCTTCTCTCCAGAAGGTTCCAGCTTCTTCCTGTTGTCAGCATGAACATGACAATAGCATACACTACCAAATATGCGAATGTGACTCACATCTAGCCTAGTGTTTGTGAAGACCTCCTCCGGTGTCTTCCTCCCCAAGGTTGTGTGGGGACACTTGTTCTAAATGTATACTGCAGTCCTGTATGCCTTAGCACAGAGGAATAGTGGTAATCCCTTATCAAATAGCATGGCCTTGGATGCTCCAACCATAGTCCTGTTCTTCCGCTCTGCAACTCCATTCTTTTATGGGGTATGGGGCACAATGTGCTCCTTCTTTATTTCCTCGGCCAAACAATACTCCATGAACTCATTGGAAGTGTACTCACCCCCGTTGTCTGTCCTCAACACCTGAATCTTCTTTCATGTTTGGTTCTTGACAAGATTCTTGAACTCTCGAAACCTCTCAAAGACCTCTAACTTGGCCTTCAAGAAATAGATCCAGGTTTTCCTGGAATAGTCATCAATGAAGGTTACGCCGTAACTATAACCACTAAATGAATGGACACCCATAGGTCCGCATACATCTGAATGCACCAAGTCCAAGGGCTCCTTAGACCTATGCTCACTCTATGGGAAAGGCTTCCTGATGTTCTTCCCTAAAGCACAACCCTTGCAGTGGTTATGCATTTCCTCCTTTACCTGAGGAACTCCAATGACTGTCTATCTCAAATGCTTCAGTGCTCCATGGTGTAACTGTGCCATCCTCATATGCCACAACTCACCCTGACTGGTGCTGTTGCTGTTGACTAGAGCCTTTGCAGGCTCAAAGTGTAATCTGTACACTTTACCGCTCCTTCCAATCACCCGATCCAAGCTCTTATCTAACACCTTGGGTCTGATATACACTCTATGGTCATGGAACTTCACCTGATATCCCTTGTCCTCTAGAGTGCAGACTAATATAAGTTTCTTTGTCAGTCCTGGAACATATAACACATCAGCAAAACTGAGGGGTTTTCCAGACTCCCTCTCAAATGAAACAGTGCCAACTCCCTACGCCTGATACCACGCATCATCACCCAGCTCAACATGGTTCCTTGCCCCACCCTCCTACAAGTATTTGAAGAATATCTTATGTCCAGTCATGTGACTAAATGCTCCACTGTCAATGTACCATATGCTACTCCTTGTGGTGCTTGCCATGCAAGCTATCAAACAAAACTCCTCATCGAATTTCCTGCTAAACTCATCCACCTCTGCAGATCCAGCCATCTGAGTGTTACTCTTCTTCTTCTTGTCTAGGCATTGGGAGGAAAAGTGTCCATTCTTGTGGCAGATAAAACACTTGACCTTTGACACATCAAGGTTCTTCTGACCATCCTTCTTCCTCTTTCTGTTCCCATTGCTCTTCCCTGTAAGGACTAGAGCCTCCTCATCTACAATCTGTGGGGCACTGTTGGACGAGCCTGATCCTTGACCCATGCGGGTCTCCTCCTGCACAAAGTCATCCCATAATCTCTGCCAATTAGGGAGCTTCTCCCTAGCCATAACACCTTTGACAAAGGTGTCCCATGGCTTAGATAAGCCATTGAGGGCTATCCGAACTAGCTCCTCATCATCAGTTTTAGAGCCAACAGCTCCAAGCCCATCCTTGATCTGTGTGAGCCTCGTGAGATAAGGCACCACTCCTTCTCCCTTGGTCATCTTGGTTTTGTGCATCCTATCTTGCAACACCATCCTCCGGTTCTCGTTCTTGCTCTGGTACAAACTTTCAAAAGCCTTCCACATCTCCAATGTGGTCTTCTTACAAGAAAGGTGAGGGACTACATGGTCCTTCATTCCATCCATGATAATCAGCATGCTCTGGAATCAATCTTCTTCTAGGCTATCATATCTGTTGAATATTTGGGTGCAGGTTTTATGGAGTCAGTGTGCTCCTCAGCATCACTGATGTCCAGATCCTTGTGATCCTCTCTTTCCATGTAGAAAAGTTCTGAGCACCCTGGAGTCTATCCTCAACTCTCAACTGCATGGCCATAGTGAAGTGTACTTGTCAAACCCTAGATCTGGAAGTCTAGGTTTGTGTCTTCCTATAGATATACCCCTTATCTATCACTGATGCTGCAAATTTCTCAGCTTTAGCTCACCAGAGATCTAATACCATGTAAATTTTCCTTTAATATTCAACTAGGGCTAAACAGTGCATGCAAAATATCAACTGATAACCACAACAAAATATAAAACTGAGAAATAACTCACAACATTACATCATAATATTGACACTATTATTTTGGGTATGGAAACCCCCAGAAAAACTCAAGATGGGAAAACCGGTGCAGCAGTCAGATATAGATTTTATTATGAAAAAATATGGAACTTTTACAATCACTACAAATTCACCCAAACCTGGCAAATGCAGTACCCAACAGAATCACTAGGAAAATCCTAGCTAAACCTCAACACCCTCCTGTGTGAGAATACGACCCAACTGTACGAAGCTCGGTGATCATGTTGCTTGCTCCTCCGTCTTCTCAGCTAAATCCTCTGCNACTAGTGGTAAAGCAAAAACCCTAATTTCACTTTCACTTTAACTGGTGGTTCACTAAAGTTAATTTAGATCACTTTAATTTATTTTCCAAAGTAAACTTAGAAAAAGTAAATTAAATACAACTGGTTTCCTAATTTAAGTCTTTTGCATGTAAGAACACATGCATGCAGGAAGACCTTCCTTGTTGCTACTAGTTTAACAACGAGTTCAAATCACACCTGGTTTTACCCGTGTCCCATGCTTGCGAGGTGTGTGGGGCACCTAGGGGTATAGTAGTAGCGGGATTGGATCCCTGGACCCCGTGTCACATGTGTACCAGCCCAGACTCTAGTTGTTGATTCCCCTAGCAAAAAAAAAGGAATTCATATTTTAAAAAGTTTTATGATCCTTAGATGTCATGGATAACATTCCAACCCTCCTTACAATTAAGCAAGTCTTTTCTTTAGAAGACATAGACTTTGGGTTTAAGCGCCTAACTAATAGAAAAGCTAAAGAAATTGAAGGGTACCAAGCATACATCTTAAAAGACGAAGCACCCATCCTCATCCCCTACATTCACAATCTCTTTAATCTAGTAGTCAAGCATGGCTTCCCTAAGCCTTGGACTCAGAGCCTTATAGTTCTTATTTTAAAAGCGGAGATAAAGATAACCCCTGTAATTATCGGTCCATTATGATTAGCCCTCTTTTAGCCAATTTGTACGATATTATTCTAGAAAAGAAGATTAGTAAATGGCTATAAAATGAAGAAAATTGAGCTAGAGGCTAGGCAAGCTTCAGAAGGAATCACTCAACCATGGACCACTTCGTTACACTTAGGATCATTGTAGAGGAGTGTCGTAATAATAAATCCAATCTTTTTTGTTGTTTCGTGGACTTTAGAAAAGATTTTGATATTGTGCCGAGAAAGAATCCATGGAATAGATTGGAAGAGTCAAAGGTTCCTTTTGAGCTAAGGGTTGTGACTATAAGGTCATATCAAAAAGGAATTATCAAATTTAAAAACATCGAGGGATGGTTGCTGGATATTAACTGCAATATTGGATTTAAGTAAGGGTGCCCCCTCTCCCATGCCATTTTCAACATATATAATGATAAGATAGAGGGTTACATAGAAGACACGGGTTGTGTTGGCATGACCTTAGGTGGAATATTCATCATTCTTCTTCTCTATGTTGACGATATCATTCTTTTGGCAAGGTGCTCATATTATCTTGAGAAGCAATTAAGAATTCTCTAGGATTTATGCTCCAATATGGGCATGGTCGTTAACACCAACAAAACAAAAGTCATGATTATCAAATCCAATAAGGGTACTTATGAAAATTCTATATATGAGAATAAAACCCTGGAGGAAGTAATTTCTTATAAACATCTAGGAATTGACTTCCACCACAAGTTCAACTGGAACTATAGCATCAAGAAGAAGATTAATGGGAGGTGGAAAGCCTACTTCGATCTTGAAAACAATTGTAAATCGACAAACCTTGTAATATGGGACAAAAAAAAATTCCTCTTTAAAACACTCATCACTCCCATTATCTTATATGGCTGTGAAGCTTGGGAATGCAGTATTTCCATAGAATTATGGTGAAGAATTGAGTGAATCCAGAAGAGGTTTATTACTTATAATCTCAAAATTAAGAGAATTACGCCATATCTTATTCTCCTCTTATAAGCGGGGCTCTCCCACATTGAAAGCACGACTATGCTTAGATATCTAATGTACAAGCACAAATTACACAATACAACAAACCACCAACTTCCTAAAATTGCTCTTAACTCCAGCCAAAACCACCTATGCCTCAAGCAGGGGTGGCTTAAAGATGCCACAACTTGGTTAAACTATTGGTGGATTGACGAAACTGCCACATTGCAAAATATCGATAACATTAAACATATTATCGCTTTTACGTTCAAAGAGAAAAAGTGGTGGAAAAAAAATTTAAAGGTTAAAAGAAAATTAAGATATTATAAAGAGATCATTAACCCTAATCTTGAGAATCAAATTTATTTGTATATCTTAACGAGCTCAAAGAAAAAAAATAATATTGCCAAGAATAGAACGAACTCTCATGAGCTTCATAGTGAAATTTGGTGTTGAACAACCCTTAAAACATCGTGGGCCGAAAGGATTTGTCATCTTTACGAGTTTATAAGCGTTGAAGATGAAAATCACTTTCTCTTACAATGCCCCGCCTACACCCACATTAGATCTCAATTCCATAATATTTGCTCCAATACTTACTTTTCTAACCTTCTAACTCCTCAAAACTATGGCGAGTTGGGACACTCCTCTTTAAGTTTTTTAAGCATACGAATAATATGCAAATCAAATAATCTCTATCTTTCTTAATATTCTATAGACCAAATTTAATCTTAATAGACATTAAAACCATCATCATTGTCACTACAAACTAAAATTCAAATTTATACCATCATCATTGTCACTACAAACTAAAATTCAAATTTATAAATTACCATAATAACTATTTTAAAAAAATCCACGCACCCACCATTATCTTATATACTATCATTTTAAAGCCATAAAAAAAATCTCTCATTGACAACTAACACCATATAATAATACCATCTAACACATATTAAAAACTTACATCAACATAATAATAATTAATACCCTCTTATTATCCCATTAAGAATAACCAAAATACTTTCCATATTACCATGCCAATTTACTAAGATTATTTAACATGTACTAAGAAGTTAGTTTTCATAGTACAATGATTATCTTTGACTACAAATAAAAGTGGTTCGACCGTACGCCCATCAGGTGCACGCCTAAATCTGACAAATGCCCCCACTATAACGTGCATTGGTAGTGGGTACCAATGATGTAGACATGAATATTTAGACTCCATTATGGTCAGATATTTAGTAGGGTCAAAATTCCATGTATACACAATGATGTTTTAAGCTTTTTATTTAACTCGGTGAAATAAAAAAAATTTGAAAGTTAAAGTTTATATTCATTAAAGTGTTGATTTTAGTTTTATCTAAATTGAAAAGTTTGTCACATAATTAAACCTCTTTTCACTTTTATTAAGAAGTAGTTTAAATTTTTATTTTTATTTTTTTCAATTGGAAATATGTCAACATCTTGTTATTTCGAAGAATCAAGGTATGGCCAGAATTATATATGGTCAATACATAAAGGTTCAACAAGAGTATCATGTCACTTGCAAGAATTAAACATGGGTGGGGAGGGTAACAATCATTTTGCCCAACAACCCAAGCTACATTCAATGGACCAACCTCCATATAATTTATCATATAGATGTGTGTCTCTTCCCTTTTCAACAATATTTTAATAGTTTTACCTTTCGTATAACATGATGATGAACCAAATATTCACTTGAAACACATTATAAAATTTGTTTGTATAGTTAAATAAAACAAAAATCATAAATGATACAACAACCACATAGGTCTCTATTTTAATATCTAAATTATATTATTCATAATTATGTGTATCACATGTCATTGGATATAAAAAATTAGAATATAAACATGTTATTATGTATGTCACCCAACATTGGATACCTAAGCGTATACATGGTGTGTATACTCCAAATGCATTGGAAACACCCTTGAAACAAGTTTGCAACTTTCTTGACTTGAAATGGAACTATTTCTTGTGGATCAAAACAAAAGTAAAGAGAAAGAAGCAAGGAAAATAGTGGGACATGTTGAATTAGTGCATATTGTTATAGAAATACGAGAAATTGAAGAATATGCACTGCTCTATTTTGAAGGATTTTACAAATCACCATCCAAGTTTTAACCACCAAATAGTTCAAATCAAATTCCTCCATTGTTTTTGAACTTTTTTTCCATTTTGGATGCAATTTGGATGATATCTAGGGATATTTTTGTTTTTTTTATAGTTGCACCTTGACTTTTTATTTCAAGAAAAAAAAAACCCTATTCTCAATAAAATAAAATAAATGCATGTTTTTGGTTTCACAAGAAGTATTGCAAAAAAATGTAAGTACTACTTATACCTAAACAGAGACTCTATGGCCATACAACTAGTCTAAACCTAAACAACTACACCAACATCGGACTCGACATTCAAAAATTGTAGCTCCTCAAAGCTTTATAATTGATATACATTACAACCTTCCATAACATCTTAAAATATCTAAACATGAGCGACTAGGCACACAAAATATAATTTGATTATAAGTAAAAAACATCTCATGGTTTGTCTTGACTCTAACATGAGCCGATCAAAATATTCATCCATTCATAAAGTACCAACTGTCAAATGTAAATATTGGTTGGAAAAAGCATTAACTTCTATATTCAACTCTCTATAAATGCATGTAAGAGAAATCCATTCAAAGTGTTAAGCATTCTTCCAATCTCATCCAACTAACAACGAATAGAGAATCACCCCAAACCTATATCCTATGTACCTTCTGAGTCACAACAATCTTCAATAATAACTCGAGAGGCATCATTTCTGCATAATTATTGGACCCATTGCCTCGACATGCTTTAAATTTTATGAAGTTATTATCAAAACAATATAAAATCCACCCAAGCTATAAATGTTTTTAGTCTCCTAACAAGCTCCACCAAAGTAACCCCAAGTTGTGACTTTTCCTATATCAAGAGTAACACCCATCAAGGCATTTTAATATGTGTATCCAACTAGCTAGAATGTTTAAATATGGCCTAGACTTGTGCTAGAACCTAATAAATATGGAGTTGTCTATTTTCAAACAAAGAAGAATTATGAGCAAGTCAAATTGCCCATAGCACGAGAGATGGAAGAGCTCTCGAGTTCTTAAGATACCTCCTTCGAAACCTTACTTTAAGATAATATGCAACATTTTCCCTTCATAGATATTTATTTGTAGAGTGAATGGGCACATTAAAGTAAAAAACAACATATTCTCTACTACACACCAGCAAAGATAATAAATACAAGGTCCCCTTTTTTTGTAATAGCTCCCACGTCATCACTTTGTTTTTTACTGCAGGACACATTTGAAAAATGGTCATTTTAGGAGCCTTGACCTTATAATATTTTGACCATCACCATTTTTCTTCTTGCTTCTTATATGTTTGTTAACAGTTAGCCCAATATGGTCGTATACATTCCCCTTATCCTATTTATAGGCCACCCTAAGCGGTCATCCTCATCTCTTAATCTTATTTGCCCTCTTCTCAATTCATCCAAAAATGAATTCCAAGGGTCTTCCTGTTCACCTACTCATCCCAATCTAAGGGATAACTTCTATCCTAGTGCCACATATATGTATCCTCAGGATCTACTGTTAGGATTAAGGTAGAGTAACCCATATCCTATAGCTTATGAATCACCTATATAAGAAGAAATATATTATTTCCATAGCTCGTAATAACATCGACACTTATACTTACAAACCTACCATTTCCAACCCTCCATGCTAGATGATTACCAGTTATAGTAAAAGATAAAACCAAATCCTTCCATTGGTTCGAGACATTTTTTACGCACTTTCCATCACTTTTGAACCAATCAAATAAGTTCTTGGAGCCGTATACTTTCGAACCAAAATTATTTTCTAAAGCTTGTCCTTTGAGATGAAGTTCTATAGTCTTTTGGAAACCATAGAAGAGCCAGATATATGAATGTTAAGATTTTAAAAGTTGTTATACAAAAACACAAGGATCTCTAAAAGAATAACAAGCACAACATAACAAAAGAGAAAAAGAAGATTTATCTTGGGAAACCCTCGTGAGGAAGAAAACCCAGCAAAATTTCCTCTATATAGACTTCAACAAAGTACACTCTAAGACCCAATAACAAGACTAGACTGCTTCGTCTCCTCCATCTGGATTGTCTCTTCTCTCTCTAGTGCAACTGCTTGAGTGTTCTACTTGTCCAAATGAGGGAGGCATCTCTCCTATTTATACAGATCAGCTGAGAGGCCTAACACCCCAACTCGGCCGACTTCTCCTTGTTGTCGGGGCCGACTTGCCCTAGAAGACTCAAAAATACATTTTAATAATACTTTAGTGGGTACTGCTGACCCGACTTACAATAGAGGTTTTACCTCAATAATTTTCATGACCAAATACATAAATGACATCCCTAATCGGAGGAACAACATATTCAAAAGGGGTAATAATAATAATAATACAAAATAGAATATCTTATGTTGTTACATTTCTTTAACACTCCCTCTTAACAAGGAAGGTATTATACAATACAAAAACATGTATGTACAACTAACTGGTGAATCTATATGTCATAGGAATTTTTCACAATTACATCAACATCATCATCATCCATGGAAAATCATCATCATAGACATCTCTATCATCATCTTTGGCGTCATCTCGAGCATCATCATCTCTGGCATCATCTTGAGCATCATCTCTGGTATCATCTCAAGCATCATAATCTCTACCATCATCTCGATCATCACCTCCACTATTAGTATATAAATACTGATCTAAATCACCCACAACATAATTAATGCTCGAACATCACCATCTGCAACTGAATACAAGAACTCGTCCACAAGCGAATGCAGGACCACTCACCATAAGAGAGTACTATCATCGTAGATGTAACACCTCGGTTTTGACCCCATTTCCATTAAATGTATATGATGTTTATATTGTAATTAATCATGGTGTGTAGCTAAAGGAAAAAGCCCCACCATTGATTTAACGTTTTATGTTCCGGCGATCAAAATCGTTGCCAATGGTATTTCGTGCTATCCGACACATTATAATTTTGGCATCATGTAAATATGCATTTTAGTTAAAAATACCCACAACCAGCTGTGTCAATGCAACCATAATGAAAAGGGAATGATATTCCTAAGGATAAGGAGGGGAAAATATTTAACCTTTGGGGCCAATCGGGAAAAGCCAAATGTCAAAGGGATAACCCATGAAACAGTCAACTACCTTTCTTGTCTCATTCACCGAATCATTTAATTCTGCAATTGGTTGGAGTAGTTATTGCATGGGGATGGGAAGTGTATGGGCACAAAATTCGAATTTGGGAAAAAGCTATTTTCGGGGAAAAACGTTTTTGACTTTTGGGGCAAGAAAACACCCAAAATGCATGCCCATTTGGCCATACACCCACATTTTCCATTTTTACCTCACCATTCTCCTTCACGTTGGTTTCCTTCATGCAGTTGAAGCTTCCTGTGTATTCATCCTTCAAGTTTTTGCTCGTTTTCCTCATCTTGCATGCCCAGAAAATCCGTTTTGGTGTTGTTTAGAAAGTGCACAAGGAGTATTTTCGTTTTGGGAGTTTATGGCAATCATTTTGGCTCCTGTAATGCCATAAACGTCCTCAGAATTCGTGGGCAAAGAAGATTCACATTTTTGGGTTTGATAGAGGTCGTTTTTGCCCCGAAATCCTCATAGTCGTTTTCTAAAATTGATTTGTTGAGTTGGGTTTTTGTAGAGGTCGATTTTGCCTCTGTGGAGCAATAGAATGGGTTTGAAATCTTTTTCCTCACCCTGGTATTTTTCCCCATCTGAAATTCGTTTTTGCTTGCCCACGTGTTGTAAATTTCCAGCAAATGCATTTTTGTTGTTATCTGTGTTTTTGTTTGGTCTAAACTGTTATGCACCCTACTTTGGGTCTGAACCAGTTAGGAGTGGAAGAGGTAAATTGCTTGATAAACCTAGTGCATGAGGAACCTCACTGAGGGATCTTGAGGGCTGATTATTCCTTACTGCACATCTTGAATAGCACTTGAAGGGAATGCATAGCCTGAGGGACTGTACAGCAGAGAAGGGGATGATTCCTTGTGTTGGGTCTGTATGTGTTGGAAAAGCTAAGTCAGATCTTCTGTAGGTGTCCATAGCTCTATGGTTGAGCTCACTAGCTTAGCAAACAAGCCTTTCCATCCCCTTGGCAGTCTGATAAACCCAAACATAGCTTTGGCTTGACTGAGTTTTGACATATCTTTGGCTATGTGTGAGCCTGCTTAGTTTCCTTTTCCTTGGGGAATCATGCCTAGCTAGGGGGTGGTAGTGATGCTGAGAGATTGATGAGCACACTAGCCTATGGTTGGGTGGAACGTTGTAGTGACATAGCTGGTTGTGGGGAGTTTCATTCAAAGATAAGTATTCTTGTGTAATTACCAATGCAATTGTATTGTTTATGTCAATTATGATGAACATGATAAAATGTGTTGAATGCTTGAATTAAACGTAATTTACTTCTGATGAATGTTAATTCTTTATGCATCTATGTATCTTGATTTCAATGCATTTTATTTTACGTTTATGGGGCTAGTTTCCCGGGTATATAGCAGCATCGGTAGTGTCATCTTCGTCGATCGAAGGGTTGGGGACGTTAAAGTAGACCATCCTTATCCTGTCAGTGCTAGGACCACTCTCAAGAGAGTGTTCTTGTCTATGGGACCATCCTCAGAGAGGATACTATTGTCTGCAACTGAATGCAAATCTCATCTACAACTAAATGTAGGACCACTCATCATATGAGAGTACTATCGTCCATAGGACCATCCTCAACCTATCAATTCTAGGACTACTCTCAACAAGAGAGTGTTCTTGTCCACGGGACCATCCTCAAAGAGGATACCATTTTCTGCAACCAAATGCAAATCTCGTTTGCAACTGAATGCAATACCACTCAACATATGAGAATACTATCATCTTATACCATCCTCAGCTTGTCAGTGCTAGGACCAATCTCAAGAGAGTGCTATTATCTATGACACCATCCTGCAAGTGAATGTAGGATCACTCTCCAGAAGAGAGTACTATCATCGTATACCATCCTCATCATGTCATTGCTAGACCACTCTCAACAGAGTGTTCTTGTCTATGACACCATCATACAAGTGAATGTAGGATCACACTCTAGAAGAGAGTACTATCATCTGCATGAACATCCTCAACCGGTAAGGACTAGGACCACTCTCAACAAGAGAGAGTGTTACTGTCTGCAAGACCATCCTTAAGACAAGATACTATCATCCACAAGTGAATGTCGGATCTCAACAACATCTGCACAAACAATGGCCTTTTATGCACTGCCATCATTGTCATCTCATCATAACTCCCTCATTCCGAGGAGGTCCTTTCGAAATACACCAAGCTTGTCTCGAAAGTGTTCAAACTTTACACAAGATAGAGGCTTAGTCAACACATTAGAAACTTGTTCCTCTGTAGGAACATATTGGAGTTTCACAACTTCTTTTTGCACCATATCCCGGATGTAATGATGCTTTATTTCTATATGCTTTGACTTATAATGAAACACCGGGTTCTCTGTTAACTTGATGAAACTTTGGTTGTCACAATAGATCTTAGTTCCATCCATCTCGGTATCCAACAATCTTGCCAATAGTTTGCGCAGCCACACTCCTTTGCTATAGGCTGAGCATGCTACAATGTACTCAGCCTCTTCCATACCGAGGGCAACACTTGTTTGCTTTATGTTAATCCATGATATCGCACCCGATCCCAAACTGAAACAACATCCTGAAGTGCTATTTCTATCTTCAGCACTTCCAGCCCAATTTGAATCAGTATAGCCACACAATCTGTGACTCACTGTTGGTTGTATAAATGAGTCCATAGTCCAATGTACCTTTGAGTTACCTCATCACATGTTTTGCTGAAACTAGATGAACATGTATGGGCTCCACCATATACTCACTCAAGGTGTTCACATCAAAACATATATCTGGTCTTGTATTTTTCTAATACGTAAGTGTGCCAATAATCTATTTGTATAATGTGACATCTACTCTTTCTGAAGAATCATCATTTAGTATCTTCATGTTTGTCACCATCAGAGTGTTAATTGCTTTGCAATCTAACGTCCCAAATCTCTTTAAAATCTCTACTATGTATTTTCCTTGGTTTAGGAAAATCTCATCATGAAACTGCCATACTTCAAGACCTAGGAAATAAGGCATTGTGCCAAGGTCTTTCATCTCAAATTCCATTGCAAGTTTCTTCTTACACTCACTGATGAGAATTTCCTTCCTTGAAAAGAATTAGTCATCTACATGCAATATTAATATCATGATTCCATCAACTTCAACCTCATAATAAAGGTTGGAATAAACTTTACTCTTGGTAAAGCCCAAATTCATTAGGAATCAATCAATTCTTCCATACCATGCTCCGGATGCTTTTTTAATCCATATAGAGCTTTCTTTAATATGCATACATGTGTTTCCTTGTCGTGGATTTCAAATCCTGGTGGTTGTTCAATATATACTTCTTCTTCTATGACTCCATTTAGGAAAGTTGTTTTTACATCCATTTGATGTAGCTTCCATTTCATCTTGGCTGTCAAGGCAGGGACAGTTCTGATAGAAGTATATCTTGTTACTGGTGCAAAAGTTTCTTAATAAACAATTCCTTCCTTTATTGAAAAACCTCATGTGAGAAATATTACTTTAAACTTTTCAATATTGCCATCTGTTGAATGCTTTGTCTTGAAAATCCATTTTGAAGAAACTACTAATTTGTCCTTTGGTATTGGAACCACATCCCAAACAACATTCTTTATTATTGATTGGTATTCTTCGATCATGGCCTGCATCCATTCCTTCTTCTTCGAAGCTTCGTTAAAACATGTGGTCAACAATATTGCTCATTAGTGCTACATAGTCCGAGTGGATTCTTTGTCATTTGCTTCATTTTGGTGCACCATATATTTTCGCTTCCTTGATTACATCATGAGCCCAAGTTGGTATTCTTTTTGTTGGGATCATCTTATGGGGTGTTTCCATAAGTCCTTGAGGTTCTACAAGGTCATGATCTTCTTGTATAGGAGCTTCTTCAATATCTCTAACTATTGGTCTGATGTCTTTTGTGGCTCTAGGAGCTTCCTTCTCTTCTTCATGATCTTCATCTGCAAGGTTATTTCTGGATTTGGTGAAGGCTGCATCTTCATCAAATGTAACATCTCTACTAATCTCAATATGGAAGAATCCTGGAATATAGATCCTATAAGCTTTTGACTGTTCATTGTATCCAACAAATATTCTCTTCTTTCCTGAAGGGTCCAACTTTGATATGTTCTCCTTTGGAACATGTAGGTACGCGAGACAACTAAATATCTTTAGGTGGCTTATTTCAGGCTTTTCACCCGTGAACATTTCTTCTAGGATTGTGTTTCCAAGAGCACTGTGAGATATTCTATTCTGGACATAGACTGCATTTCTTGTTGCTTCTTCCCATAGATGCATAGGCATATCTTGATCATGGATCATTGCTCTGACTACTTCCATAACAGATGTATTCTTTCTTTGAGCCACTCCATTTGGTTGTGGATTATAGGGTGTGGTAAGCTCCCTCTTAATCCTAACTTCTTTACAAAAGTCCTTGAATTCATTTGAAGTGAGTTCTCCTCCATTATCTGATCTTAAGGTCTTGATCTTCTTTTCATATAGATTCTCCACAAGAACCTTAAATTCCTTGAATTTTCCAAAGACTTCATCTTGTTGCAGCTGCAACATTTTCCCAAAATTCCCCAAAAAAAATTGGGACCCTCCTTTGTTTTATTAGCTTGATTTTCTTCTTCTTTAACTTGATTCACTGATTCTTCAGAAAGATTGGTTCCTGAAATGATCCATGTTTGTTTTGGCTTTGAAGATGTTTCAAGAGTTTGAGTCAGGAGAGTATTCGCTAGAAACCCCACCGTTGCGAAGGAATAATGAGTTTCAGCCTCGTTATTTTTTCTTTGACACGTTTGTCGGCTAACCTTTGGTTTCGAGTCGGAGCGTATTGTTATTTTGGTGGCCGCAGTTGCGGACGGTAGATGGCAAGGTCTCCCAATTTTTGCTTTATTTTTGTAAAGCCTCACGTCATTATTTTCACCGCTCCGTAAGCCTTGGGCTTCTGTTGTTGCGGCTACTGAAAGCATTAGCCTTCCGATCTTTTATTTGATTTTCCTCCGATCTTTGCCTATTGCGGATTGATTTATCCTTTGCAGCTCCGCCATTGCAGACGACAGATTACCAAGTCTCCCGACTATTGTATTGATTTTCCGGACCCTGCTTTGTTGTTGTCGCCGATCCTTAAGGTTTACGGTTCCATCGTTGCGGATGAAAGAAGCGCTAACCTTCCCGATCTTTAGGCATTCTCTCTTCCGATGAAGACTATGCCAATAGCGGACGTTGATGTCCTTTACGGTTCCGCCGTTGCGGATCTTGTTTCCACTATTGATCTGACTATTAAGTCTTGCGAAGCTCCGATGTGGATAAGTTTTGTGAATAACTCGATGGTTTGGCCACCCTACATTGCGGAAGGAATTATCTTGCATTCTCCGATCCAGAGTTGTCCGCCGTCCGATATTTTGTTCCCCGCCGTATGTGGTTGACTATACATAGGTATGGGGTCGGATTTGTTTATTATTCTATTACTATTGTCGTTTCGACTTGCCCACTGTCGCTCTCGTTGTGCTGTCATTCTCTCGAACTTGCAAGGACCCCCGTTGTTGGTACCCGCGTCCAGGTGGCTCAACTGTGGAATCTTGACCGCCTTTCTTCCCATCGATTACGCAGCAGTGCCAGGTAGGCTTCTTTTGCGTTATCCCATTCTGTTCGAAGCTGTTGGTTGATTTTTTCTATGGTTGGGATTTTCAACGGCCTTTTTCCCTTGGCCCATTAGTTACCCGCCTATATATTGAGGATTTTTTGTAGTATTGTTGTCCGTTGGGGGGGGGGGCGTTTTGACCCACCAGGTAGTTTTTCCCCCACAGCCATTTGTTATGCGACCCTACGCTTAGTAATGGGGGTTTGGTGCAGATGGTCGTTATGCTGTCTGCACCAATCCACCCTGTGTGATGATGTTTTGCAGGGGGAGGCTTTCATGGCCTTCCTGTGGCGCTTGAAATGGTTTCCCTCTCCCCCTTTGTTTTCATGCTACCCGCTTCATCAAACCCCAGCCGTTTTTTATCTACGCGGTTCCGCGCGACCCCATTCGCGCTCAGTTTCGAACCCCAAGCCAGTGGAAGAGGATATGTCACTGCATGTAGTTTTATTGGTCAGAATCGCATGGGTAGTATTTTGTTAAAGCATCTCTGAAAAGCTCAGATATTTTCCATGGTCATTCCCGCGCAGCACCATGATCATGGCACCAGTGAATAGCCTGAGTTTGCTTCATTTTTATGTAGATTTGCTTCCCACTCGATTTTATTGTTAGAGTTGTTTTGATATTAGAAAGCAGTGTTAGCTTACACATTTTTATTCATGTAACTATTTCCGTCATGCTAAACATAGATGAAGTTTAACACTGCACCTTGTTGTCCCAATGTTTGTAGCTTAGGCAGAAAGGTCTTAATGATGATAATTGTATGTATCACAGGAAGATTCCGAATTCAAGATGTTGAAGCGACAGAAGAAGAAGGCCCATGTGGTTGAAGAGGACCCAGAAGTGGAAGTTGTCACCAAGACTGAGTACATATATGAGGACACCAAGTGTATATCTGGTGTCGAACTTGAATACCAATGGGGGGAAATATATAGGTTAATCACCCGCAGGGAAGTGCCCGATATGGGCTTAGAAGAAGAAGGCATTTATGCCAACATAGAGAGATCTTCACTAATGAAGATTGCCACCAGACCAGAGCTCTTCACATGCTCTGAAGTGATTGGTTGGATTCTTCCCCAGGCAGATGTAACCACGATGATCCTGGAGAATGTTGAAAAACAGGGCTATGTTGCCTATAACCCCGGATATGTAGCCCTGGCCTACCACCTGCCAGAAGCACAAGTATTCTTGTCTGACGATCGGTTAAATAACCTCAGAATGGACTTGGTTGAGACCCTTAAAAGAATGTTGTTGACTGGAAGGCATTTCAGAACCAAGGCTACAGGAGAATATGACACAGCAAGCTTGAGGGCCCCATACAGATTCATAGCTTTAATGCTTAACAGGATTTTTGGAAGAGCTCATGGTCGGTTCTTCAAACTGGAGTGGATACCCATTATTTTTTATGTTGCAACCCAGGGGACCATTTTCAACTGGGCCAACATAGTATCAAACAGTCTTTCACCCTGTATGGCCTTAGCCTTGGGAGGAGTATCCCAAAAGAGGTTTGAATTTTATATGAGTTCCATACTTGTCGATTGTATATTGTGCAATCAACCTTTCCCTAGACTAAGGTGCATCTGGGATAGGGAGAGGATGCATGTTTATGCTGCATACAAGCCACTATGGGCGCATAAATACCATAGTCATTACCAGGAGGTTTGTGAACAGTTCATCATGCCCTTGTATACTCTCATTTTTCTGAAGGAATGCGACTGCATGTCAAAAGAGGCATTGCAAGTAGTCGAAGAATATGCCGATTATTTCCTAACTGAAGATGGACTCTACTTCAGGATCTTTGGAGGCTCCAGAGCACCCTCCCTGCTGCCCAAATACGCCACGGACTACATCATTCATAAAGAGGCAGTCAAGCAAGTATTCCTGGATGGCATTGGAAGTTTTTTGTTTGAACATAAAAAGATTGCCTATCCTCCTTTGCCTTTCAAGTTAGGGAGCTATAGGTTTAACATAGTAAAAAAAGCAGATGAGTTTGTAGAAGAATTGGACAAGTTTCATTTTGGTGAGATGCCCTTCCGTAGAAATGACTCTCACAGCAAAGTGGCGGAACACTGCAAAGAGCACAACGTCCACTTTGAATACACCCACCATTGGGATAGAGAAGAATCTGTCTTCCGAAACGCATTGAATGTGACATCCTTAAAGAGAAGGTTCAAGAAGAACATAACCACCAAAGGTGGGAAGGGAGATGAACAAACAAAAGCTGCAGAAGCAGCCAAAAAGGCAAAAGAAGATGCTAGGAATGAAGAAGAAGAAAAGAAAAGAAAGCTTGACGAGGAGCTACAGAAGCAAGAAGCAGAGAGGCTAAAGCTAACATAGACAGAGATAGAACTGTCAGCCTCTAACACAGCTGGAGGACAGACCCAGGACATGGAGAACCCTGAGGTTCAGGACCCAGAAGTACCTGCTACCAGCACCCCTGGACCATCTGTGGTCCCCACCCTTAAACTGGTCCCTTTTGTATAGAAGGTGGGTGAAGAAATACCTGATTTTAACACTGTGTTATATGACAAGGAGACAAAGAGGATAGTGAAGAGGACGGAAAGGAAGGTTGAAACTGGAGGTCTTCCCGGGAAAATGATAACGGATACCCTCGTTGTGTTTGGAACAGACCAAGATCCAAGATTCACCATTAGAGCCAGAGCTGCACTGATTCAAGCTTCAGAAGATAATGTAGACAAAATTATGACAGACTTGGAGCAATCCAAGAAGTCCTCTGCTCAACTGAAAGACACATTGAGAAAGGAGAGAGAGGAAAGCAATAGGCTAAAGAGGAAATATGAGGACATGAAAAGGGAGATGAGGTCCTCAAAAGATGAACTGCAACTCCTCCAAGCAGAGAGACAAGCTAGTGAAGCTGCACAAGAGCGTCTAAAGAAAGTGCAACAAGAATATCAAGAACTAAAGGTAGAGAAGGAACAACTATTGGGAAGGATAGAATACTTAGAGATGCAAAAGATCACTTTGGAAGCAAGCGAAAAGCAAGCTCAAGAACAAGAAGTGAAGCTTCAAGAGCAGATCTCTTCTCTAGAAACCGCTTTAGAGGCAGCAAAAGAGTAGCAGGTCAATCTACAACCCTTCAAGGAGCATGTGCTGGCACAAAAGGCCAAGATGTTGCAGCTGCAGATTGCCATAGAAGAGGAGAGATGCAAAGTTCTGCAGGTAGATGGCCGATTAGAGGAAATCTTGGAAACCTCCTCTTACTTTGTTGATAGATCTCAGGACGTCCTTGAAGTCCTGACTGCAAGAATGGCAAGGCTAGAGAATAATGAAGAAACTCCAGCAGAGCTGCCATCGAAGGATAAATAGGCCCTCGGGCGGGATTATGACTTACTAGAGTTTGCTATAAATACAGTAGAGGATTTCAAGAAGGCCATTAAAAAGATGAAAGGAGCATGCGCAGACTTTTTCAAGAGGCTCCTTATTACCTACAATCAGTGCCAAATAGAGGCCGAACAGAGGCTTGATGTTTTCCTGGACCACAACTCATTTGTGGAGCTGTTGCAGAAGAGATATCAGGAGGAGGAAGTGAAAGTATAGCATATTAAAGCCCTGGATGATCAGATCTTAAGGAGTGAAGTAGATCATTCAGCCATCAGTGTGCAGCTTTTGGAGGATCAACTTTGGTTGAGCATAGCCAGAATTGAGGCTATAAAGAACCAGGCTGCGAAGTTTGAGATCAACATTCAGTTTCTGGAACCTTGTGCCTTTGAAGGCATCGCCTCTGAAGCTTTGGCGTGGAAGAAGTTTCTGGACACCCAAGTGGGACCCTCCTCGTAAAAGACTGGTCACTTTTGTAATTTGTAATGATTTTGTAAAAACATTTGAGAAAAGTGAAACATTGGAGGTGAAGAGTTGGGAAACAGTCTCGCCCTTTTTGTATAAATGTAGAAGGCTTAGAAGGAATAGGGGATTTTTCCCAGTTAGACATGTAAAGCTATATTGTAAGAAGAACTACTTTTTTTTGCAATAATGAATCATTGTTTGCCTGTTGGAGAAAGAGTGGTGGGACTTTCAAATGTTATGCTGTGGATGGTGGAAAGATGAACTATTTTGTTTTTCCAGCTTTGTGTCCATCAACTATGAGATCATTCTAACTCTCAGAGCGTATGTTCTTGTTTGAATGATTTCTAGTTTATTCTGTGGGATTACCACCATGAGTAATGCATGTTGTTCATAAACAATTGGCTATCTGATTGTCTAAATATTCTAATCGTTCATGTGTTGTAGGAAGGAATATCAGCTACCTGTAATTTCTCATTATAATGCATGTACATTACGCATTACTCATATAATAAGTTACAATTTGGCTCCCCGGGGATAGATAGATAGATAGGTGGATAGTTAGTTTACTTTATTGCTGCATATGTGATTTAGATGTTTGTGAGCTATAAGATGAGAGGTAAGAACCTGCGCATCACGTTGTGACTGCTCCTTACATCCTTCATCACCCTGCATTGTTAATTAGGCACTTGCATATCATACTTAAGCCAAAAAGTACCAAATACACGGTGGACCGGGCCGCAACCAGTAAAACCTTTGTTTTTGTTACTTTGACCTACGGTAGCCGGACCGCAAAATGGATGGATTCCCCATACCAAACAGTCACGGGCTAGTTGGGAACGTTGACTGGGGAGAATCCCTTGCTGTTGTTGCCTGCGAATTTTCAGGCCTCAACACATCTTTTCCTTTTAAGAAGTATATCCAAGTCTTACAAGAGTAATCATCAATAAAGGAGATATAATATACATACCTGCTTAAGGAAATGGCTAAAATCGGTCCATACACATCTGAGTGTACAATGTCCAAGATCCCTTTTGCTTTGTTGTTACTGCTTGGAAATGGATTCTTGGTGTTCTTTCCTTGAGCACATCCGTTGCATACTCCTTCATGGTTGATCTGGATCTCTGGTAGACCTGTGACTACCTTGATCACAATTGGTAATGCTTTGTAGTTTACATGAGCAAGTATTCTATGCCATAGTTCATATGGACTGGTGGTGCTAGCTGTAAGAGATTAATTTATGTGTCCTTTCAATTTGTAGAGTCATCCTTCTTCGACATTGATTACGGTAGCATCATCTATTGTTTTCCTTTTCAGTCACGTAAGGAATTCACCATCTACAAAATCAACTCTAAACCCTTTATTATCTAGATCTGAGATGGAAAGAAGATTCTTCTTTAAACCTGGAGCATATAAGACTTCTTTCGTCTTCATGAGCTTTCCATTTCTTAATTTGTAAGATGCTTCTCCCATTCCTTTGATGGGGTACTGATAGTCATCTCCAAGTTGTACCTTACGAGAATAGTATTTTTGGGTAAGGCAAGAGAGTGAATCCTTATGTCCTGTCATATGTTTGGAAGCACCACCGTCTATGAGCCAAGTGTCACTTCCATGAGTGATTGCATCAATGAGAGCTGAAATTAGGACATACTCTTCACTAGAGTCTTCGTTTTCTGTGGTTCTTTCCTTGTCTGAATCATTTTCTTCAGTTGCATGGCCATGTTACTTCCGGTTCTTTTTCTTAAAGTAATATTTCTTAAGAGGACAATATCTATTAATGTGTCGCATTTTATGACATGAGTAACATTCAAAATATGAGTTTAATCCCTTTTAGATTTCTTCTTGAAGTTAGGTGTTCTTTTGGGAGATGAACCTTGACTCTTCCTTTTGAATATTCCATTCTTGGTGTGTGTAGTTAGAGCCTGATCTTCATTTTCATTTACTTATATTCTCTATTGATTATCCTTCCTTCTTCTTGTACACATTCTTCCCATAGTTTGTTGAATTTGGTTAACTTTATTCTAGCACATATATCTCTATGAAGGAATCCCATTCTCTAGGGAGACCATTCAGAGTGGTCATCACCACTTCTTCTTATTCAACCATATCACCAATGGGTTTTAATTGTTCTTTGATATGAGATACTCTAGAGAAATATTATTGTATGGTTTCTGTCTTTTGTATCTTCACACCCTTGAGTTGGTTTCTCAAGGTCATTCTTCTGTTGATGTTCTTACCTTCAAACATATTAATTAGTGCATCAAACATTTATTTAGGAGCATCTTTTGAAGATACCCGTGATATCAACTAATCCTTGATATAGTTAGCTATGATACTTTTTACTTTGATCGTATCCTTTTTGTGTTTGTCCCTTGCCTCTTCTCCTTCTGATTCCTTGAAATCTTCCTTGATATAGCCATCTAGGTCATGTTCTTCAAGGATGAGCATGATTATATACTTCCATGCTCTGAAGTTATTTGCTCCCTCAAACTTTTCATCAAGCTTGGTATAGTTTGTCATCTTTAATGAAAGAGAATCTCAAATGGAAATATAGAAGATAGTACTTACCGGTTTGAGGACCTTTTCTGGAACCAGCTTTAGGATGACCTAGGGTTTGGGTAGGAAACCCTAGTTTTCCAACTGTGATCACTTGTAGATCTGAAAGGAGGAAAAGATGTGCCTCCCCAAGGTGAGCTAGATTGTATATTGATTTTATGGAATATGAGGATCGAACCTTAAAAAATATGATGCCCTAGTTTCTCCTAGCAACAATGGTAGGTCAAAAAGTGAAAATCCTCAGAATGAAAAACTGCTTCGACATAAAGATGCACCCTCCTAGGGCAAGTTGAGTAGACCTTCCTTTTCAGTTGATATGTGGAGGGAGGTGTCTGGAATAGTAAACCCTAGCTTGCTGTATTGTTGGATGAGCTGTTGTACAATGTCCTCTTTTAGGTTAACTCTGATACCATGTTAAAATTTTAAAAGTTATTATACCAAAACAAAAGGATCTCTGAAAGAATAACGAGCATAATAGAACAAAAGAGAACATAAATATTTATCTTGGGAAACCCTCATGGGGAAGAAAACCCAACAAAACTTCCTCTATATAAACTTCAACCAAGTATAGTGTAAAACTCAATAACAAGACTAGATTGCTTCCTCTCATCCAGATGGACTGTCTCTTCTCTCTGTAGCACAACTGCTTGAGTGTTCTACTTGCCCAAATGAGGGAGGCGCCTCTCCTATTTATAAACATCAATTGAGAGGCCTAATAACCCAATTGGGACAACTTCTCCTTGCTTCCAGGGCCGACTTAAGGCTTGAAAGACTCAAAATTACATTTTGATAATACTTTAGTGGGTATTGCCAACCCGACTTACAATAGATGTTTTACCTCAATACTTTTCATGACCAAATACATCAATGACATCCCTAATAGAAGGAACAACATATCCTGAAGGGGTAATAACAAGAATACTACAAAATAGAATATCTTCTACAGTTACATTTATTTAACAATGAACATGTTTAAGGCCCCAACCTCCATCACCCTTAATCTTGGAAAGAGTCTTCCATTTATTTTCACCTACCTAGTCAACCTGACCCTTCTATAAATAACTAAAACAAATCAGCCTTTCCTTATCTAGAGCACCTTTAGAAATATGATCCAAAGTGTTCCAATACACATGTATTTCTTCCAATACACATTGAACTAAATTCAAATGAAAACCCTAGAGATCCATCGATTACACCAAAAATTTATTTCCTTCTCAATCCTCCCTTAAAGCCATCTATAGTATTTCTTAGAGTGTCCATTAGGTTTCAAAGTAAATCCCACATATTTGAGACCATCCTCTAACTTCATGGGGATAAAATGAAATAAATGTCTCATTTACTCTTTTGATCCCTCATTAAGCTCATTAAAGTAAATAACATATTAATGCAAGTTTACCTCCATTCCAGTAGATTTGTAATACAATTGTAGTTTTTCCCACTGACATTGAGACATTTAAAAAAGAAGAACATCACAAACAAATAAGAAATGAGTGAGATACTCATAATCACCTACTCTAATACATGTTATACTTCCATTCCTTATCACTTATTGCATAGATCCAATGAGACACCTCATGACTAATACAAACAAGGAAGGGGACAATGGACACCCTTGTCTCAAACTCATTGTGGATTTGAAAAATGGAGAGGCTACAACATTCATAAACACAAAATATGAAATTGAAGATACAAAATACATGATCTAGTTGAATATTGCAATATTGTACCCTACATGTATCAACAAAGTCTCATATAAAGCAAACATGTTTTGTGACAGTCCTTTGAAATGTCTAATTTGAGTACCATTGTTAGCATGTTCTTAATGCTGATGGTATGTAGCCCCTCCCAAGCTACCCCGATGGACTCATGAATATGTCTTCTTTTTAAGAATCCAAATTACTCGGGCAATATAATATTAGACTCGAATTTTTTCAACCTAACTGCAAAGACCTTAGATATGTTTCTCCAAGTGCAATTGCTTAAGGCTATAGGACTATACTCATCAAACTTGGTTGGATTCCTTAGTTTTGGGATGAGGGCTATAAATGTAGTGTTAAAAAATATCAATACCTTTCTACATACCCTAAATTCATTAACCACTTTTAATAAATCCTCCCCTAACAATTCAATAAATGCCAGAGAAAATTCAACAATCCAACCAGGGAAATTTTTTTAAGGATCCATAATTTTCTTAAAGCGTAGAAACCTTGGTGAATCTTACTACTTCTTAAATTTCCAACCATATAGTGTTGGGCAATATTTTTCTAAAAAGATTAAAATTTCTAATGGTTTTATATAGTTTCTAGACAATTTTGGTGATTTTTAGAGTAACGTTTTTTTATCCCATGGAATTTGGGGAATCAATTAGAAAAAAAAATGGAAATTAATGAATCTTTTTTTGGGAAAAAGGTAAAAAATTAGCCCATGGGATAAATTTTGTCCCTAAAATTTTCCCTAAATCCAACCATTAGGGCCTAGAATTTTGTCCTTTTAAAATGATGAAAATACTCATAAAAAATCCTCCTTAGTAATATTCTCAAAGAAAATTAGACTATTATCCTCTTCAAACACCATCATAGGAATATAAGATGCAACCTTGATTATCTTTGCAATATAATATTTTCTCCTCCAAGATTAATGTGGTCAGTATGGTAAATCATGGTCATAGAATATTAGGAGGTGATTGTGTTAGGTATCATTAGGGTTAGAGGGTAAAATGTGTATAAGATCTTAACACTTAGTTACCAAGGTGTGTTAAGAGATATGTGTGTTAGGGGACACAATGGGTAGGGATGAAGGTGTATTGAGGGGTAATTATGTGAGAATTTGTAACATGTTAGAGACTGATTATGTCATGGGCCATAGGGGTTAGGGGTCATAGTGTATTAGGGGATTAACGTGTTTAATGTTATGGTGTATTAGTGGTTAGTGTGGTCACGTCATAGAATGCTAGGATTTTATAGTATTATAGGTCATAAGCATTAGGGGGTATATTGTGTCTAAGTTCATAGTGGTTTGAGATTAAGATGTGTTTAGTGGTTTGTGTTTTAGGGGTCATGGTAATTAGGGGATTGTGTATTATTGGGTTACTATGTTTAGGATCATAGTGTGTTATAGAGTGATTGTATCAAGGGTCATTAGGTTCAAGGGCCATAACGTGTTAGGGGATTACTACTGTATTTCAAGTAATAGTTTGTTATGGGTTGATTATGTGAGGGATCATATGGATTAGGGGATATATGGTGTGTAGGGTGATAATGATTAAGGGTTTCATGTATTTAGGGTCATAAAGTGTTGTCAGGGGTCAAATAATGTTAAGGGGTGATTATGTCAAGGGAAAGGGAATTTTAGTGGGTTATTATGTCATGGATTAAAGAGTGTTAATTTTAGTGGGTTATTATGTCATGGATTAAAGAGTGTTGTGGAGTTATGATTGTCTTAAGGGTCACAACATGTTAGGAGTGATTGTTTTGAGTGTTGTAGGGGTTAGAGGTTATAATGGGTTATGGGGTTTGTGTTTTTAAGGTTATATTGTGTTAAGAGTTGACCATGTTGTGGGTCATAGGAATTAGGGGGTAGACTACGTCCGGGGTCATATTAGTTAGGGCTTATAGTTTATCAAGGGTTAGTGTGTATTGTGTCAGGGGTCAAAGTGTAATATAGGTTGATTATGGCGGGATCCTCTCTAGTGATGTAATGGGGACCTAAGGGGCCATTAGAATTAATGTTAGGATAGGGCTGGAAAAAATTTAATGTAATGTGAGTTTATTCCATTATGTTTATTATTGACTAAGGCCTACTACATACTTAGAATTTAATAAATGTATTATGAATCGTTGATTAATTAATGGCCAGTATGGGTTTTATAGGGAACTATAAAATGGATAGAATCCTTCTTATAGCACATGTCAAGCAATTAATAGTATATTGGAGCATTTCTTATTTGGAGATTTTAACCCTAAAAAGGGAACAAGAGTTTATCCTTCCATAAAAAGATTAGTATGGTACGCTACCTTAAATGTTTTGAATTTAATAAAGTATTGAATATTTCTTGGCTTATTCTTGGGTATATTGTTTATTATGCTTATCTAGCATTAAATATCGTAGCAAGTGGTATCATACCATTAAAAGGTGGGATCGTTCATAATGATGTAGGGATTCTTAAGGGCTCATCAAAGTTAATGATATGATAGGTATGATGGACATTTAATGTGATGTAAACTAGGTCCACTGTGTTAGTCATTACTAAATAAGGACCACTAGGTAGTCAAAACTCAATAAATGATATATGGCTTGATTATTGTTAGGATTTATAATCCTCCCTTATCCATACTTGTCTATTATATTATATTTTCCTAACTTAGGAGTCATTAATTAATATTGGGTCCACTAGCACCATTGGGTCCACTTGGGATATTGGTGCCACTAGTACCAGTCACTAGAGTGTGGGGAACACATATAGAGGTTAACTGCAACTGACTGCACCTTCATACATCAGTTTATGTGCCTTTGAGACCAATCCCTACAATTTAGGAGCCACTGGGAGTGCCACCGCCAACCTCCTTCGGTTATTGGTAGTCGGTAACTAGTTAAGCTAAGATATGCTCCACTTACATTCAGTTAAATGTCCTCTAATTCAGTTAGCGCTAGTATTGCATGAACGCATGTGGGTAGGCTCCTATTCTCACCTACTTCTCACCTACCACATCAGTTTAACTAGTTTAACTGATTATAACTGACCGAGAAACTAAATTAGACATCTGGAGTTAGTCTAGTGAGCTCCGATAGTGATTTAGACACTTCTAGTTAGCCATGCAGTCAAATTGAGTTGGTAGATTCAAATCATATCCACATGATTTGAATTCTCCTTTATGTAAGACTGTTGTATACTGCTGGAATTAATGAAGTTTATATTGTAATTATATTGAGCAATTCTTATCCATTTTCAGTGAAATTTGTCTTATTCAGTGTGTATTTTTCATTCCATTACACTGCATAATAATACAACAATTCAATTGCACTCATTTCTTGAAGATCAATGGAACAATAATTTAACATGGTATCAAAGCCTACTCAGGTATACAACAAGTCTGTCCAATCTGCATTGTACACCAGAAGCAGTTGGGTTTCCACATAGCTCCCACAAAGTGTGCTTTGCTAACTCTGGATTCGTTCAGAGAAGTCTCTGCGAGCATGACACGCCTTGATAAAGTGTACATGTTGAGATGGAGGGCTTGATTCTGACATAGTGCGAATTGTTTTTTTTATTTTGTAGTGATTTCTTAAGGGGAGCACATAGCTCAACTGGAGAATTGACTGATCATAAGGAAGAATTGATGGATTCTCCTACTTTCTTACCCTGGATCCTAACACCCTTCAACTATGTTGATTGGAGGCCAAATATGCAACTCTCCTTGCACAAGCTTCACTTGTACAGGATGACTATGGGCAGAGAGGCATAACCACATCATCCTATTGAGAAAAACAAGTTCTTGAACCAATTGGATGAAGCCTTTGGCTTCCTTTGTGCTCACATCTCCAGGGATTTAAGACTTCCAAATAAGCTTGGGAGAAGATTGAATTATTGTTTGGAAAACAAGACGATATTCAGGGACACATCTTGGAGAATGAGCTAATATCATTGTAACCCAACAGTTTCGATACTATCCAACAGTTTTTCACAAAATTCAAGTCTCTAGCACTGCAATGTAAGCAATGCAGAATAGAGAGGAATGACGAGTAGCTTGTTCTCTCTGTGTTCATCAAACTTGGTTATCAGTACTCTGTCTTCGTCTCTACCTTCAATTCTAGAAGAGTTATCCACTCCCAATTGGAATATTCCTTCACTTGATAGCTTTGTCGAGTCTTAAATACAAGAGCAGGATAAGTTGGTCCAAATGGGAATCCTCCAAAACTTCAAGAACCAAGATATTCTAATGTCAAACCCAACCAATGCGCAAGCTAAAGGGAAGCACAAGGGGAAGGAGCCTAAAGACTCTGATTCAAAGGAAAAATAGAATTAGAATTCTTTTGTTGGATCCTTGGGTTCCAGAAAATAAAACACTATATGTTCATAATGTATGAGAGGCTTTCGTTAAGAAATCCAGTGCATGAAGAAGACCCTCAACCAGTTGAAAGCACTCCTTGAACAGAACAATATTGCCCTTCCAAAAGGTGCAGAGATGTCATATGCGGGAGAACAGAGTGAAGAATTTGAGAGGTTCCATGCCTTGAAGGTAGGACTCACTCCATCAAAGGCTTACTTGATAGATTATGGAGAATCCAGTGACATGGTTTCCTCAAGGGAATCCTTCACCACTCTCACTCTATCAGGAAGACTTAGAACTGATATGGGATGTGACTTCCAAATCCCAAATACTAGGAGAGGTTCTATTAAAATCCAACATGATGAGTTCAATAATGTACTCAATGTTCCCTCTTCATGCAGCAAAGCAAGTTGTTCAATATGAAGAAGAAGCTAAATCTTCCACACAGTCAATTCAAATTGAAGAAAGTCTCCTTGGAATGACTTCTTCTCCTGTTGCTCTGGAAATTTATGAGATCTATGGTATCTCATATTCTCATATGGATGATCCAAAAGAAGACATTCGAATCTATGTTATTGAATAAAAACTCTCCTTCGATTCTATGCAAAAATTCTCCAGTGATTCTTCTATTTTAAAATATGTGCATAGTTTACGAGTGATTGTTTTAGAAAATGAAGAGGAATTTGATTTCTCTATCTCTAATGATGTTCCCGGTGTGTATATAAGTAATACTTTGGACATTTTGGAATAAATATCAGATTTTAGGATTGATTCATTCACTCTCATTGATCTTGAGCTTCCATGAAATTCCTACATGATTGCATGCACCAATAATCAGAGTTTTGAAGAAGGAGAAAATTGTGCATCTACCATCTCGATGGAGCACACTTTTGGATATGATATGAACTTATTTGGATCTGATATGATCTTATTTGTATCTGATGTTATCTTATTTCGTTCGAGTTTTAATTTCCAAGAGCTTCCAATCATGCTTCTAGCTATTCTCATCAATTTTGGTGTGAAAAATCAAGTACCGCAAGTCTCTTTCAAAATTGTTGTTGGGGATTTGATGTTAGTTTTCTCTTGTGAGTTTTCTGATATTATATTTTTTGGATCATTGGTTATTTTTGAAGCTATATCATATTAAGGAGCTCAAGCATTCGCTCTCCATGCTTCCATGGATTCTCTACCTATCTATTTGATTACATGCTCATCTCCTCACGAAACTAGTAAGGATGGAGACATTCTGCATTCACCTGGACACTTGATCCTAACACTTGGAGCTGATTTTACCTCACATGGTTTGATGTTCAATCCTTCCATATATTAGTTGCTTGGGTTTTCCTCACATGGTTCAAATTCTCAAGCACTTTTGCTCTCTCATCAGTTGATCTCAGTTACTCTAAATGGGTGTAGTTTTCATCTTGCGGTTGTATATGTTCCTGATTTAGTTGAAATTTTTCTTCTTATTCCAAAGAGGAAAATTACTCCAGACATAATCATTTACTTTGGAGAGGTTCACATGCACAATCTCAGGATGTTGCTGCATAGAAGAACCAAGATACTGCATTTGCTGCTGCATAGTGCTACAAATTGCAGCAATTTAGATTGTAAGGGTGACTTTTGGCCTTGTTTCCAGGTCCCACAGTTGTCCAAGTTAGGATTAAGGGGGGTGTTAGTATTTATAGTCCTCCCTTGTCCATACTTGTCTATTACATTATATTTTCCTAACTTAGGAGCCATAGATTAATATTGTGTCCATTAGCACCATTAGGCCCACTTGGGCTATTGGTGCCACTAGTACCAATCACTCGAGTGTGGGGAACACATATAGAGGTTAATTGCAACTGACTACACTTTCATGCATCATTTTATGTGCCTTTGAGACCAATCCCTACAATTTAGGAGCCATTGGGAGTGCCACCACTAACCTCCTTTAGTTGTTGGTAGTTGGTAACTAGTTAAGCTAAGATATGCTCCGATTACATTCAGTTAGATGTCCTCTTGTTAAGTTAGCACCAGTCTTGCATGGTTGAATGTGGGTAGGTGCCTATTCTCACCTACTTCTCACCTACCACATACATTTAAGTATTTTAGCTGATTATAACTGACCAAGAGACCGAATTAGACATCTAGAGTTAGTCTAGTGAGCTCCGATAGTGATTTAGACACTTCTAGTTAGCCATGCAGTCAGATTGGGTTTGTCACATGCCCCAATTTGCAAAATATTTTTATGTTTTAAGAAACATTATGTTATATTTTATGTTAAAGTTTGTAATAAATGACCAAGTGGGGTCAAGGATAATTTAATGTAATTGCAGAATATTTTATTAATAAATAAATGAAAGATGAGATAACAGCTTAGGGAAGTTGTTAAATGAGTGTTTTACTGGGCACTTGATGGAGGAGGCTGGGTTGAGAGCAGATTGACATGTGGCGGAATCCTCAAACCACTTCTAGCTGTTGCAGGTGGCAACTTCCCTATTTTTGTGGTCACGATTCCCTAAGAAAGTGGAATAAGAGTAGGTGGCTCATTAAGTAAAAACTGACCCAAAAGACCTAGGCATGCATAATAAAACTTCCCATTGAAGACAATTGAGGCTCCTCATTATGGATTTGTGATCATTCTAAGTGAATGAAGTGCACAAAAGAATTCGATGGAGGGGACTAGCTGAAGTAAGTTTGAGTGGAAAAGTGTTGAAGACCTGAACTAGTGCAGCTATTCTAAGCTGAGTTCATACTGCTGCAAGCAGGACTGATTTACTACTAAATATTCAGTGGAGTTGTAGAGGATTTCTAAACTACATCTCTCACCCAGTACTTCTACCCAGTGGACCGGGAGACAAGCTCGGGGATCCTGAGAATTGCAGTCCAGCTCTTCTCCAGGAGTTGGTTGGGAGGAACAGGTTCCTTAAGCTGTTGTCACCTCATCTATACTTCCAAGTTTTACT
Source organism: Pseudotsuga menziesii (assembly GCA_001517045.1). Lineage (NCBI taxonomy): Eukaryota > Viridiplantae > Streptophyta > Pinopsida > Pinales > Pinaceae > Pseudotsuga > Pseudotsuga menziesii. The sequence continues at coordinate 325,216 of LPNX010637461.1, read as the reverse complement.
TGTTTAGTTCAGTCAATCAATTATTTATTGTATCTGGAAAGTTTAATATTTATCAACAATGTAGTATATTCTGTTTTTACTTCTGTTAGGGTTAGTTAGGAGGAATGCTTACGTTGTGAAAGTTAGTAAGTTCTGAACTAGCTAGATTAGAGTAAATAAGTAGAGAAATTTTGAGTTAATTGTTAGATAGAAAGAAAATACCTAAACTGTATTTTTCCACACCTTTTGCAAGGTCGTACTCTGGTACAGTAGGATAGTTTATTTTCAAATAATGGATTCGAATAAAGTATGTACGTAGATGAAATGGTTATTTTCCACAAGACTTTTTTATAAATTATTTATAGGAGTTATTTTGTACTTTTTATTTACTTAAAGTACTTAAACAAATTAAATAGAGACAGAGGAAAGAGCCTAGGTATTACCCACTAATCTGTGTAATCTTTTACACAGTAAAACCAAAAAAAAGTTATATTATAAAATCTAATATATTAATCATAAATAGATAATATAGAAATAAGAACTATCAAGATTTAGTTTAACTTAACAAAGACCATATATAAGGTTAAACAGTTACCCTATTAGTGCACCTAAGTGAAAATGCAAAGCTAGGGTTAACATAAAAATGAAAATTAACTCTATAAATAGTTAAAGAGAAATTAGGGTTTGTAAAAGAACTGTTCTTTTCACAAATAAATAAATTCACAATTTATAAATATCAAAACCTAACAGTATATTAAAAAAATACATAAAAGAGGTAAATTTATTCAATTAATATCGTTTCTCTATTTTATTTCTAGAAATCATTTCTAAATCAATAATTATGTTACTATTGAAGCATTCCACTGTCAAAAGCCCTCAAATCATAATTCATTTGAAGAAAAACAAACTAATTAGTAATCTACTTAACCCTAAACCCTCGAAAGGTAATAACAATAAAAATAGCTAAAATTATCACAATATATAAATATTATCCAAACAGAGATACTGTTAATTCAGCTTTGAGCTGTAAGAATTCTTTTAGTATCAAAAAATAAAATTGAACAGACATAGTCTCTGCTTACAGCCTTTTACATAACAAATCAAGGCTTATAAAGCCTAACTGAATTATCATAACTATGAACATAAATCAAAATAGACAAAACAGTTGTCTCAGCCTTAAAAGCCCCTTTTTAAACATTGCAAAAAAAATCACTAGGGCTTCTTAAAATTTTATGAAATAATCATCTTGTAATGGCCCTCGTCCTTTCCAAGCATCTACAACATAGAACTGTAGGCCGAGATAAAAACCCAGTAACTGAACGAACACCATCATTTAAATTTTTCACACCTTTCACCAAGGGAGGAGAAAACCCCAGTGGACCAAGGCTTACTAGGGTTTTTATGTAGTTGGAATCGGTGCAGGGTAATCCACGATGTTTTGTATGCACTTCCCTTTAGAAGCTAAGCACCTACAAATTGTATGAAGCTAATAATTACTTGTAATAAGGAAGAACTTAGAAATATATTTACTGATGCAAATGAACAAACAAACAAAAAAATAGAATTCTAACAGCTGCAAGAAGAATTAAACCTCGAGTATCATACCTACTTAGGGGATTAAGCGACCCTAAAGAAGTGTTAAGCTCAAAATCCCGAGCCACCTTTTCTACAAGGGCGATGAGTTTCGAAAGAGCTCTATTAGGAGAAACCACAACTCACAAAGCATGAAACCTCTTTCTCAAAGCCACTACAAGCAGGGTATAGACCGCAGTAAAAATTCTAAACAACAAACTCAGTTCGAACCTCAACCATCAAAACCCTTCCACAACAGTTCAAGAGCCATGCTCTTTTCCATAGCTCACCATTGTACCGGGGTTTATAGAAAAACACTTGCAGAGCTAAGTATCGACGAGGAGGGAGTTTTTGTTGCAAAATCCAGAGGAGGCAATCTATATACACTTCACATGAAATAGAAGGAGTTTGACACAGCAAATAACAAACAGGCCGAGCAGTCAGGAGCTCCAGCCCTTCCTCTAGAACCAGTCAAAAAGCTAGGGTAAAACAAGTTTTTAGGGTTTTAAAAGGATTTTTTATATGGCAAAATCTCCAAGCAAAAACCCTATCCACTGAGCTTCGACCACGTAGCCCAAATATTTTCTTATAAGATGGGTTCGTTTATATAGTTCAAACTTGATTTTGGCAACCTGCATAAGTTAGGATAAAACCATTTACTATATTGTAACAATGTCATCATTTTATTGTCTTTGCTATGGTGTACGTGTATTTAAAATCATAGAAATTAACTTGGAGTTAGCAAGTAAACTAGGTTATAATCATAAACTATAAAGTTGAATTAGTATAAGAAACTTACTTTACTCACATAGTAAACAATACTATGTAATTTAAGTCTTAGGAAGAATACAAATGAGAAAGGAGATCATTGTAAGTGAATACTATAACTCTAGAAAATACCTTGCTAGGATTTTATTCAAGTTATTAGAAACTTTGGATACTAAAATATAATCTAATTAGCAATTACTATACGAGGTAAGAATATCATACAAAGAACTATAAAATAGACTCCATCGAAGGACAATTATTACCTTGCAACAAAAAGGAATTAACTCTATGTTTGAGAACAACATTAGTAATAAGGCATCTCAAGTTTTGGTAGGTATCGAGTAGTCATAAACTATCTTTTGTACCAAGTATTAGTGTTCATGTGTGTTAGGGGTCTAAAGTGTTTCCTTCTTTTGAAAGGGATCATAGATCCTCTAGATTATTGTACTCTTTAATGGTGGAAAAAACTGTAATAGAAGCACCACTTCATTGCATTAGCTATAAGCTAAGTAAGCCCTGATCTCAACTGAAGTTCATCCTACTTGTCATAAGACAGTAAAACAAACTTAGTGCTAGAAGTTTAAACATATATTTTAATATAGTATAAAAATCCATCCTTTAATACGAAATTATGAAAACAATCTAGTAAGTACATAACTAAAGTCACAACAATTGTTAGTTCTAATCTATTACAGATTAAAGTAACCGTTAACAACTATTTAGTTCCTATGTACTGATGACTGCAAACATTTAATGTTATATGAAATTTTTTAATTTTTTACGAATTTTTGGGTTATTACAGGGTTGGTAGATTCGAACCATATCCACATGATTCAAATTCTCCTTTATGTAACACGGTTGTATACTACTGGAATTAACGAAGTTTATACTGTAATTATAATGAGTAGTTCTTTTCCATTGTTTGTGACATTTGTCTTATTCACTTTATATTTTTCATTCCATTACACTGCATAATAATGCAACAATTCAATTGCACTCATTGCTTGAAGATCAATGGTACAATAATTTAACAATTATTAATGTTTGGGTCACTAGTGGTTAGGATTAGCATTTGTTACAAAAGTATAAACTAGTAATTCCCCCAAAAGGTGCAAAGATACATTGATAGGTTGTTGTTGGAGAGTGAAATCACTGAAAAGCATAAATTAAAATTGAATTGTTGTTTTTTTGTAAGTAATGAGGAATTGTGTGTGTGTGTGTTATAGCTAGGAGTATCTTAATCACTTCATTTCATTATAATAATCATGCCAGACATATCAAGTAAATCCTTATGTACTAAAAGGAGAGAAATTAGTATCACTCCAAGGAATACTCATTTATTGGGTACATTTTTTCAACAAATGAATCATCTCATGTTTGATTGGGGAAAAACTGAACCATCTTGAGATAGAATGAAAAAGTTTAAACTAACCATAAATAAAAAAAACTTAGAAAAGGTAACTTTTCTCAAAGCTTTAGGTTAGGCTAGTATGAACATCACAACTCATTTTAGAATGTAGACTTTTTGCAATACAATATGTGGTAAGTATTTGCTTTGGTGAAACTGCATAACATATTTGTGTTCCTAAAACCAATCTTGAAACCCTTTGGGTTATCAATTATGCACCACTTAATACCCTTTAGATACTTCAAAGCACCTTCATCACGATTTGTTATCTAAAAAACAACTACAAGCCACAAAAACACAGCAATGCAATTTAGTTATTAGAAAAATTGTTTTATGGAAATACTACAAAAGTTTGAATTGGTAAAATCCCAAGTTCTTTTAGTATTTATACATTAACCAAAACATGGAAAGTTAATTCAAGATATAAAAAAGGTCATAATTTTCACCTGTACTGAAAACACTTCATTAGTTTTCATTGCAGTAAGCCAAAACTCGAGAAATCCCTTCTCTGGAAAAAGTAAGCAAATTGAGATGCAAGAATGATCTAAACAACAAAATATAGCATTCGAATTGCACTACAAATATCTTCAGATGTTACCTTCCCAGGATTTATTGTAGGAAATATAAATAATGCAATGAAAGAGAAAAACACATAATTTCTAGCATTTATTTACCTTCTCCCTTGTTCTCATCAATTGATGTATCATTACGAGGCTAATGCTTTCTTTCAACATCGATGATACCATTTAAAATTTCAAATCATTGCATAATCAAATCAACAAGGTATCAAAGGCTCACAGCACAAAGAAACATATACCCTAGAGAACATAAACCAAACACCAATCACAGTGCTTCAAGAGATCATGATGCATTATGTTGAAATTTCAAACAACAACCATACAATGAGAAGAGTAACTTTGAATATAATGGTTTATACAACTTTTGATATTTAGCTTCCAATGTTTGTCTTTCCTCAAAGGATTTTTCTTAAAGTTCACCATATTTTCTCTGTAATGGTGTAAAATTTTAGAAACTCTCACATAATAACTTATCTCAATAAAAACATCCAAGATTCCACCATATGATGTAGCCATAAGCTACTTTGCAAGACTCTACCAGAGAGCGAAAAAATGCAACTTGTATGTATGGTTCGAATGTCCTAGAACCTATACCTCGAGACTTGAACTATTTTGTCTACAAGGTGCTCTAATTTACAATGTTACAAAAGGTTATCAACAGAGGGTAAAAACTCTATAAGGTATTTTCATTAGCTATCATTTTGATGTCATTAATGGAAATGCCTGAATGTAAGCTTTATTAGGATTTTCTCATAGTAACACTTACTTTTCTTCCAAAAAAATACCAAAAATTTCATGAGTAGTTCTAATTTTTCTAGTTAAAGAATCATTCGAGGAGCCTGCTCAGCAAGCTTTGCAGCTTCAGTCTATATACATAATCACTAAGAGAATAAACATAAAAAAAACTCTCAATAAGATATCAATTTGATGCTACACACAAAACATCAATTTACAAACTCCAAATGCTAACAAAATTAAAGCTAATTTCTAGGGCACCACACATAACACATAATACCAAAAGAAAGGACATCATGAAAACAATAAAATGCACGAGGAGTAATGGGGATAGATATACCAATTAGCAACTTTGAAAGGTCAGTGATAGATATCATATTCTACTCTTTTATTATGCTGTTATCAATATCATATTCTATTATTTTGTTAGGCTATTATTGGTATCATATTCGACTATTTTAATACAATATTATAGATATCATATTCTACACTTTTATTATGTTATTAGCAACAATGTAATAGAGACATACTTCATTTAACAATGAGTATTTCTATACATCTTACCTAGTAATCATTTCCCTATGCATTCTCCCTATTCTGGGTATTCCAAGAAAGCCACCTAGCAAGGTTGCACTCATCATCTAGTGTTGTTATCGATTTAGTATTTACCTGTACTATCCTAGAAAGTTCACAAACTCCAAATTAATATGGCAAAAATGTCTGAAAATTTTTGTGCTCATCAAAATATCAGAAACGTGAATGGTGTTGCCATTGTTCGAAAAGACGTGAATAGACTTCATCGAGGCTTGATTAGTAAATCAATTATGAATTCAAATAAATATGAATCTATGCAAAACCCTACCCCTCCTGGTGGTAATAATTCAAGGAAAAATAATTTTGCACTTGCCACGAAACCAACACGATCTATGGTAAATACAATTGTTACTTAGTATTTGCGTGTAAAGTGGAAATTATTTTGCCTTGTTTTGTCCATTACATGTTTAGACAAGATGTGTTCAATAGATGATTGTTTATAGGGTAACATAAAAGGTTTCAAACACGTAGAATTTGTTGTTTGGGATTTTGGCTTAGACACATTGTTGTTTAGCATTATAAATCAAATTTTCATAGTTAGCATGTCGATTGAGCATTGAAAATTTAAATCATCCATTCAACATTTTTTTAACAGAAATGGGTGAAGTTGTATTAAAAAAATTGACAAAATTCAACAATTGATGCAAAGAATTTCTCATAGGTTTTCAGAGGTACAATGTAAAGGACTATCTTAATTACAATAATCCAAAAGAGTTGCTTTCTCCACAAATTCAAGAATTTTGTATTACTATGAATTTTAACAAACTAACCTAAAATCAAAGTATAGAAATACATGAGAAATCTAGATGGAGAGGGGATTTACTATCTGAATGCTAAGCATCTTGAAAAAAATCAGCAAATTTTCAATATCTTTCGGAACTGAACAAACTATAATCTGAATTATCTTCATCTATTAAGTTGAGGATGTAAATAAAATACCGCAAATCAAAATTTCTCTCTTTTTACTTTTCAATTGATCTAGAAATCCAACCAGCTTTGTAAGAAGCTTCAATCCCATTGGAATTGTCCACAAGAAAAATAATAATTCGCATATCATCTTCCATTTGAATCTTCATCCCTCTCGCATGGAAACTTAAATCAACATTTTTTTAATGCTGAGAGTCGGCACTATAAGAAATATTAGATATTCTCTTATCGAGGTTCATGATATCTGAAATGCCTACCTGAGAAGTCTTGAGATTATACTCAATAGAAAATTTCAACTTCAAATAAGCACCATAGTGGGTAAAAGAGAAGTCATTGTTCCAACCAAAATTGAGTTTGATCCCCATTATTATATTTTCCAGATTGTTTATACTTTGATTGAGATGGACATCCTACGCTTGTCGAATATAAACTAAAAGAACAACAAAACTGCTCTCATCCAAAATTTGAATATAAACTTCCATTGGCATATGAACCCACAATCTCACCTTGATTATACTAATAGAGTTTCTATAGACAAGGTCAAAATCCCAGGACCCAATGAGGTCAAATTTCTAGGACATGTGGATTATACATCTCATAAGACCAAAATTGACAACCGACCACTACTTGACCACTATGAAGACATCGATCAGATCACTACCATGACAAAGGACATAAATGTTTCTCCACTCGATCAAAGTGGAATTCATGAAATTTAATCTCATTAAAGTAGGGAATATGATCTATATCCCAAGATAATAATACCTATAACAATTTCTTAATATAGAAATGGACAAAAAACTTTAAGTAAGGAGATGATTAACCATGGAAGGAGTTAAGGTATAATTAGATGGCTCTGAAATCCATTTTCTATTATGGAACCTTTTACCAACAATGAGGCTGAATTTGCTAAACCATCTGGTCAAGAATTGTTCTCTTGACATATATGAAAAAATTGAAAACCAGGAATTTGGTCAAGAAGAACATTGATTCTCCTTTGAAGTCTATCTGCTATCTGATCGTTGATATTTTTTTGACTTTTTTACTGAGATAAAATGATGACAGAATCTTCGATGATCACCAATGAACTTATTTTCAAATATACAACTCGTATTAATCCAAAAAATAGAGCATACCTTTAAGCCTGATTATTTGTGCTAATTCCCAATCTGTAAGCATACAGGTCAACTTCAATTACTTTGGGATCAAAGATAACCCCACCTACACCAGATTCTCCTAGATTTCCCTTCGACTATCCATCAAAGAAAAAATTATATGACTGGATATTTTTTAACTACTTTTGGAATTCTTACTTGTTTAATTTCATGTACCATTTGGGAAGATAACCAGGAATGTACTGAGTCATGTTTTGAACACCATCAATGATCATGAAAGACTGCATCCAATGCCTTTCTAACATTGTCCATTTTTCATCTATCTTTCGATTACCTCTAAGAATTTGAATAGCTTCTCCAAGCAATGAAGTAGCAAAGGATGCAATAATTGCTTCCATAAACATCTTATTTTTAAAAATGGAATGATTTCTTGCCAACCAAAATTTCCACAAAACATACATTGAAAGAGAATCCCAAATTCTAGATAAGACGGACTTCCCAATCAGAGATCCAAGCTAATTATTCTTCCAACCAAGAATACGTAATACCTTAGTTGTTAATCCCTCATACTTATGATCCTTCATGCGATTTATGTTCTTTTTCATTATGGACTTATAATATTTTATATGATTGTGGACTTATGCTCCTTTTCATGATTAATGTGATTAAGAACTTATGATTATTTTTTGATAACGTAACCTTGGACTTTGGCACTATTATTAATGCTAATATTATTACTAGCATCTTTGTTATCTTTGAATGTTGTTACTATTGATTAAATAAACAATTGGCTCAACAAAGGCAACTAAAAGAGTATGGGAGACCATGGATTCCACAAAGTTAGGGGGAATGGGAACATTCCTAGCACCTTATAACTTATTGTTGGCTTAAGTTTGTCCATCCCAATTCATAGTTTCACCTTGGTGACATTAATAATGTTTGTCACCTAAACCTTGTACAACAAATCCTATGCTCAATATTTATGGACTATGGAGTTAATACTGCATCTTTTTCACACCTTAGTGGGACCCTCTTTCCTAGGGTGCCCTCCTTGGGAATATATTCCCTCACATTTATATGTTTTTGGTCATTTGTGAACCCTTTTCCTAGTTTTTAGAGGTTATAAGCTATTTTCTAACTTCCACTCTTACATTATGCATTAATGATCCTATTTTTGTGCTTCCATGATATTTATGACCCTATTGGATGCCCTCTCTCACCTATTTCACCATCCTTGATGTTTTGTAACCCCCTTTATGCATTAGTGTGCCTCCATGTGCTCTTCATGGTTCCACTCCTTAGTTTTTGGTAACTCATCCTCATGGTGCTAATTTGGGAAAGGGAATATTTTCACTAAGCCACCGCTCCACTAATTCAAGTTAAGTCTTCATGATGAAGATTAATCCTTACCTCTCTCTAATTTGAGTTGATCCCTTTGGTTATAGTTGGCCTCATTGTGATATAAATTCATATGCCCTCTCCTTGTTGAAGTTCATCTTGAGCTTGGGACCATGTGATTTATGTTATCTAATTGTGTTGGGAATGTTGATATTATTGAGTGTGTTGAGGCTTAGAGTGAGTCTATTTGTTTCCCTTTTATTCCATTATATCACTCTACTAGTTTAGGTTCTCACATAGGAATCCACGAAATGGGAATGGCGAGCTAGGTCACATCCCATAGGCAGTGGAGACGAGCATGAAAGTAGTAGTGGGAAGCATTGTGCCTCTCGGAAGAGGTAGTTTCGAGAGTAGTGAGACTAAGTGAGCATATACCTATGGATCAATGGTATCAGCTTGGGAGCGCCCTGTTCAAGTTAGGAAGTCTTGACGGTGTCTACGGCTGGGAGGAAAGTTGTCAAGTTGCAACTAGTTTCCCATATTCTGAGATAAGTTTTTCTCTTATGTTATGTTTTCATTACATTTTTTTATTTGGTATATGTGAAATGGTGGATGATTGCTTGTTTGAGTATTCATGTATTGAATGTCAGTATCTACATGCAAGAAGGATGAATTTCATACAATATGTAATTGAGTTTCTATGCTCGTTACCTTCTTTATGTTCTTCTTCTTATTATTCAAAAATTGTAATTTTGGCTCTATTGTATAAAGAGGGGCGAAACCATACAATCTGATTCACCCATATCTACTCATTTCATTGTTTTGAGACCTGTTCCATTGTGTTTGGAACAATGTTTCCAATGAAAAACACATTTCGTTTCATTGAAAAATATTTTCGGATGACCAAGATATGTTTGTTTTGGTCCAACAATTTTCTGGTGCCCAAATGAGTGCATCTGCCATTTGATTGTAAATGTTTTGTTAACATATTTATTCTTAGTTGTAGATATAAGGATGAGTGATGTATTGTAGATGTAAAATTAATATATGGCTGGAGGGTGGCAGTCATACGATCTGATTTTTATTAGTGAGAGATGATTGTAGGGGAGATTCATTGGAGTTAATTTTGAGGGCTATAGTTGCAATCGGTGTTCTTTGTTTGCTATGGTTTCAATGTGGCTATAGATTGAAGCATATGTATGTTCCATGATATGTGGTTTTCCTTACTTTTTATCCTCACTAACAATACACACATAACAACACCTAAAAAATAGATTAATTTGCAAATAATGAATGACATCAATACTTGATGATTTATAAACTATGCTATCAAACAAACCAAAAGTACATAAATTACTTATTCACACCGAAGATGATGTTTATCATGTATTATTCATGTTCTTTTTTCAACTACGATCCTTAGCTCACACTTTGGAAATTATTAATTGAGTGTAGCAATTAATTATTTAATTAAGTGTCATAATTAAATAATTAAGTGTCACAACTTTAGTTATAATTCGATCTTTAGAGTTAAAAGTTTTAATTATTTGGGTGAATTGTTAGTCAGCTTAATAGTAATTTATCTATATCAGTTGTGCTTAAACTTAATTTAGACTTAATCTTAGCACCTTTGGTCTTATCTCAGGGGTCTAGGACATTACAAGTGGTATCAGAGCCGGAGGTTTCAACACTGCAACTGTTGGGCCTTGTGCGAGGTTTCAAGTCACTTTGTAAACATGCATTTGCATTAAATAACTTGGATGCATGCACCTTAATATTGTTTCACATATAAGTTATTTAATTAAATTGTCAGCTTGGTATGGATATGGACTTGATGTTCAGCTAGTAAGGAGAAATCTTGGAAGGATTTCTATCCCCCTTGTCCAATTAGGTAGATTGTAACTTAGAAAAGTTGGCTAGTTACTTTATAAACCAGAAGAAAAGTAGTTTTAGTGATAATGAACTTATACCAATGTGTAGTTTACTAAGATAATGTTGATAATGAACCCATTTCAACTCCTATTGATTGATTGAGCAAGCGGTGTTTCCACTAAAATGATATTTAATCGAACCTATGAAGACTAAAGATTCAACAAGTACAAGTTCAGCAATAAGAAGTCAGAGATTGGAGATGGATTTTAGGAAGGACAGACACTATATAGTCTCGAAGAGGAGTTTGTTGAGGGAAGAAGGTCAATTAGAAATAATAGGAGCAGTGAACAATTAAGCTTGGAGGATTCAGTTAGGAAGTGTAGAGAGGATAATGAAAGGATAATTCATATCCAGGAGCAGATTATGAATGATCTTAAATCATTGAATACCATCCAAATATCCATTTAAAGAGTCATAAAAGAGGTTATGCGAGGTCTAGGTCATCATCAAGGAGACCTTAGCACTCAAAGAGAAATAAGGGGCATGCAGCAAGCAGTACAGAGACTAGTCCTGAAAGATCTCCAGTTAGATATAAGAAGAGGAGGTCTGCTCAAGATGAAATAGTAGGAGAGCTTAGAAAAATCAAGCCCCCAACTTTTGATGGAGAAGTAAAACAAGAAGAAGATGTTGAAGCATGCCTATTGGGATTCAGGAAGTTCTTCCAGTCGCACCAATACACACCTAATATGGAAGCATGGGTATCCATATACCATTTGTAAGGAATGACATCTATCTGGTGGGATCAACTAGTTAAGCTAAAAGACATCGACGAAAATAGAGTCTCTTGGAAGAAAGTTAAGAATTAATTCTAGAAGGAATACCTCTCTGATCATTACTATGACAAAAAGATGGAAGAGTTCTTCGAGCTTAAGTTGGGAAACATGACTATAGATACCTATGAAGAGAAGTTTTTGGAACTTTTTAAGTATGCGGACTTCATCAAAGATGAGAAGGGAAAGATTCAAAGGTTCCTAAGTGGTCATGAAACTTATAGAGATAAAATCCAATATTATAGACCAAGGATTCTTAAGGATGCGACATGGAAGGAAAAATACTTATATGGACAAAATAAGAGCAAGGTCCCATATCAAAATAATTGGAAGGATAGGAAGAAGAACAAGTAGGAGCAGAGAAAGAAAGGTTTCCAACCTTTAAAGCTCATAAACAATAATTCTTATCAACAAGGACAGTCAAGGGAAGAGCCTTTAGGGAAAAGACCATCTGTGGAATGTTGGATATGCAAGGAAAATCACTTTTCTAGTCAGTTCCCGCATATGAAAAATAACCTTCACAACATTCAAGAGGCTTCAAATGTTGGAGATGTAGGTGGAAGTGTTCAAAGGACCTATGCATCCTTGGATGGGAGGCAAGATTACCACCAATCCTGAATAATTGAGGTAGCGGGTAAGATTGCTAATAAAACCATAACTATTTTGATTGATTCGGGAGCTAGCAATAGTTACATTTCACCTTGAGGTAGCAAGTAAGATTGCTAATAAAACCATAACTATTTTGATTGATTCAGGAGCTAGCAATAGTTACATTTCACCTTGAGGTGACAGGTAATATTGCTAATAAAACCATAACTATTTTGATTGATTCGGGAGCTAGCAATACTCACATTGCACCTAATCTAGTTGAGAAATATCATTTGAAGAAAAGTAAACTTGAAACAACAAGTCTATTACAGTTAGCTACAGGAGCTAAGAGGAAAATCAATGAATTTGTAAAAGTGTATCCTTTATAAATGAATGGAGTGAAAACCTTTATAGACTTAAAATTCATACCCTTGGGGTCATATGATGTATTGATTAGCATGGATTGGTTGGATGCACACCATGCAATCCTGAATTTCCATAATAAAACTTATACTTGTTTGGATGAAGAAGGGAATCGAGTGACAATAAAAGGTATACCTAGACCCATATCCCTGAGGCATGTCACAACTCTACAATTGAAGAAATGTCTTAGAAAGGGATGTTAGTTATATGCAATTCATGTGGAAGAATCAAAAGAAGGAAAATAGGTAGAGCTGTAGGATTATCTAGTACTACAAAATTTTGTAGATATATTTCAAGAACCACCAATAATACCTCCTAAGAGGGACATTTATTTTTCTATCGACTTGGTGCCATGAACAATACCTTCATCTAAAGAACCTTATAGAATGAGTACTCCAGAGTTAAAGGAATTACAAATGCAGTTAGAGGATCTACTAAAGAAAGGTTACATAAGGCCCTATGTTTCACCTTGGGGAGATCCTGTGTTATTTGTGAAGAAGAAAGATGAAACTCTAATACTTTGCATAGATTATAGACAGTTGAGCAAAGCAAAGGTTAAAAACAAGTACCTCTTAACAAGAATTGATGACTTGTTAAATCAATTGAAATGAGTCAAGGTGTTTTCAAAAATAGATTTGAGGTTGGGATTCTAATAAATTATAATTAAGACTGAGGATATTAGTAAGAAAACATTTAGAACAAGGTATGGACACTATGAGTTCATAGTAGTACCTTTTGGTTTAACAAATGCACCTACATAATTCATGTGTTTAATGAATGGATTCTTCAGAAAGTACTTAGATAAGTTTGCGATTGTATTCTTCGATGACATCCTTATTTATTCCAAGATAGAATAAGAGCATGAAGAACATCTAAGACTAGTAATGCAAGTGTTTAGAGAACATCAGTTGTAAGACAAATTAAGAAAGTGTTATTTTTATCAAGGAAGAACACACTACCTAGGGCATATCATATATGAAGAAGGTGTTTTAGTATATCCCGAGAAGATAAGATCCCTTGTGGAATGGTCAACACCTAAGAATGTATTAGAAGTCAGATCCTTCATGGGGTCAGCTGGATACTACCGAAGGCTCATCGAAGGATTCTCGAAGTTGGCTCATCTTATCACATCCTTGCAAAAGAAAGGTGTAAAGTTTGAATTGACTTCTAAGTGTGAAGATATCTTTTAAAGACTTAAGGAAATGCTAACTAGTGCCACCAGTGCTAAAAATTGTGGACCCTGAAGGAAACTTTGTTGTATGCATGGATGCATGCAAGAAAGGCATTGGTGGAGTATTAATGCAAGATGGACATGTGATCAATTACGAATCTAGAAAGTTAAAGGAACATGAGCAGAACTATGCCACCTATGACTTAGAGCTTGCAGCTATCATCCATGCTTTGAATATGTGGAGACGTTATCTAATGGGTGAAAATTCCGAGTTGAGAGCTAACCATGACGGGTTACAATACTTGTTTAAGCATACTAATTTGAATGCAAGACAAAGGAGATGGATGGAGTTATTATGTGACTATGAATTTTACATCACGCATATCAAAGGTAAGGAAAATAAAGTAGTTGATGCGCTTAGTAGGAAGATACATGTGATGCATGTAGCAACTATCAACACTAACACATCAGATTTAAAGGATAAGATCATTGAAGACAGTGTTACAGATGAAATTTATCAATAGGTGAAAGAAGGATTGAAACAACAAAAAATTCCATAGAAATTTGATAAGTATAAGTTTAAAGAAAATGGGATCCTCACGCACAGAGATATAGTTTATGTGCCTGATGTTGGAGATATAAGGAAGATGGTTGTGAAGAAAATGCATGATGTTCCTTATGTCAGACATTCAGGTTATCCGAAAACAATGACACTAGTAAGGAAACAATACTATTGGCTAGGGATGACGAATGACATTGCAAAATATATAGCTAGGTGAATGGAATGTCAAAAAGTTAAAATTGAGCATCGCCATCCAACAAGAATGATGCAACCCTTGCCAATACCATAATTGAAATGGGATGCAATGATGATGGATTTCATCACCAAGTTACCTAAGATGAGATTGCAAAATGATGCGATCATGGTTGTGGTAGATAAGTTGACTAAGGAAGCACACATCATTCCAGTAAAGATAACTCACAAAGTTGCTAACATTGTAGATATTTACATGAAAGAAGTAGCCAGATTGCATGGTATTCTAAAGGCTATAGTATCAGACCTATATTTGAAATTTACTTCTAACTTTTGGAAAGTATTGTTTGAGGGGTTTGGTACAAGTCTAAACATGAGTACAACATACCACACTCTGACAGATGGACAAACAGAAAGAGTTAAACAAGTAATTGAAGATATGTTAAGGATGTATGTGATGGATCAACCATCTAAGTAGGAAGATAATTTAACCTTGGTGGAATTTGTTTATAATATTGTGTATCATTCCTCTTTGAATATGAGTCCTTTAGAGGCCATGTATAGAAGGAAGTGCAATACTCCCATAAGTTGGGATAACCCAACGGACAGAGTCATTATTGGACCATAATTATTAAAGGAAATGGAGGATCATATGGTTAAGATAAAGCAAAATCTAAAGGCATCTCAAAACAGGCAAATAATCTACACATATCAGAACAGGGTTGCCAGATAGTTTCAAGTTAGAGACCATGTGTTTTTGAAATTAGTCCCAAGAAGAGTTCCTTAAACTTGGGAAATCGCTCCAAGCTAGCTGCCAAATACTGTGGAACTTCCGAGGTCTTAGCTAAGATAGGACTTGTTGCTTATGATCTGGCCCTACCCGCTTGCATTAGAGTACATAATGTGTTTCATGTGTCTTTACTGAAAAAGTATATACCTCATACTAACCATGTAATTGATTGGAATGTGATCCAGGTAATTAGAGTGATTTTATTTTCTTTATATATATATATATATGAACATGGTACTAATCATGTGATTGAATGGATTATGATATAAGTGGAACCAGAAGGGTATTTTTCTGGTACAACATGTTTTCATTTTGGGAAGCAAGGTCAAGCTACTTCAGAATCGAGAAATGAGGCAAGTAAAGGTCTAAAGGACCCATTATAGTCCTGAGGATGTGACTTGGGATCTAGAGGATTCCATGAGGGAAGCATACCCTCATCTATTTTGAAAATTTGCGGCATGTATGTAATATGCATTGAGGATGATGCATTATTTAAGGGGGAGGGGGATATAATACCCCAGCTATTAAGCCCCAAACTTATGATCCTTCATGTGAATTATGATATTTTATATGATTGTGGACTTATGATCCTTTGCATGATCAATGTGATTAAGGACTTATGATTATTTTTTGATAACATGACCTTGGACTTTGGAACTATTATTAATGTTAATATTCTTACTAGCATCTTTGCTATCTTTGAATGTTGTTACTATTGATTAAATACACAACTAGCTCAACAAATGAAACTAAAAGAGTATTGGGGACCATGGATTCCATGAAGTGAGGGGGAATGGGGACATCCCTAGCACCTTATAACTTGTTGTTGGCTTACGTTTTTCCATCCCAATTCATATTTGCACCTTGGTGACATTAATAATGTTGGTCACCCAAACCTTGTACAATGAACCCTATTCTCAATATTTATGGACAATGGAGTTAACATTCCATATTTTTCAGACCTTAGTGGACCCCTCTTACCTAGGGAGCTCTCCATGGGAATATATTCCCTCACATTTATGTGTTTTTTGTCATTTTTAGGGGATGTAAGCTATTTTCTAGCTTCCACTCTTACACTATGCATTGATGATCCTGTTTTTGTGCTTCCATGATATTGATGACCCTATTAGATGCCCTCTCTCACCTATTTCGTCCTCCTTTATGTTTTGTAACCCCAGTCATGCATTAGTGTGCCTCCATGTTGTTATACCTTAAAATGACACATCTTTGCCTGGGATCAATTTCCCATGTTTTTGTTGCATGTCGACACTTCCATGACGACACTTCATTAAAGTCACTAAAAAAAACCTAGATTGGATGATCAGTATCTAGACTTATGTAACTCTGCTTACCTCTTCTCTATTCTGTTGGAAAGGTATCTGAGTAAGGAAAAACTTTCCAGGAGACACCAGACCCTGAAAATGCATGGAAGTACCCTAAAAATGAGATTTTTTTACCCATTCATGACTTTGATTAAGAAAACCTGTGATTTTACCTTGCATTTGTGACTCTACTTCATTGAACCCACGATTTTCACCTGAAGTGGCAAAACAAATATTAAATTATGATTAATTCTCGAATTAGGGTTGGTTTGGGTGGTTTTGGAATTGATCTGGAAGTTGTAACTGATCTGTATTCGACCCCTGCTCTCCAAGAAAGTATATAGGAGAGGGAGAGAGGTCTATGGAGGGGAGTTGAATCTTTGCATTGTTATGCTGGTGGAATTGGGACTCTCATCCCCCTTACCTTTTTCCTAGATTCCCATCTTCGAGTGTTGCACAGCTTGGAGCCTGAGATCCTTAGAGAAGAGAAATAGGAGAACCAGATCAAGGTTTCATGAGGTGCCTAGCAAGAGGAGAGGGTGAAATCTGTACTTATTCAAGCTATCATCCACAAACTAATGGCTAAACAAAGAGGGTGAATCAACGGTTGGAAGGCTACTTGAGAAACTACGTTAGTGGGAAACAAGAAACATGGTTCGGATGGTTGCATTTGGGTGAGTTTTGTTACAATGCTACTTTTCGTATGTCCATTGGCATGTCTCCTTTCTAAGCACGTTATGGTTATGATGCATCCAATTTTATTGATCACATTTTTGGTGATAGTATAGCTCCAAAGGCTAAATATTGGATTGAAGAAAGTCAAGAAATTTTGAAGGTTTTGAAAGGTAACTTGCAGGTTGCCCAAAATCAACAAAAACAATATGTAGACCAACATAGAGTGGAGAGGAACTTCCAAGTGGATGAATTCGTGTATTTGAGGTTGTAGCCCTACAAACAAACCACCACAAAGGGTAAAGGTTAA
The DNA here is from genome assembly GCA_001517045.1 of Pseudotsuga menziesii. Lineage (NCBI taxonomy): Eukaryota > Viridiplantae > Streptophyta > Pinopsida > Pinales > Pinaceae > Pseudotsuga > Pseudotsuga menziesii. Next base: position 307,470 of record LPNX010637461.1, on the reverse strand, counting down.
GAAAATATCAAACCAAGGTTTTATGGTGCCTACAAAGTGATTCGAAAAATTGGATAAGTGGACTATGAATTGGAGCTTCCAATAGGAAGTAAAATTCATAATGTATTTCATGTTTCATGTCTAAAGAAGGTTATAGGTAAACATATCTCAGTTTCAGATACATTACCTCCCTTGTATGATGAAGGACAATTTGTTCTCATTCCAGAAAAAATATTGAAAACAAGGGAAATAAGCCTAGAATAATAAAATAATGCTTGGTACAATGGAAGGATTTTCTTAGTGAGGTAGCCACTTGGGAATATGATGAAATTTTTCAGCATCCAAACTTGGAATTACTTGAGGAAAACCAATATTGGGTGTGTGTAATGTCCCTTTTTAAGAAATTTTATTAAAATGACCAATTTTTCATTTTTTTCCCTATTTCAACCTTTGACTAGTTTTGATGTCTAGGTCTCCAAATTGACCCAATTGCTCCCAAATCTTCTGAGAAGGTATATGAATGATATTAAGACTTGAATATGATGTGCAGGGATGATTTATTACCCTCCAAATACTTCTTCAAACTTTTTTAATATTATGGCCAAGGTAGGGGTTTTCACTAGCAAATTGGGGTTCCAGTTCCCCCAAGGTAAATGCTGAAAATGGATTTCCAAATGCTCCCAAACCCACTCGAATTTATGAATAGAGGAAGAGGGTGTTTAAGTGAAATTATTAAGGTCTCATGTGCATCATTATTTAGTTTATAAATGCTGTTATAACCGTCTCCCAAACAGCTACAAATTCACTAGTTCGACCCTTGGGGAAATGGCACCAAATCTTCTCCAAATGCAAATAAATTGAGTAAGATGACTTCAAATGCTTAAGTGATAGAAATGAAAATTGTAATACTCATAAATGGAATTCCATTCATCATAAATATATCAGATAAATATTCTTTCATTCGAAATCATCATCATTACAATGGCATACATCAATATAGTGGGGAAATAGTCATTGTTTGCTCATTAATAATCACTTTTACATACAACCATTTGGTGTTTCAACCCGATACTTTCTGAAAATAAAGAACATAGTATATTAAGTTGATTAAAATAATAAATGGACCATGAGAATCTCTCCCAAAGAGTACAATATCTCACTCAAAGCGCAATCCCTCCATGGGCAAGAATATGCAATAAATATTGGAAATGGTTGAGAGAATGTGTTGCATTAGAAGAAACCAAGAGCTTACCTATAGCTTACACCTGCAAATAAAAAATCCATTAAATCTCCATNTTGGATGGGAATCTTTCACCCTCGAAATTGGCTAAGGCAAGAAACTAGTCATCCACTAGCTCTCTCTCTTCACAAATGCAAATTTCTCAAATGATAAAAAGCCCTTCTCTTGGTTTATCCCTGTATTTTATAAACATCCTTATCCTTCTAAGGTTACCAATCCATCCACAAACTCAAGCCAATTTGAATTAGGGTGTGTGCTCAAGATTTTCCATGTGTCCTCCCTTCCCTAGCCTTTCATCTTCCCCCAATTCAAGTAGGGACCCATTGAGCTTCCCTAACTCACATGAGCACCTTCTTGGATGCTATATTTAGGCCTAACGTGTCATAATGGTCAAATGTCAGCCTTCAAGTCTACAATATGTCATAAATTCCATAGCATCTTCATCATTGGTTTCATAGATGTCATAGATGTTAGGGAATCTAGCCCAAGTGTCCAAGAAGCTCTCATTTGACTCTTCCTCTCCCATGTAAGTTACATTTCCTTCCAAATTCGACCTATGATGCATATGGCCAAGTGTATTAGTCTTTTAACTCATTCAAGAACATTAGGCTTCCCATGGATTCGAAATTGCAAGAGGAGGATGCCACATGGCATAGAAATTATAGCTTATGTGGGCCCCGTAATCTCCATGTGTCTCCATGCTCCATTGCCACTTCAATTTTCACTTGTATTTATTTAATTAGCTCCATTATTAAATATTTATTCCATTATAATGTCTGAACATCATTTATTAGCCCCCTTATTAAAATTCCAAATGTATCCATCCAACATAGGGAATTAGTAGGATTGATGGAATTGTCCTGCTATGCAATTATTTGAATGGGGACATTACAGTGTGGAGGATTGTCATGTCCCCATCCCAATGAGACTATTATTTAACAATGTTTCACCCACCTACTAGTTCCATAGGTTGGGGAGGAGGCATTAAATCTTGCAATAAGGGAGTTATGAGACCCAATAGAACCTTAGTTTACCATCTACACATTAAATTAGTCATACAAGTAATAAATATGGAGAAAATAAAGTGGCATTCATGAAGACACTTGGAGGTTCATGGAGACCTTGGCTGGCTAGATTTTTCCTTACACTTGTCACGACTTAACCCCAAATTCAAAATTATGAGTAATGGAACATTCTTGGAAGGTGAAGAGGTGTCAAGTAACATGTCATGAGCCCAAGGATTTTAATAGGTGAAGAGGAATAACTCCCCATGGAAGAGGAAGAGACTAGGAAGAAACTATGTGCCACTTGGAGAGAGATTCCTTGCGTTTTATGACAACAATGATGGGAGATTCTAAGACAAAATAAGATCTGATTGCAGACCTATGACAATTTGACATGCCAAAGCTGAAAATAGCCACCAAGAGGGCACACTCGGGGGTTGGTAGAAACAATTCAAATTTGGAGGAAGATTGAGGGACGAGGAGAATGATGAGTGTCATAGAGGTTACTAAACATCAAATATGAGTTGGAGGAAGCCTATGGGATGGAATTAGACCTTGGAGGACCTTAGAAGATTTATAAAAATATGTCATGAGGAATGAGAATGGCTTTTAATCATTTGAGAATTTGTCTTTGGCATTTTGGAAAGCACTAGCTTTTCCATTGCACGATGAGTGCCCACTCTCCTTGCTAGTGAGCCAATTTCGAGGGAGTTGGATTCTCATCCAAATTAGTTGTTGGAGAGGCCACTTGACCTCTGATTTGGATCTTAATGGAGTGTTGTTATTGCATATAGGAGGTTGCTACAGTTCATGATTCATCTCTCCTCCCATTCTCTCATTCCCTACTTCATTATTCCCATGTTTCCATATGATGGAGCACTAGTGTGAATGGTGCTTGCACCTTGTTGAGTCTAGTTGATGGCCAAGAATGGGTGAAGATTTATGGATCTATAATATGTCTCTCTTACTCTCTGTAATTTGAAATTAGCAGAAATACATATGCAAAAATATCCACGTTTCCAAGCTATGGTTTGACTAGTTTCCATGTATTGGTTTCCATTTCAAAGGAGTTATGTATCTGATTTGTGTTGAGGAGTTGCTCAGATGCTATATGCTATTGAGTGAGCTATTGAGATGCTGTTAATGGTCCTTATACTCTATTTTGAACCATTTCATGTTCATTTTATGAGTCAAAGTTAAGCTATTATTGTCATTTCCCTTAAGCAAATATCACTGAACATATGCATTCGAATATGAAGCTTTATAACTCTATTGCAGAAGTTATATCCACACATAATGTCAGTCAATAAGGTCTAATATCAGTCCCCATACTCTGTTTGATAATTTGGGAGGGTCACATATGCGTTGGAGAGCCATTTCTGCTCACACCCTAGGAGAATTTCACAACAATTTACTATCAATTTTTCCATTTTTGCCAGTGACCCCAAATCGAGTTGCAGATGTCTATAAGCTATTCTAAAGTGACTAGAGAGTACATCGAGTGGCTCTAAGACTCACCATATCAGTCTCTATCAAATTTGAGACTTGCTTGTGCCATTCGAAGCCCTTAGAGTCAAGACTAGTCAATAGAATTTTGCCCAAATCCTACCTTTGTCTATAATTTTCAAATTAGGTCATTACAATTGAACATAATAGTTGATGACTAATACAATAAAACCAACATAGATCCATCTTAAACCTGGATTTAGAAAGCACTGAGAGGAATTCAATTTATTTAGGTGTAAGTTATTTTTATCTTAAATTTTTAAATGTTCATAAAAAATTACAACTCAAACATTTTGATCCGTTTAGTTTGATAAATCCGGGATTAACATGGATCTTTTAATTACTTTTCATTTAGTTTTATTATTGGGTTTTTATTATTTAATAAATTAGGCTACATGTTTTTCTCTATATATATTTTTGTTTACACTATATAAATATATAAATCTACAATATAATTTTTATTTATTTATTTCTATTGATTTACACTATAACCTTATGTTGCAGCTGCAACTTTTCTCCCCAAATTTCTGAATTTTGGGCCCCTCCTCATAATTTAAAGTCGTTTTCATCGTTGGATGCTTGAATCGTTGGTCGTGTTTTATGTTGAATGATTTTGAAGATTGGTTTCCAGCTTGTTTTAAAGATTGCCTGTGTATTATTGTATGGTTGGCCGCGGATGCGAGCCTGGTATGCCTAGCCAGGGGTAAATTGTTTTTGTCTTTGAAGGTCCACTGTTTCAAAAGCAGATGGGTTTCAACCATTGCTGGTTTTATAGTTTCGAAGTACTTAAAGCTTTCTGTTAAACGGGCGTCATCCTGTGTTAATTCAGCGGCTGATGTTTGGTTTCTTTTCCGCCGTTGCGGCCCCCAATCTGATTGACCATCCGAAGCTTAAAGAGCCCCGACTGCCGATGTGTGTTAACCTTTCCGTCGCGTGTCCGAAGACTGTTTTCTTTCGCCGTTACGACCGGGGAAGCCTTTTCCCTTCCGATGTCAAAGTCTTCTGATCCTCGATTAAGTTGTTTCGCCCGCATCGCTTGTCTCTAACCTTTTCGCTTCCGCCATTGCGGCTCCCAAAGTGATTTGGCCTCCGAAGTAGAAGTCCGTCTGACGTCCGACCAAGTTTCCTCCCGCCGCTTGCCCGTAGTTTTTCCTCTTCCGCCGTTGCGGCTAGGAAAGCCATTTGGATTCCGATGTCCAAACCCGTCCGACTTCCGATTCAAAGTTTTTTCCCGCCCTCCCGTCACATGCCGGTAACATTGACTCTTCCGCCGTTGCGGCCGGGAAAGCCGTTTGGCTTCCGATGTTGGTTTCCTCTCATCTTCCGCCGTTGGTTTTGCTATCACAAGCCTATAGGAGGACAACGTAGTAATGTCAACACTTGTAGAATGACAATGGTGCACATGACCATTTCCTATGGATTAGCCGTTCAGTCAGTTTAATTCGCTGATGTGGTTTAAATGCATTTCCAACAAATGATGCTCATCGTTTGATTGCAGGTGGTTTCCGGAGGTGGGTCAACGGAGGCGGAACGTTTGGTGAAGGTAGAGTCAAAACTAGCAGGAGTGTAAAATGGACAAACCAAAGAAAAGACAAAATAAATGGTGATAAAGGGGCAGCTCTGAAAGGTCCGGCAGTTACGTAGCCAATCATGGGCATGCACCGGAAAGACAGAGGAATATGAAGCGTGGGGAGACTGAAAGGTCATTCGTTTGAGGGGCAACCCAAACGGTCGGCTGTTGTAGTTTAAGTATTAAAAAGTAGAACTGAAAGGGGGACTTTTTCCCTCAAAAAATTTGTAAACCATTTTGCTTGTAAGAGGAACTATTTCGTTTTACAATCAGAAATTACAAATTTTGCCTGCTGGAGAAAGCGAAGTGTGGAATGTATCAATGTGATTAAATGAACAATGTTGAAGGGGAACTATTTCGTTTTCAGCTGTGTTTCATCAACTGTGAGAGTGTTTGACTTCCTGAACCTATGTTCTTGTTGAATGTTCTTCGGTATATTTGTGATGTTTTCCACTATGAGTAATAAGTGTTGTTCATAAAACGATTGGCTATGTGGTTGTTTATATATCTGTAATTGTTCATGTGTTTTGAAAGAAATGTCAGCTATCTGTAACTTTTCATAATGCATGTGCAAAATGTATTACTCACCAATAAATGATAATTTTGCTCCCTAGGGATAGTTTAGGTAGTTAGTTTAGTTTCTTGTGTATGTGGTTTGGATGCTTATGAGCCTTAAGACGTAAGGTAAGAACCTGCGCATCACATTGTGACTGCTCCTTGCATTTTAATCACCCTGCATTGTTAATTAGGCACTTGCATTTCATAATTTAAGTCAAAAAATATACAAAAAACTCGTTGGGCCGGGCTGCAATCGGTTAAACCTTTGTTTTGTTACTTGACCTACGGTAGCCGGACCGTAAACCGGACGGATTCCCTATACCAAATAGTCAACAAGCTAGTTGGGAACATTGATTGGGGAGAATCCATTACTATTGCTGCCTACGATTTTCGGGGCCTCAATAGTTTTTGGCACTAGAAGGAGGGCCGCCAGTGTATGGCTAGCCGAGGAAACCCGTTTTCCCGAGAATATTCCACCTGTAACAGTTCTGAAAGTAGTAGGTTTCATAATCCAATTCCGGAAGAAAGAGGACATCTATATTCTGTTGGCAACGAAATTGTTAATGATCTGCGAAGACACACCAGGGCATATGTAAAGAAGATTGGAGGATTGCCAATCATCCCTGAATTGCCCAGAAGAGAATATAAAAAGAAAGATCGTCCTGAAGCGGAAGGCTTAGTGTTGGTTGGAGACTAGGAAGAACTTGTAGAGACAACCTTACAGGAAGTTGTGCTACATTTGAATCAAGAAGGCCCAGAAACCCCTCACAGTTCCCCTGCTCACACTCTCGTTGGTTCACCTCCTAACTCTCCACCTAGACTCATGGCTGGCGTAAACGCAAACCAACCACCTAACCCACCAAATCCACCACATGCATGGAGAGCCAGATCACCATTAAACCTGACACCTCCATTACATGACCTACCCCAAGCCTTTGACAAGTTGCTGCCTAAATTCGACCCCAATGAGAAGATACTAGTAGATGATCATCTGCAGAGTTTTTACTTGGCGATAGAAGGATTGAGGGCTGGGGAGCATGAAGGTGTAGTCTGCAGACTGTTCCCGCATACCCTTAAAGGAGCTGTAGCATCATGGTACTTTGGGTTGCCTGCTAACTCTATCCCGGATTGGGATACCTTCGAAAGAATTTTCAGAAGTAAGTATGCAACTCAGAAAACTCATGCGGCTCTCATGAAAGGGCTGTGCGCGTTGAAGAAAGAAAGAAAAGAAAAGGTGCACAGTTTCACACAAAGGTTTGCAGCCTATCTTAAGAATTTCTCTGAAATGGATAGGCCTTCAGACAAAGTTCTGATTGAATATTATACTTCAGCTCTAGGCCCTGATCTGGCCATGTTTGCCAAAGGCAGGGCCAAGCCTACTTTGACGGAAACTTATGAAGAAGCAGAAGTGGTGGAAGCTGAAAGAGAGAGCATTGAAGACTATCCAGAACAGTCAGGAAAGAAAGGTGCGGGAAGAAAAACCTTGTTTTTTACTAAGCCTAAGGAAGAAAAGTCGCAAGATTTGGAAAATATGGCCAAAATGATGCAGAAGCTTTCCAACAAAATCATAGATATGGAGAAAGAAAAGGAAGCACAAAAGTTTTATAAGCCATACTATAAGAAAAGAGAGGATAACCATCAGTCTCAACCTCCTCCTCACAATACTGCATCTATGAATTTAACAGAAGTAAGCTTGGACAATTTTTGCACTTTCCACCAACAGCCACACTCTGAAAAGAATTGTCCTCAATGGATTAACTGTTAGATTCTAGATTAACAGAAGAGGGAGATGAAGAAAGAAAAGAGAGTTCTACTTCTACTTCTACCAAAGAACAGGAAGAGGAAACCATGGCTTTATGGAATTTTGTCTCGTTATTTGATGTTGAAGAGGAAAAGACTCAGGGGTACAAAGACGTTATGGAAACCAACGTAGCCATAAGGAGCCAAGGGACGGTTAAGGAAGACAGTCTTATACTCCCAAAGATTAAGAGGCTGCAAAGAAATGTTAAGAAGAAATTTCAAAATAAATCCTTGGCTGATAAGATTCCAAAATTCACCATTACCAGCCAAGATCCTGGGCAGAATGAGGCGCGGTCCAAGCCAAGTGAATAAAATGCTGGTAAACCCCATCCCATTGAGCAACCGATGGATTATGACATAGTGGAGGATTTAAAAAAGGTGAAAGCAAATGTGCCACTATTCGAAATGTGTAAAGTGCCACAGCAAAAAGAGAGACTGTTGAAAGCACTTGAAGCGTCGGATGAGAAGCTGCCCGCCAACAATCAACCTCAGGAAGAAGAAGAAATTGGAGAAACCAGCGTTGGAGGTAAGTCTAAAAGCAAACATCCACCTTTCCTCCTCACGTTTGAAATTTTCAATCATAATGTACATAATTTCTTGGTAGACTCAGGGGCATCGGTAAATGTTATGCCCATATCAGTCTGTAAAAAGATCAATGGGCAGCCTAAGCCATCCACGTGGAGAGTGGTTCAATTGGATAGAACGGATGTAAAGGTGATCAGTGAGCTGTAAGATGTCCTAGTCCGTCTGGCATCTAATGACAAAGTTTGCCAAGTTATTAACATCGTGGTGGCTGATATACCAGACGCTTACGGTCTTGTCCTGAGCAGAGATTGGTCGGCCAAATTAAATGGATATTTTGCCTCAGATTGGTCCCATCTCTAGTTTCCATACAAAGGGAGTCCAAACCAAATTAAGATTCTAAGAGAGCCTCACATGAAGTACAATGTTACTCAGCTAGAGGAGAAGAATGTACCAGTGGATTCTGTACTGGGAAACTATTTTATTGAGTTGGAACCAGGGAATTATCAAGCGGAAGAAGCCAACAACACATTTGACACCCAGCCTGATCTCCTTCGATTCTCACAGGCTGATGAGATTGACTGTAATATAGTAAGCTTAGTAGTAGGAGTAGATTCACCTTCAGTAGTTAGTGATTTTTGGATTTTGTTTTTTGATGGCTCTAAGACATTAGAAGGGTCAGGAGCTGGCTGTGTCCTGATCGACCCACAGAAGAATAAACATTTCCTTTCGTGTAGATTAGAGTTTGAGTGTACTAATAATACAGCTGAGTACGAAGCACTGGTGCAAGGACTAAAGAAGGCAATTGAATTAAAGGTAAGTAGTCTAAAAGTTTTTGGGGATTCTAAAATTATTGTAAAACAAATCCGGAATCAGATACATTGTGTTTCTCCTCACTTAAAGGCTTACCAGAATGAGGTATGGGATTTGCTGAAAAATTTTAATGCATTCAATATTATTTCAATTCCAAGGCTTAAAAATGCAGCAGCTGACCTGTTGGCCACCTCAGCCGCTAGGTTGGTACCCACTAATAATCGATGCTCTGTTGAATTACCGGATACGACCACCAACTTGCGAGTGTTCGACGATGATCAGCAAATCATAGAATGTTTGACAAATGACGAGGTGTTTAAAGGAGCGATCATAGACGATGAAGAGCATCAGGCCGAGATGAAATATGACAATTTCATTCCTAAAGGTGTCAGAATGTTAGAAAAAATGTTCGATTTAAATGAAAAGTTCAGAAGACCAGCCAACGTGAAGACCCACAGCTCATCTCTACAGTTCAAGCTGATAAATTTAGGGACTGAGACGAATCCCAAATTTGTGAATCTCGGCAAGTGTTGTTCACCAGCAGAAAGAGACAAATTCAACAGTCTGTTTAAACAATATAAAGATGTTTTTGCATGGACGTACGAAGATTTGAAAACATACGACACCGGCATCATCAAGCATATTGTTCCCATCAAAGCCGAAGTTAAGCCGTATCAGCAGCCTTTGAGAAAAATGCACCCGAAGCTGGAACCATTGATTCAGAGTGAAGTGAAGAAATTATTGGATGCTAGAATCATTTTTAAAGTCAGACACTCTGAGTGGGTATCAAATCTGGTACCAGTTAGAAAAAAATCTGGAGAGATCAGATTATGCCTTGATTTTAGAAATCTAAACCGAGCTTCTGATAAGGATAATTACCCGGTGCCACCCATGGAGCAATTGCTCCAAATGGTCTCAGGTTCTGAACTATTTTCATTATTGGACAGTTTCTCTGGCTATAATCAAGTATTAGTAGCAGAGGAAGACAGATTGAAGACAACGTTCAGGACCAAATGGGGAACCTTTGCCTACAGAAGGATGCCTTTTGGGCTTATAAATGCGGGAGCAACATTTCAGAGAGCTATGGACATAGCTTTCCGTGGATTGATTGGCCGCAACGTTGTAGTGTACCTTGACGATATTACAATATTCTCGAAAAAAAGAGGAGAGCATGCATTTCACTTAAGGCAGATTTTTGAACGCTGTCGGAAGTACGGTATCTCACTCAATCATAAGAAATGTGTGTTCGCTGTCACAGAGGGCAAGTTGCCGGGTCACATAGTGTCAAAGCAAGGAATCTCCATTGATCCAGAAAGAATTAAGGCTATTGAACAAATCCCCTTGCCACACAATAAAAAAGGGATGCAATCATTCATGGGAACCATAAATTCTGTACGAAGATTTGTGCCTGATTTTGCTCAGACCGTCAAACCGCTACAGCAGATGGTGAATCAAAATGCACAATTCAAATGGACCGAGATTGAAAAGAATGCTTTCAGCAAAATCAAGAATGCTGTCGCACATGGACCTTCCCTGAAAAGCCCAGATTTCGATAAAGACTTTATTCTGTATACATTTGCATTCGATGATTCACTGGCAGCCGTGCTCAGCCAAAAGGAAGAAGGGGGGGATGAATTCTCAATCTCCTTTATGAGTACTGGTCTACAAGGGGCTAAATTGAACTACCCAGCCATTGATAAGCAAGATTATGCAGTGTTTAAGGCAGTAAAGCAATTCAGGCCTTATATATTAAAGAATCGAACCAAGGTAATAGTCCCCTACCCAGCTGTAAGATCCATTCTCATACAGAAAGAGTTAGGAGAAAGAAGGGGCAACTGGGTAACAGCTCTTCAAGAGAACGACCTTGAATTCAAGCCAGCCTCTATAGTTAAAGGTAAAGGGTTGTGCAAATTGATGACTAAAAGTGGGAACAATGAAGAACAAGCCTGGGAGGATGAGGCCGAATTACATGTAATGGATGTATGTCCTCTATTTACAGCTCCCGAGTCTTGGTATAGAGACATTGTACATTACCTGCAGGTAGGGCTGTTACCTGAACATTGGAATTCCAAGCAAAGAAGAGTGCTACGTCTTAAATCAACATCTTATCAAATTGTGGAAGGAATATTATTTAGAAAAAATTATGACGAGGTTCTTCTCAGATGCCTAGAAAAGTAAGATGCGAAGAAAGTAATGACAGAGTTGCATGGCGGTTCTGCTGGGGGACATTATTCAGGAGACACTACATCCCACAAGATCCTCAGGGCAGGTTACTATTGGCCTACGCTTTTCAAAGACGCACACGTACACGTCAGGAAATGTGATATTTGCCAAATGTGTGGTGGGAGACAACCTAAAGCAGCAGCACCCCTAAAGCCTGTGATGATCACGGAACCATTCGAGTAATGGGGGTTGGATATAATTGGAGAAATAAAGCCGAATTCCTCTCTGCAGCACAAGTACATTCTGACCGCCATTGATTATTTCACCCGCTGGGTCGAAGCTATCCCGCTGCGTAAGATAAATGAAGACGAAGTCATCAGCTTCCTACAAGATCATATCATGACCAGGTTTGGAGTTCCAGTTTCGTTAGTCTTTGATAATGCTAAATACTTTTCATCAATTAAATTGACTGCATTTGCTCATGATAAAGGGATAAAATTGCATTATTCTGCTAATCATTATCCACAAGGAAATGGCCTGGTTGAATCCTCTAACAAAAATCTGATTAGAATTTTGAAGAAGACTGTGGTAGAAAACCAGAGGAGTTGGCACTCAGCATTACCAAATGCCCTTTGGGCCGATAGAGTCACCCCCAAGTATCCAATTGGAGTGTCTCCATATACCCTTGTCCATGGTAAGGAAGCCATCCTACCTCTCAATATCATGTTACCATCTTCCATACTAGCTCAAGAATCTAGGGGGTCGGATGATGAAATTTTGCAAATAAGAATATACAATCTCCTTAAAGTAGAAGAGGCTAGATCTAAAGCCCGAGAACACTTTAAGCAACAACAAGAGCTAGTTAAGAGATGGTTCGACAAACATAAAGCTGGAACAAAAGACTTTGAAGTAGGAGACTTAGTCCTCAAATGGGATCACCCCCATGACGAGAAAGGAAAGCACACTAAATTTCAGCAGTTGTGGGTAGGCCCTTTTCAGATTGCAGCAAAGCTTGGCCCTTCTACTTACAAGTTGCAGGATCTTCAGGGGTGGGAGGAGAACTTACCAGTGAATGGTTTGGTTCTCAAGCCTTATTTTTCCTGAGTTTGTTTGATTTCTTCTGTCTTGTATATAAATAATCTGTTTGGCTATCTTTTGAGTCATGTTTTACAGTTTGTTTTAGTTTGTTTTATTGATTCTAATAAAGGGAATGAACCCGCGGTTGCATGGAGAACATTAAAATGTTTGGGAATGATAAACATTTTTTTTGGGTCTCAGACTGTGTGTTTTGTATAAAAGAATTTCTTCCAGTTTAGTTGTTTTCTTGAATAATTCTATGTGCATTGAAGTCCTGCTTAACCCCTGTGAAATAAACCGGATTCAGAGAGTCTAGAATATTATGTTGAGGCTCCATCCACATCACAATTAAAATGTTCTAAGGAGCGACAACAGAGGACCCATGGAAAGAATCAAGATGACCAGTATATTAAATATAAATGATCCCATGCCAAGAAACGAGCGCCAAAAGGCAAATAAAGAGTCAAAACTCCTATGAAAACATCACAAACCAAAGCAGGTGCTGAATCATAAGTACTAAATTGCTGAAAGATCCTCTCTGTCCGTGAGCTGAAACTTGAAATACACCACTCACACAAAAGGACACTACGGGATAGAGGATCCTGAATTAAAATTCAGTAAGAAAGGCATTCATGAGGACTCATAAGAAAATGACAAAAGTCCGAAAGCACAAAAAAAAAAGAAGTGCTAAAATGGCATGGGAATGAGGAACAAACGAATATTTCTGTTTACCATGTGCTACAATCCTGTGGCGTCCAAGCTGTCGGTTACCTGAAGACAAGAATAATAAGGAAACTCATCTTTCTGCCTCAACAGAGTTATCTGGACTTGAAAATCTTGGTTTCCACTCTCCCTTATTGGACTGACATCAATGATTAAAGGTACACACTGCTGTCATTTGAGAAATCCGGAAAGCTAGAAGGATTCAATAGATGCATTATTGTGAAACAGTCTGTCACCCAAAGAATAATCACCCAGAGATCTAGGTTCACCAGGTAATCACCAATTGTTGCAGCTGCAACTTTTCTCCCCAAATTTCTGAATTTTGGGCCCCTCCTCATAATTTAAAGTTGTTTTCATCGATGGATGCTTGAATCGTTGGTCGTGTTTTATGTTGAATGATTTTGAAGATTGGTTTCTAGCTTGTTTTAAAGATTGCCTGTGTATTAGTGTATGGTTGGTCGCGGATGCGAGCCTGGTATGCCTAGCCAGGGGTAAATTGTTTTTGTCTTTGAAGGTCCGCTGTTTCAAAAGCAGACGGGTTTCAACCATTGCTGGTTTTATAGTTTCGAAGTACTTAAAGCTTTCTGTTAAACGGGCGTCATCCTGTGTTAATTCGGCGGCTGATGTTTGGTTTCTTTTCCGCCGTTGCAGCCCCCAATCTGATTGACCATCTGAAGCTTAAAGAGCCCCGACTGCCGATGTGTGTTAACCTTTCCGTCGCGTGTTTGAAGACTGTTTTCTTCCGCTGTTGCGGCCGGGGAAGCCTTTTCCCTTCCGATGTCAAAGTCTTCCAATCCCCGATTAAGTCGTTCCGCCCGCATTGCTTGTCTCTAACCTTTTCGCTTCCGCCGTTGCGGCTCCCAAAGTGATTTGGCCTCCGAAGTAGAAGTCCGTCCGACGTTCGATTGAGTTTCCTCCCGCCGCTTGCCCGTAGTTTTTCCTCTTCCACCGTTGCGGCTAGGAAAGCCATTTGGCTTTCGATGTCCAAACCCGTCCGACTTCCGATTCAAAGTTTTTTCCCGCCCTCCCGTCACATGCCGGTAACATTGACTCTTCCGCCGTTGCGGCCGGGAAAACCATTTGGCTTCTGATGTTGGTTTCCTCTCGTCTTCCGCCGTTGGTTTTGCTATCATAAGCCTGTAGGAGGACAACGTAGTATTGTCGGCACTTGTAGAATGACGGTGGTGCACATGACCATTTCTTGTGGATTAGCCGTTCAGTCAGTTTAATTCACTGCTGTGGTTTAAATGTGTTTCCAACAAATGATGCTCGTCGTTTGATTGCAGGTGGTTTCCGGAGGTGGATCAACGGAGGTGGAACGTTTGGTGAAGGTAGAGCCAAAACCAGCAGGAGTGTAAAATGGACAAACCAAAGAAAAGACAAAATAAATGGTGATAAAGGGGCAGCTCTGAAAGGTCCGGCAGTTACGTAGCCAATCATGGGCATGCACCAGAAAGACAGAGGAATATGAAGCGTGGGGAGACTGAAAGGTCATTCGTTTGAGGGGAAACCCAAACGGTCGGCTGTTGTAGTTTAAATATTGAAAAGTAGAACTGAAAGGGGGACTTTTTCCCTCAAAAAATTTGTAAACCATTTTGCTTGTAAGAGGAACTATTTCGTTTTACAATCAGAAACTGCAATTTTTTCCTGCTGGAGAAAGCGAAGTGTGGAATGTATCAATGTGATTAAATGAACAATGTTGAAGGGGAACTATTTCGTTTTTAGCTGTGTTTCATTAACTGTGAGAGTGTTTGACTTCCTGAACCTATGTTCTTGTTGAATGTTCTTCGGTATATTTGTGATGTTTTCCACTGTGAGTAATAAGTGTTGTTCATAAAACGAATGGCTATGTGGTTGTTTATATATCTGTAATTGTTCATGTGTTTTGAAAGAAGTGTCAGCTATCTGTAACTTTTCATAATGCATGTGCAAAATGTATTACTCACCAATAAATGATAATTTTGCTCCCTAGGGATAGTTTAGGTAGTTAGTTTAGTTTCTTGTGTATGTGATTTGGATGCTTGTGAGCCTTAAGATGTAAGGTAAGAACCTGCGCATCACATTGTGACTGCTCCTTGCATTTTTATCACCCTGCATTGTTAATTAGGCACTTGCATTTCATAATTTAAGTAAAAAAATATACAAAAAACTCGGTGGGCCGGGCCGCAACCGGTAAAACCTTTGTTTTGTTACTTGACCTACGGTAGCCGGACCGTAAACCGGACGGATTCCCTATACCAAACAGTCAATGGGCTAGTTGGGAACGTTGATTGGGGAGAATCCATTACTGTTGTTGCCTGCGATTTTCGGGGCCTCAACACCTTATTTGATGCTTATAATATATATATGCACTAATACAATTTGCTTAAAAATGCATCGACACTAGTTTCATTAAAAAAAAAACACAGAAACTCCTTATTTCCAATCTTTGAAAACAAAACTGTTAATGAAAAATAATAAACGAAAAAAACGAAAAAATTAACACAAAAAATAAAGAGGAAACTTTATTTTAATGTCTAGCTTTATTTTACAACTTATATTTTATAAGTTTAAAACATATGGTTACAACTTATATTTTATAAGATTAAAACAGATGGTAGTCCATTGGTAAATGAGACTAGATAAACATAAGTATCCTCTTTAAACATCGTTATATATATATATTTTTAAAATTTAATATCTTAATATGACAAACTACATAAATATTGGATGACCCGGATCAAATCCGTGCGCGCACTAAATTGCCATTAAAGCAGGCCGATAAATATTTTTCCAGCAACTAATATAACTTCCATGACTCTACTTAGAAATTCCCGGAATCGACAGCTCCATGAAATTGACCAGATCCAGAGTTTCCATATTGAAATATACCAAAAGCATCACGCGAAAGCTCAAAAGTCCACCGAAAAGTCTGAAGATTATCTATATATATATTCCTGTTTCCCATTCCACGCGCCGGTATGTGGCAGCACTTTTTCACGGATTGACTGACAATCTGAATGATTCTACCATTTGAAGCACCTCTCTCTCAGCAGAGGTGGAAAATGCACGTTTTGACTGTAAATAATCTTCAGTCTTTTTAAATCGAACAAAACTCTTGCTCTGCATGCATCCTGGAGATCCTGGTGGAGATTTGAGGGCATTTTGAAGCTGTAATAATTCTGTAGAAATGAAGACTAAAGCAAGAGGGAAGTGGGGCCTTCATACCAAAGTTCCGATGCCAGCGGTGGCGGTTTTATGCACACTGTTCTTTCTCGCTGGTCTTTTCGGATCAATGTTCGTCTCTCAGGTACTTTCTGCTTTAATGACTTTAATTAATGACTTTATATAAATATCTGTTTATATGTTTACGAGTTTCATGTGTTCCAAACGCGATTCAAACGTTTGTCAGTAAAGCGATCGCATGAAGCTTTTGCATTTTCTCTTTATTGCAGGACATTCCCGAGGAAGGGCCCCGGTTAAAACTGCGCAAGTTATCAGACGGGGAAAGAGATTTGGGCAGCAGTTCGCAGGGCGAAACTGGAGAAAGCTCGATGACATCCATACCCTTTCAGGTGCAGGAAATTTCCTAACATTAGGGTCTTCAATTACTGTAAAATATCTTCGAATAATTAGAATTAAGTGATGTTTATACTAAAGGGGCCCTTAGGTTAACTTTCTTTTTGACGTCTATGAGGGCTCGTATTACAGTGCTTTCCAAGTGGACCGTAATCTCGCTGTTAACAGATTCTGCAAGGGTTGTTTTCTTTCTGCATTATTTTAGGTTTACGGAGAATTTTAAGTTTAATTAAGTTAAAGCATTAGTCACAACTTTTATACGATAGGTTGGACCTTTAATATGGGAAAAATACCGTCCATGAAACATACATAATTTTAAAATATTAATAGGGAGTAATTTTACTGATAATAATAATGGGAAATACACGTTTGCAACAAAATCTGAATGCATAGCATCTTTAAAACCATAAGGCATTTGAGGAAAAACCAACAATTTTTAACCCCTAGCGTGGTTTGGTCCATGGAACTGTTTACTAACTTGGCGGTGTTTTGGCCGTTTCAATAGAGTCAAAATGAAAAAGGGAAGCCAGACTGGTACCGGCAAGTAAATCAACCGTTTTTATTACCATGGTTATAGCAAACGTAAAACTAGCATTGATCTGAATTAGATCTTCAAAGATTTAAAATGATAGAGGTTAATTTTCTAGTTGCTTTGTGCTTAAGAGCCTTTGTTAAATTCCATGCTTGAATCCTGCAGCCATGCCTTGAGAAAAGCTCACAAATGTCTTTGAAATTGGCCAATGCAAAGAAAACCTGCGGAGTTTTAGCTGCGTCGAGGCATGAACAGAAAACAAGTGGAGCTTATTGCCCTGCGCTCCACAGAACGAATAGGCAAAAGGTGAAAGAAAACCGGGTAATGCTAAAAAAGGTTATGCAGAGCCATGGACCAAAAGGAGGGAAGCTTGATGCTTCTTACACCGAATAGGAACTAAGGTAATAGATGTGTTGGGCTTTTCGTCATGCAGGGAGGCAGACGGGTTGAAGGGAGGTGTTATCTCCAGGTTCTGCGTAAGTTAACATGGCAAAATGGAAAAGGCACCAAAGCTTAAGTTCAAGGGCACAAGACTAAGGGGTTAAGACACGTGGAGACTAGTGTGCATGGAGGAAAAGGTGGGAGTCTAGCTCTGCACTCTGCAGTGCACAAAGGGAACAAGGAAAAGGCTAATTGCCTGCAAAGCATGAGATATGCTGCACTCTGCAACAGAGCCTCTGTCTCATAATAAAAGCTAGTGCCTTGCGATAGAGAAGGTGGCAATGTACGTTTTAGATGGCATGGAGTTCTACAGAGTTTGAAATGCGAGGGAAACTGTAACCCTCTCTTGGGAAATAATTGGGAGGGTATTAGCATTCCATATACCATGCTAGTAAGAATGAAAGGGAGTTCGTGGAAAAGATGGAAAAAATGGGTTGTTTTTTCATAGGTGGCATCCTTTGATTGTAGGACCAGGTCTGTGGTGAGACTAAGATTGTTCATATGCAGGTTGGATTAGGAAGAAACTGAAGGTGGGGATCTTCGTTCCTTTGAACAAAGGAGAATAGAGGAAGAGGAGAGAGCAAACTTTCTCTTTGTGCACACATTCCCAAGAAGGGGGTTTCTTCAATCCGTTCAGTTACCACCAAGATCTGCACTTCAAAAGATAAGACCAACCATCAAGTACAAACGCTAGGGTAACTTGAGGATATCACCCATTGTCATCTTGGTGATCATCCTTTGTAGTAAATAGTCCCTATTTAGATGATTGACAGAAGATATTTCTGCAAATATATATAAGAATATATTGAATAATGTTTAATTGATAAGATGATTACAATGAGCCTCGTGATGGTATACTTATATGCATTTACTGGTCATGAAGTTAAGGGGAATGTTCCCTTTGACCTTTCATTAACCTTGTTATATTATTACCAATTTTTTTGAGGTGTTAAACTTGGATCTATCAAGCATCGAGAGGGATCCAATTTTTTGAAGTGTTATTTTTTTTTAATCTTAAATTTTTTACACGTCCAAAAAAAATTTACACCTCAAGAAATTTGATCCCTCTTCGTGCGTAATAGATCTGTCTTTAAGATTGATCTATGCTTTTTATTTTTATTTTTAATTTTATGAGACCATGGATTTTTTTAATAACTTTTTATTGGGTTTTAAATTTTTATTTTATGAACCTATTTTTTATTTGGTTTTATTTTTTATTTATTTTATGAGCCAACATGATTTTTTTAATTAATTTTTATTTTTGGTAGCATAACTTTAGGAATGTGACATCTCCCCTATACTGGGCTGTAGAGCACTGCTTTCTTGGTGGCATCATCTTTTACTTAGTCTAGTTGTAGGGGCTTGACTTGGTTCCCAATTTGAGCGTTGATGAGGTTCTTTTGTAGTGTATGCATCATATTTTAAAGTCTGTTTATTGAACGTGAACCCTTGATGCTCCTTGGTAACATGCTTACCTTGCTTTCATTGTTGTATGTTTGGCTGTGTTTCTTGTCTCTATTTCATTATATCTCGGGTCTTGACTCTCATCAACCTTCCTTAGATGAGGTGGAATATATTTTGTAGATTGTTCCTTTCGAGAAGTAGCTTCTTTTTTGGGGACCATATCTTTCATTCTTAGTTTGTGGTGTGAATGGCATTGATGCTAATGACACCTTTGGTGTTGTTTTGTCATTATCGGATTTGAATTGTAGCTTATAGTAATTACACAATAATTTTGAGACATCTACCTCCTTTCCATTCATTATCTTAAAGTAGTGTAATGACAAGTCTTCACATCTACTCTTTGGAATCCAATTCTTACCACATCAGCGACAATTGTTTTCCTTCCTTTTCCCCTTTATGAATGGTGATATTTATTATTATTGTAACTAGTTGCTTTTTGTGGGATCAAAAACTACCTCTTGTTGACTGGTGAGCTTCCTTTCGATCATTTTTTCCATGCTTCTAGCTTCAACCAAGTTCTTCGGTCTTGATAGCCATACAAACTCATTGTGGAGAATGGGTTTTAACCCAGAAATATACATTTTTAGGAGTTGGTCATTTGTAAGATCGAGAGATCTAGTTGCTAGAACTTCCCATTCATGGGTATACTCGTTAATTGCCCTTGTTTGCTATAAATGGGCAAACTTGTTATAGGTGTCATCTTCTTCATCATCGTGAATTCTCTTAAGAATATATTCTATAAAAATTTTCCAATTAACTGAGAAACCACTAGTTTTTTTGGACTATCATGCAAACCAATCGTAAGCATCACCTTCTAATAAGTATAAGGATGCCATTGATATCTTATTCAATTTGCTAGTAGGTGGGTTCGTAGCAACCCCCTCTGATTTTATTAACCTACATGATAGCCTTTCGATCATCTAATTCATCATATTTAGGTATCTTGATTTTAATTTTATTTAAGTAACTCATGTTATGTGGATACCTCTGGTGATTTGTGTTTGATAGTTCTGGGCTTGGTGGCAGTCTTTGGTGGATTAAGGGTTGTGCAAATTGTGCATCTACCCTTTTGGTAAGTTGGTCAGTTCTTTCACTATGATCATTAAGTATCTTCAATCATTGATGTTTCATCCTTGTTGTCATTTGTCCTCATTGATCGGAAATGGATCCAAACAAACTGAGTGGTTGTAAGACTCAGTGCTTGCATTGTAATTTGACAATTAATGAAGGTTAGATAAGATATACAAGAAAATGCAATGTAAAGTTAAGACAAAGAAGAGGAAAAAATTAAGAAAAGAACAAAATAAAATGAAAATAGGAGAGAGAGGAATGGGAATTGAAAGGTCATTCCCTTTGCCTTCACATTACCCAAGATCTCCTGTAGCTCCTTGTAATTAGAGTCTCAAAGGCCTTTTGGTCAGAGTAGGAGGATACCTAAGAGCCATGAGCAGTATTGTAACCAGAAATTGCCGAAATAGACTGAGGTACCATTCAAATGCTGGTTTTCCCATTTGGGTTTCTAAGGTAAACTCTTTGTGTTTTTGTGGTATGTTTTAATGTTTCTTGTTTGGCACCCAGTAATTCACATAAATGTTCTCAGGATAATCTGAGGATTCATTGATCCATTGCTAAAAAATCATTACAGTAAAATCACTTGGCCCTTTGCTGGTTAAATCCAATAGCTAGAGGATATAGGTCGTCCATAATTTGTAATCACCGAAATAATGGCTGAACAACATAACTGTTGCACCTTTTTAGCGAGTTGCTAAACCCAATCCATTTATTTAGCATATTACCATCTCTCTCAGGCTGTTGGGCATTAGATGAGCCTGTTTGTGTTTAATGGTTATTTCTTTATGGTTCTGTTGAGAAATTAGAGTGTAGTGACTTAAATTTGTGAGTAAAGTATTGACTTGAATACATTCCACGTTTCATTCATTGGTTAAAGCCACATACACAAAGTCCTTTACGTATGGTTTGTCCATTGGGTTTGTTTGACTTTGACATTCCATGCACAAATAAATGCGAACAAGATAACTCAAGCTTAGACTCCAAATTGTGCATGTGGTTTGAATTGATATCACTGTTTTAATAATGGGAGCAAAGCCCCACACACAAAACAATTTGATTTACTCAACCTTTAATTGAGTTATTGGTATGTTGGTTGGAAAACAATACATAGAAAACTTCCTTAATTTAGTTTGTTAATGGTGTGGATTTTGTCATGTTATTGATGAACATTTTGAGACAACACGAGTCCAGTTTCACTACTCCACTTGCCATCAATAAACAATTAGTGATTCAAATTGGATTTTGTTTGATTGGAGTTTGCCATTTCATATGCCAAGTTAACTGCCAACCCTGTGTTGCGGGGAAGCGCCCACCCCCCTCGCCCTCGCTCCACTTGCTTCAGACCGAAGCGATGCGGGAGCTAAGGCAAAGCGCGATTCCGGAGTCGCTCCCGATCCGAAGCGTTTGGCGAAGCGCGCTTCCCACAAATTTTTTTCGCTCCCTGCCAATTTAGGAAGTGTTCGCTTCCTTGTCGCTTCTGCCTCGCTCCCGGGTCGCTTCCTCTTCGCTCCCGCATACGCTCCCAACGCTTCCACAATCGCTTCCTCGTCGCTTCCCCGTTGCTTCCTCTGTTTAACGCTGCCCACACGCTGCCCATGCCCGCAGAAGAGAGGAGAAGGGGTTTTGGAGGGAAGGAAAAGGGCTTTGGGGGATAAAGCCCTCTCCTCCTACCTCATTGTCACATTGCAAGAGAAGAAAGGAGAAGAGGAGAGGAGAAGAGAAGAGAAGAAGAGGAGAGGAGAGGAGAGGAGAAAGTTGCAGCTTGCCACCATTGGAGAGCGGGAGCCAAAGAGGTAGGTTCTACATGACTACAACCTTCTAAGTTCTTTGTAAGTTTGTAAATTGTTAAAAACTTAAATCTAGTGACTAGAATGTACATTGTTAAAAACTTAAATCTCTAGTTCCTCCCTCATTCTATTGCAAGCAACAGGTTAAATCTCTAGTTTCATTTGGCATCAACCATGATGATGGGTTTATGGTTATTTTGTTGGTTCCATTTGTTATTTTGATGGTGGTGGTTGGAAACCAGAGGAGGAATGAGGAAGAGGATGAAGAAGTGGGAAGTGGCACATACCATGGAGAGGAGGAGGAGGAGGAGGAAGAGGAGAGGGAAAGCCAAAAGAAAACCAAAGAGGACTCCACACCCTTGTGGAAATATGTCACAAGGTAGGCAGGAACTAGAGGGGGTGGAACCACCAAATTTGTTTGCCCCCATTGTAACAAGACATACACAGGTTCATATACCCGTGTGAGAAGACATGTATGTGGGCACATGCCATGTGATGAAAGAAAAATTGTAGGAGTTTGTGTTTGCCCAAATGTGGTATCAATACAAAGAGCCATCTATAAGAAGGAAGAATTTGAAGCACAAAACACATCAAAACGATCATCGGATGGCCATGACCTTTGATTCTCACCAAGAACTGGAGGCCCATCCACCCAAGGCAGTGGATTCTCTCCCATGCAATCACGTGGCAGCCGCAGGACAATATCAGATTTCCTTGATCAAGGTGGCAGGGATGACGTGGATTCAAAAGTGTATTGGTTTCTCTATGCATGTGGCATACCATTCAATGTTCTTCGCTCACCCTATTGGCATGAAATGGTAGAGGCCATCCGCACTGCCCCAGCAGGATACAAGAGCCCCGATTATGACAAAGCTAGAATTGTGGGGCTTTACAAGGAAAAAGCCAAGATCCAAAATGCTTTGGGGCAATTCACAAATGCTTGGAATGAGTATGGGGTATCAATTGTATCAGATGGTTGGACCAATGTGAAAGGTAAGCCATTGATAAATGTTCTTGGTGTCTCTGCTATTGGTGCAATCTTCCTTTCGGCACATGACTACTAAGATAAATTCAAGATCGGCATGAACATTGCAGAACTCCTACTTAAAAACATTGAAGCTATTGGTCCATACAATGTCATCCAAGTCATAACAGATAATGCTGCTAATTGTAAGGCAGCAGGAGCAATCATTGAAGATAAATACCCCAACATATTTTGGTCCGGGTGTATGGTTCACACATTGAACCTTTTGATGCATGACATTATTAAGTTGAAGGAAAATGAATACAAGTGGATTGGTGAACTGTACAAAAAGGGTAAGCACATGATAAGATTTATTACCAACCATAGCAATGGCCATGGCATTTTCCGCGCTCACTCAAAGTTAGAGCTATTAAAGATAGCAAAGACTAGATTTGCTAGCTATTACCTCACCTTCAGGCGTCTTTTGAAGGTAAGAGAGGCATTGGCTAGCATGGTATCAAGTGAATCATGGCAAGTCTTGAAAGATAGGGCTACATCCAGATCTGACAGGCGTGATTTTCAGGATGTGGAAGACACAATTCTTGATGGTCAATTTTGGGCAAGTGCCAAGTTTGTTTTGCAGTTCACAAAGCCCATTTATCACATGATTCGGTTTGCAGATACAGATAAGCTGGTAATTGGGTAGGTGTATGAGCAGATGGATAGCATGTTGGGCCAGATTAAAGATATTGTTGAATCGAAGGATCCCATCCTGTATGACCATATTCACACACACGTGGTCAAAAGGTGGGATCATCTCAACGTTCCACTGTATGCCTTAGCATATGTATTAACACCAAAATATTATTCTCCATCTTGGTTGGCCAAACCAGCACCTGGGGGTGGGTTTAGGAGAAAGCCCCACACAGATCTAGAGGTACAGGTTGGGTACATTGCTGCTATAGACAAGTTGATCCCTGATGAAGAGGAATGTGCCTTATTGCCGAGGGAATTAAGAAAATACCTCAATGAGATTGGTCCGTTTGGTACTTTGCATGCTAGAAAAGATTGAGATAGGGCGTCTCCTATTGAGTGGTGGAACATGTA
Source organism: Pseudotsuga menziesii (assembly GCA_001517045.1). Classification (NCBI taxonomy): domain Eukaryota; kingdom Viridiplantae; phylum Streptophyta; class Pinopsida; order Pinales; family Pinaceae; genus Pseudotsuga; species Pseudotsuga menziesii. Next base: position 283,591 of record LPNX010637461.1, on the reverse strand, counting down.
TGGCTCATCAAGCCCACACTTGCATAGATTGGCAACCAATGTGCTTTCACAGGTGGTAAACAGTTCCTCTCCAGAAAGGTGTTGGAGCACCTATAGCTTCATCTACTCGGTGAAAAGAAACCGATTAAATGAAAATCGGGCAGAAAGCTTGGTTTATGTACATTACAACTTGAGGTTGTTGACTCATTACTGTGAGCGGGCCAAAACTGATAGATCATATGTCACTTGGGACAACAATCCGGAGGAGCATAACTTGGAGGATGGAGCCTTAACTTTAGAGCGCTTGGAGGAAGAGCTTTTGGGTGATGAGGATGACCATGCAGCAGCAGTAGCAGCAACAATGCCACCACCTCCTTTGCCCCCAGGGTCAACTTCACAACCCCCACCTGCATCAGTGAGGGGGGGTCATGCAGGATCAAGTCTTGGACACGGCTCAAGCCGCTCAACATCGGTGGCTACTAGGGATGAAAATCCCGCTCCCTTTGTTCATGAACATAGACAATGGCAAAAGAAATTAGATATTTCCCGTGGCAAGAGGAAACATCCATAAAATCTACTTTTCTTGTCTTTTCTTATTTACAGTACTTTCAAGTTTCTGCACTGTTGAGATTCGAGAACTTGACTCATTCACTCTTTTATATTTATTATGGTATATTTTGTGAACATTACATGGCAATTCAAGTTTGAAGTTTGAAGTTGAACTCTGAAGCTGTAAGGTTGATAACTTGATGTTATGGATAATGGACCTATGTTTGATGAATTCACTAGTATATGATAATTGATTGAATCGTTGATGGTTGATGAATGATGTTATATGGTATTATGATTTATCATGTTATGGTTTATTTCATGTTTTTATGTTTTTCATGACTAATGCAACATTCTACAAGCATTTGTTGGCATATATGCATCAAAATATATTAAAATATATATTGTATAAAAAATGCTTCCTAAACGCTTCCAAACCGGAAGCTTCTAAAAATTTCGCTTCCCGCTCCCGCTCCCAAGTAACCTTTTGCCAACCTATGCATATATATCCTCTGGTGAGTTGTATAGTGTGTAGGATCAGTGTTAGGTCATTGAGTCTGTGCTGAGCATTGACTCCAATTGTGGGCTGAGAGTCATTCAGGACATCTACAACTTGGCAAGAGTAATCTTTAGTATTCAATTGTTCTGTGTGGCATAGCACTAATACAAAGCAATTTGTCTTATTCTCTTCCCACCTCTTGTGGTTAATTGATAGTCATTTTATAAGATTGAATTATTGCTTTCACATGTATTCTTTAATTAAGGGTGTTATATGAAATCAAAATGAATAAGTGCCATCTCAGAGGCACTTGTTGAATTCTTGAGACCATCATTTCATCACATGAGTGCTTACACTTGGTTGGTTATCCATAGAAGATTGGTGAAGGGTGTGCCTTATTGAAAAGTATTAAAGTCAGAGTGAATTTGAAAATAACATTGTAGGGCACTTTCATAATAGGGCTCATTTCAATATACATGCTTAGCTGAGTATTGCATTGACAAATAAGTTGTAATTGCCTCTTTGTATTTGCATCAGCTAAAAACAGAGCATTGTTAATTTTGTGTGGACACAAGTCTAGAGACTGTGTAGTCAATAAACACAATCCCCAGGAGTCAGAGTTTTGAAGATGGAGTATTTGTAGAGTCTAGGTTTTCATTGGCTTACCTACTATTGCATTGTTAGTTTGTTGTTTTGTGCAGGTTACACCAGAGACAGGGCCATACCTATAATCTTGAAGGGTGTTGTAGAGTAGTTGCACTCAGACTTAAACAGAGGCCTTGTAGCCATCCTATAGACCAAATATCTCTATATAACACTGAGAATATAGACTAAAATATATTTCCTTATAGTATTTGTGTTAGTGAATCTACTGGGCTTTAAGTCCCTAGTTTACAGAACATAGGTATCAAAGTAGTTGAATCCTTGACCGTGACACAACTGCCAAAACATTGAGGAGGAAGTGGACCCACCATGGGCAAAGCCTTGAAGAGAGAGAATTTGGAGGAGTTAAGAGACTTCAATAGGTAGAATCAAGAGGAAAGTTAGTATTGGAGGTAGAAAGCAGATGAACCAGAAAAAGAGCTTGCCAAACATCAAGATTCCTTCACTCCCACGAGGGTAGGATTGGGCAAGAGCAAATTCTAGCTCTTGCAATTGGGGGAGAAACTTACTTAGATGGATAGTTGGCAAGAGGACAGGCTAACTCAGATGAAGAATCAGCTGTGACAAGAGTTGGTAGAGAGTGAAGAATGAATGGTGAAGCTATAGGTAGTTGTCTAAGAGACCAAAGAAGCAAAGCCACCTTCCATTGCCATGAGACAAGAATGGTGAGTTCATCTTGTTTAGACCCTTCGCAAGAATTGTTTGGTGAATTTGAAAAGCATACCAGAGGTATTGGTTTGAAATTGTTAAGGTAGATGGGCTATGTATGACAGAGAAGGACTAGGCAAGAGAAATTAAGGCATCCTGATTCTAATTTCTCATTGTAGTTGAGTTGAGTGTCAAGCATGACGGCCCAAGTTTTGATGGGAGAAAGGACAAGGCCATGAATTCCAAGATCACTTTTGTGAAGGAAAAAGACATGCCAGAATTGACCTGCTTATTAACAGGAGTAAGGAAGGAAGGCGAAAGAATACTTCCACTCCGTCCTTCTTGTGGCGTATTTTAGAAGGGAAAAAAAGAGAAGAGTTCAAAGACTTAGTGTGCACCAACACTTTAGAGAATTTGCAATCCAATCATTTGGAACAAGAAGAAGAAGAAGGTAAGACATCCCTTGTTTTCCATTGTTACAAAAAGAAAGGCCACAAAGCTGACCATTGTTGGTACTTAGATGTATGTGCATTCTGTGGGAAGAAAGACTATTGTGCGACATCTTGTTGGGAGAAGCATGTTATAGGCCACAAGCTAGATTGCTTTAAGAAGAGTGACGACAAAAAGATTTCCCCAAACCAATAGAGGACTTAGAGGCATATGAAGAAGACAAGCATGTCAGGTAGCCCATCTAGCATTAAGAACTTTGGCCACCACTGCAAGTTGAGTGGACATTGGGAAGTGAAGTGTTGGTGACTGCATTCAGAGCTCCACCCCATAAATCACATAACCAAGAGAAGAGTGTTGAGAGTGGAGTCTAAAGGAGACGAAGAGCTCCTTGCCTTGGAAACCCGAGTAGAGAGTGTTTGAAGATTTGTAGTGATACAATAGGGTAGCCTCACAAATGAAGAAAGTAGTTGTTTGGTGGAAGCAGGAGAGAGCAGAAAAAGATCTCAATCCTGGGCTGATGTCTAATTTCTTGCAAATTGGTTGAAGACTAACTTACTGATAGAGAACTGTTTCCAAGCTGTGTGTTGCAGCTTGAACTGGCATGTGTTATTAAAGCCCCAAAGAATAGGCTAGCTCAACTGCAACCTAGAGGTGTTACCCACTATCACCTCGATAACCACCTCTCTGCACTTTCGGTTGGCTCTTCCCCAACTCGAGGGGGGCTTCCCTAGGATAGGTTTACTAGGCTATAGCAAATGAGGGCTCAAAGGTGATTTGAAGGAAAGGTGTAGCAAAACTTGAGGTCTTCTTAGTATAGTTTTAATGGACGATGGGAGGACTTTAAAGACTAGTGCCAATCCCAGAGCATATGGAGTCTATGGATGGTTCCCCCTTACGTCTTGTTTAAAAGTGCTTGAATAAACCCCTTGCAAATGTCATGGCAAAGATTTTATGCAAGCAATTGATTAGGGAAAGGCAACATTCACATACACTTTCTTCTTACTTGCTTATCGCATAAACAAAGCTATGCTACTTGTTGGTGTTAAATTAATTTACTCAATATCAATTCTGTTTCTTGTTCTCAATAATAAACTAAAAAATTATAAACAGGAATATTGATATTTTAACCAATGGTGAAGCATAAATAAACAGAGGAAATCATTCACACTTTTGACACAGTTATTTTACCTTGGAAAATCCTGTTACACCGTATTCGGTGTAATGGATAATCCGTATCCGGATTAAGTCAGCTTGTATCCATGTCTAGGGAGGAAGATGTTCCATCTCCAAATAATTAAATGTATAAATGTATAATAATTGAATGGATGATTTATTACAATGGAGATGGCTTCCTTAAATATGGCTTGGCCATCAAATGTTGAAGAGACATTTCTCTTCATAACTATATTTAATAATTAATTACTATTACTAATGGTTATAACTTAATTATTTACTATTTTATTGTTGTAACATTGCCTTCCCCTCAGGAAAGCTTTGTCCTCAAAGCTTAGATTATTGTTGTCGTGTTTTCATTCTTGTTTTGTGTTGAAACATCATTATTTCCTTTATGTCTTTTTTAGAACTTGTATTAGGTATGTGCTTGGTCTTTACGCAATAGTTTGTCATTTTCCTTTCATTTGTAACTTGAATTTGTACTCCATTATGTTTATTATTGTTGTCCCATTTTCCATGTACATGAATACGAGGAATATTTTTGTGACTGACCATATCAAGCATTGTTTTAGAGATCGCTTGTCCCACGATACTCATGATGTCATCACGTAATGTTTCCCTTTTATTATCCTTAGGAGTTATCTCGAGAAGTGATGTCTCTTGAGGCTTCTCCCACTCGAAGTCGCCAGATAGTGTTACATTTAGGTTTCTCCAAGGTGGTAGAACAATTAAGGTAGAAGATGAATCTACGACATCTGATTTCTTTGACTTGGATTCCTTTGCGTACTGTAGGATCCATATTTTGTCATTGCATGGATCATCATTATTGTCAACGATATTGGCTTGACTTTTATTATGATCTTGGTTGAGCCCATTTTTATTTTTAACAATTATATTATTGTTATTTTGGTCATCCTTAAGATATTTTGTCTCCTTGTCTTGTTTATTGTCTTGATCGACTTTGTTGCTCTCATTTTCGTTGACATATCTGAGTTACTTATATGGTTTGTACTAGACCTTAGTTTTTGTAACATTTCCATTATTGTATTCTGGTTTTGTTTCATGATGCTTAGGTTTTGTGCCATGGTGCTTATGTTTTCTGACATCGCACTCATCTTGTCATTTAACTCTTTTTGTTTCTCGTTCATGATGTCTAGTTTGTCATCAAGTTTTCTTTCTAGTACTAGAACAAATTCGTCTTTGATTTTTTTCTTAAGTGGCTTGCTATCTTTCGTTTCTTTCTTCCAGCTTTTTTGGTTAGCGACGAGGGCCTTGATGTCTTTCTCCAATTTCTCAAGTTTGTCTTTTAATTTCGTCATAGCTTGGGTCCTTTTATGCGATTGTGTGTAGTTGGAAGTTTATTTTAACTTATGGAGGAATACAAGACAATTAATGTCTTTGAAATAATTGATGAATTGATAATAATTATTATAATTATTTAATGTGTTGAAATAAAATAATAAATATAAAATATTATAATTAAATATTTTATTAAAAGGTGGATTAATAAGTTTAAAATATTATATGATAATATTAATATTATTATAATAATATGTATTTTATTAATATTGTTTTTGTTTGTAGGGCTACGTGGAACGAGGGGGGGTGCAGCCCGGGTTGAAGTTGGAAAGTAAAACAATGTGTTGGTTTTACTTATCTTATCTTTTTTTACTTTCTTTTGTTTTTTTTTCTTTTATCTTTTCCTTTTAACTTTTTCTTTCTTTTCTTTTCTTTACCCTTTTTTTTTCTTTTTTTTAACGTTTTCTTTTTTGGACAAGGTCCTATATTTTAGGGAAACCCTAAAAACTAAATTTACACAAAGTGTAAATAATGTCCAAGGGACGTATAGCTTTGATACCAATGTTACACTGTATCTGGTGTAATGGATAATCCGTATCTGGATTAATTCAACCTGTGTCCAAGTCTAGGGAGGAAGATGTTCCATCTTCAAATAATTTTTTTTGTTGTTGGTTAAGTGCCCTGTGACTTGTTGGGCGAACCTTTGGTCTGAGAAACCACGATCCAGGGGCATCTAAGCCGTCTAAATCACCCGGGGATCGCACACGCCCTGGCTGCACCAACCCTTAGCATGGTTGGATTTAAATGTTGCCTTTCAGGAGTAGCAGGTTTTGATCTTGGGCCGCCAAGCAAACGAAACCCCTCTCAAATGTTTGCTCTACCGGAATTTGAAACCATCTTCAAATAATTAAATGTATAAATGTATAATAATTGAATGGATGATTTATTACAATGGAGATGGCTTCCTTAAATATGGCTTGGCCATCAAATGTTGAGGAGACATTTCTCTTCATAACTATATTTAATAATTAATTACTATTACCAATGGTTATAACCTAATTATTTATTATTTTATTGTTGTAACAAATCCAAAGGGTAAAAACCAACATTCAACGTTCTTCTTCTTTTATTAGGTCACAGAGAAAATCATAAATTACAATGAGGAACTTGTAACTCAGTCCCTAAAAAAATCGACATAATGGAGAAATCACCCACAAGGCAAATCGGCCTTGCATCACCCTGTATGGTTGCCTGTGTCACTCGTACGACCTCCTTTGTCACCTGAATTAGTCCTTGCATTATCCTTTCGGCCCTTTGAGTCACTGGATCGGCCCTTTGCATCACTCATACAACCCTTTGTCACTTCGTATGGCCCTTGCTCTAGTGTACGTATCAACCATCTATGAGATCAGCCTCTCTCTCTTCTTCTGGATCTTCTCTCTTCTCCTCAGCCATTGAGTCTCTCACTCATCTCTTCAGGAAACTTGTCTCTGAAAGTGATCTAATCATCTTGTGTGTCTTTCTCCTCTCCTTAGGCTTTTTTGATTTCATCTCATTGACCAAAACCCTAACCCTCAATCTCTAAAGTGATGGATGGCCAATATTAGATCTTGAGCCTCACTTAAGGTCAACGACTATGACTTAATCTTAAGTTCATTTTTTTGGTCATTTGGCAACATTAAGTTAATAATGTGCTTTTTTATGTCGAAACTTAGGAAAGAGATATAAACGTCACTTACTCAATAATTAAGTAACTACCTAGAAAGTAAATGAACAACTTTTGCATGCTTGACACCTAGCCTGTGCAAAAGCTCTTGTTCGAGGTATAATCATCAACACTCCCTTCTAACGAGGAAGGAGTTTTGCACCACTCCTAGCTTATCTCTAAAGAAGTAGGTTGGAGATATTCTCACCTACTTCTTTGTCGGAATAAACCGAAGCTTCACTACACCCCTCTGCATCCTGTCCTTGATGATGTGATATTTGATCTCTGTGTTTGTGTCTATCATGAAACACTAGATTCTTTGAGAGTTTTACGCAACTTTGATTGTCACAATGGAATATCGTAGGCTCCAACTCTAGACTAAATTTTCCTGTGAGCATCTTGCGAAGCCAAATGGCCTCACAACTCACCAAATTCGCTGCCATGTACTCGGCCTCTACTGAGCTAAGTGCCATTGACGTCTGCTTCCTGCTAAACCATGAAATCATTGTTCCCAAGCTAAAGCAACACCCTGAGGCGCTTTTGCTGTCCACTGCACTCCTTGCCTAGTCTGAGTTTGTATAGCCCTGTATGCCTAAGTCCATGCTCCACTATACATTGAAGAGTCGAAGATACCTGAGTACATGCTTTGCTGCAACCAAATGAACCCTCCTCGGCTCCACCATAAACTGGCTCAGGGTGTTCACAACAAAGCATATATCTCTGGCCTAGTACAGACCAAATATATCAATGAACCAATCAACTGATTGCACAATGTAGGATCCATATAATCTGATATTAGCAGTGATCGTACTACAATTGGAATCCACAGCTTCAACATCGTCCTTAGTCAAAACTAAAGTTGTCACTTGTTTCAACTGTTCGCTTAGCCGAATCTGAAAGAGATTCCAATACTGAATTCGACAACTTTTGCATGCTATGAAGCTGATCTGAAACAAAATCACGTGTTGATGTTAAATAAGATCGCCTTGTCAAGCTGACGGCTAGTTTCTCGGATCCAACCTCAGGCTGATCAAGAACATGACCTAACATTGAATTTGACTCCTTTATCAACATATGCCTAGGATTTTCAGCTTTGGCCTCTAGGATGTCGGCGAAGTCACACAGTTTGGGTTTGGATTCGGGTTCGACAAGGATTAGGTTCGGTTCAGGTTCGAATTTTTCGATGAGGTTCGGATGAGGTTCGACAATAGGTTCGATTATATATATATAAACTTTCTTCATATACTCCCCCTTAACTAATTTTCTACACCCCATCACCCATAGGATTCAAAGCACTTAGGTCACTATTCATAATTTCGTCATATATACTTGTTGTTTATGACATTTCTGCTTACAGATTTGTACTTCTAAGAGTAAGTTTCTGTGGTTTAACAACGGATTTACATGCTTCCCACATCAGTAGTTTGTTCTTAGGGGTAAATATATGTTCTTACTTGTTGTTTGGTGTGTTCTTATGTAAACTACAGGCATGATATTTCAAATTACAAGAGCATTTAATTTATAGACAACATAAATAAATAGAGAGCATTTAATCTATAGACATCATAAATAAATCAAGAGCATTTAATTTATAGACAACATTATATTTATAGATAACATAAATAAATAGAGCATTTAATTCATAGACAACATAAATAAATGGAGAGCATTTAATTTATAGACAACATTTAATTTATTGGTATTGTGTGTGTGTTTTTTAATATGAATTTTTTTTTCAGTAAAAAAATTGAACCTCAACTTTTTTTTTTCCTTTAGGTTCGGGTTCGGCTTTGGGTTCGACATTAGGTTCGCCTTCAGGTTCGGGTTCAATGAGGTTCGGGTTCGGCTTCAGGTTCGACACTAGGTTCGTCTTTCAGGTTTGGTGAACTTGAGCGAATTTCAATTTTTTTTTGAGGTTCGCCAAACCTCGAACCTCAAGGATTAGGTTCGGCGAACCCAGTGACTTAATATCGGCATGCCCACTTTTATTTAAGCACTTTTCTGTATTATTTGCTTGAACCGACAAACCAGACTCCCAAGGAGAAGCAACCATCCAAGGTTCCAACCATTTCCATCCAGAATTGCAATGGTCTGGATCATACTCCATACATAGAGAATCTGTCTCCGATACGGTTCTTAAAGTTGATTAGCAAATCCATTTGAGAACAACTTCTCTGACTGAAAAGTATTATTGTTCATTGAAGCATTTGAACCATTTATCTCCAAACCAATTCCTTTTGAGCCATTCTGCCATCATATGTATTTGAGCTTCTCTTGTATAGCCAGTCTTTCTTCTCACGATCGCACGAAGCATTTGCATCATTTCTCTCCAGAGTCCAAACCACTTCCTTTTGAACTATTCTGCTGTCGTATGTATTCAAGCTTCTCTTGTATAACCAATCCTTCTTCTAACGATTGCACTTGATGAGCACGGACCAAAGCTTGCAGTCTGACAATTGCTAGCACACAATGCAAATTTCTTGCAGCCTGCTTTCTAACTAAGTGTCCCTGAACATGGGCTTGTAAGCTTACTATGCATTGAAGGTGAGAGAATTCTCTGCATGCCAAATAGGCCCTGACAGCTTCTTAGATATCAATCACTGCAGAAACTTCAATGCTTCTATCTGTGGTTACATCTGTTCCTGTGGCTGTAGATGTCATTGCAGTTTCTGTAATCTCAAATGGTTTATCCATAAAAGCTAAGAGAGTAGACTTTCCTGTGCTTGCATGCATTATCTGTTTGTTTTGATCATAAACAAATCCCTTTTCATCTTTATCTTTAGTTGAGGATGATTGTTCAATTTCCACAGTGGTGCTCAGCACCCCATGCTGTGTAGCTTTTTTCCTAAAAGTCCATCTCCGCTTCTCCTTTGAAGTTTCCTCCTGTAGGTGCAAATCACAAGGAAGAAACACTTCTTTCTTTTTTCTCTGTACTGGTAAAATTATCTACCTTAGTGTCTGCTTTCCTTTCTCTTGCAAAAAGAGGTTCTAGTGTTTTAGGATGCTGTAGAAGCTTTGTCAAATTCCTATCATAGATTTGGCAACTTTGCATTGATTTCGTCAAAAGCTGCATAGTCTTCATCTTTTCTCAACCAACAATCAGCTGCACTGAGAAAAAAGAAAAAAACCACTACTGTCATGAACTTCTGGAATTAAAATGTGCTTCCAAACTCATAGGGTGGCAGGATGCACAACTCTAATACCACTGTAATGTTCCTTCTCTGGTAGGGCTAAGTTTTGTTTGGTTTGGCTGAGTTATATCTTGGGTTAATGATTGTTTTGATGCAATTATTTTAGATCTCTGCTTTGAAACTATTTCACTATAGATCTGTTTGTCCGTCGATTGCACGCTAGCAGCAGAAATCTTCCGAACGCTGTCTCCTCACTTAGGAAAGTGGGAGAGGTGTGACCTTGGGGGCAAGCACAGAGCTAGGTACTGTTACCTACTCCTAGCTCCTTCGTTTAGGCTAACTCCTAACGAAGCCAAGGGGGGTAGTCCCTAACAAAGGGTTTTCTATGGCTCAATGTGGTTAAAGTGTTTTAATTAGTTGTGGATGCGGATGGGTGTTGTTTAGGAGTTATTGTGATTAAAGGTGTTTGTTTATTATGAGTTTGACACATAAATCAAAGCAATCCATGTTGCTAGCAAGAGATTAAAAGATAAGTAATGATTCCAGACTTCATTAATTATGCATTCACAGATAGAAATCAAAATAGGCCACAGACAATTGATCCAAATATAATTATTATGCAGATTACAAGACCAGTGCCTTATGGAGTCAAAATAATGAAATGCACGAAGAATTTAATAGCAAGTCTTGAAATCAAACTAGTGAATATTAGGTTGTGCGAGTGCTCCTGATAGATTTTAAGAATTTTAGGTGCTCTTGATTAAGGTGTCAACGAAGGTTTGTCAAGAAGCCGAGAGAATATTCCAAGTTCATTCCGTTGAAGACATGACGGCTCGCCCAGAATCCCAGGTTGGTATCGCAGAGATTGACCAGCTAGCTGAGAAGCTTAGACATCGGGGGTTCCGACGCCTCTACTAAGAAGTACTTTAGAAAATTCCCTACAACGTCGGTGTGTTGGTTACAGGGTTTAAATTTTATTAAGTTTTTCTTGCAAGATTAGAAATCCAATGCCGTTTCTGGGTACTCTGATTTTGAGGTCGGTCAGAGCATACTCTGACAAGGAGAAAACGAAGTTTATTAATTAGGGGTTGTGCGTTACAAATTTTATTAAGTTAATTGATTAAGACTCTCCGATAGAGAGCGCTCTTGACCTCGTCTTATGACAGTGGTTCAAGATACTTAGCTAATCTAAGATGCCTAATGCAAGGATGTGCAATTCTAACCACCCAAGAGTCTCTTTCAGGCTTTTTAGGGCCCTAATCGAGAAAGCAAGGGGGTAAGCAAAACTCTATCAAGAAAGTAAAGAAACAATGCATTAACCAAGTAAATAATCAGAGAGACATTTTACTTCACTTTTCATGGATGATGAATTAATCAGCATCTAATCAAACAGATTTTTCTTTTCTGATAACTTTTATGCAACCAAAAATGAAACCAAGCCTAATCTAGCATGAGAACAGATTGCATAAGAGGAAACTAGCAAGAATATACTAATGAAATCAAATCTAACTAAGCTTTTTAACAAATTGAAACTGATTACCCTATTCTACTTTCACCATTTATTTATTTCGTAGGTATAAAGCAAATTGAAAAAAATGAAATATGGACAATGGCAATACAGGCTTCCCCCAAATGGGGGAAGTGGGGTGTGGGAGCCTTAATCCCAGTTGCTCTTTTATTAATTCTTTACAATGCCTTTCTTTTGATGCTTTCTTGCTTCTTTGGAAGGCTTCTTGATTGAGCTAAGAAAGGGGAATGAAGAAAGGGGGATTATGAGTCTTTTTTAAGCTTCGAATCTTTAATTTTTCGCCACCACTTCCGCTGTACTTGTCACAAAAGTAAAAAATTAGCAAGCTAACAATACTGAAAAATGATAGGAAAGACAATGCAAAAATAAAATTTTATGGAAATTTTTTTTGTACTAAGGAAAATTTTGGAAATTTTGCATTGAAAGTACAAACTTCTTCCTAAATCTAATGAATAATATCAGATCTAACATATCCCAAAGAAGATAGATCTAAATATAAATAATGAAAGAGTGGATCTACTTCTTAAGCAATGCAAAACAAGAAAAAAGAAAGGGTAAAGAAGAAGGGGTTCTTGTGGATGGAACACGAGCGGAAGAGAAATTCCCGGCTTTCTTTTGTAAGAGAAGAATACGATTTGTGTAGGTCCTGCAATCACAAAGTGTTAAACAAAGGGGTTGCTTGAAGCTTGGGCTAGATGTAGCTGAACTCACACCCTTCTTTAACCTATGAAACCTAATAACACCAAAACTCAAACACAAAGTGAGATCAAATCATATGAAAGTATGCTAAGAGAATTAAATCAGGATCAACACTACGTATAACTAACTACTCATGTTCATCAAGATTCTAATTTACTTTGCATAAATTATCAACTTGAAACATCAAATGATTACTCTACTGTGCCAACAGTGTCCCTCTTGAGCTTTAACAAAATAAAATTGATCTCATTCAAAGTATTTAAAAGCAAAGGGTTAGAAGCAATGTCACCTCAACCATGAAATGTATACCACATGCAAAGAGGCAGAGCTCATAAACCTCCAAAGTCGAAATTCTTATTAAAAATTCAAAGCAAAGCCTGATACACTTTCTACAGAGTAACTTTGCCACAAAAGTTCCACCCCAATAGAGCTAAAGAAGACTCTATTTATACAATGAGAGAAGACCCAAAACCCTAAAACCAGAAATCCAGACCTAACTGGCTTGGCACACCACTGAGAGCTCAAAACCGAAGCCGAGAAGTTAAGAGTGAGGGGAAGCCTCCACTTAGGCAAGGCGCCCCCACTCCAACCCTAAGCACAGAAACCAAGGCACTGATGAGGCCACACGTGTGAAGGCGCCCCTTTGAGGAGAGAGGGGCATGAGCATGAGGAGAGGGCGTGAGCTAGTTGGTGAAAGCGTGAGCTAGGTATGGAGGAGCCATTGCTAATAGATCATAAGTGTAATCACCAGTTCCTGCCTCGATCAAAACATCAAGCCAATGAATACTCTCCATCTCATCCAATTCATGAGTTTAGCTGGAGATGACAAGACCGTTAATTGAATATATCTTTAATGTTGACTGAATGCTAACTGAAGCTGAGTTCTGTTAACTCCAATCATCATAAATGCCCAATGCCATGTCATTTTGCATTTCATTTCACTGAATTTGGATTAATTTGGAGAGTTTTGGATTTTCTCCAAAATAATCATTTTTTATTAAATAATCAATTCTTTCTCCAAAAATGAACTTTTTGAGAAAATATGTGTTATGTGGCCAAATGATGATCTGAAAGTTGGATCTGACTGGCTGGCCGATCAAGAATGATTTTTGGCTTAAGGTTAGAGCTTTCAATCACTGAATTCGGATTTCGGATGACTAACTTATTACAAATTGAATTTTTCCATTTAAATTACGGAAAAATTTAATTAAAAACTCAGGAAAAAATTAAAAAATCAAAAAATAATTTTTGACGCGTCCGGTAAATTTTTTTCGGAAATTTTTTTGAGGGTCCTAGTGACTTAGGACATGACCATGCTCTATTCTAATAATGCCTAGCAGGTTTATATACACTTAGTTGGGCTCTTATAACCACTCAAGGCCCAAAATTCAAAATCAGGCATTCCAGCTTTGGAGGAAGCGGGAGAAAACCTCGTCAATTATACTCGGCTATAGGCAAAGCATAATTGTCAAGGGAAAAAAACTCCCTGGACTACCTTAGTTGAAATTCTACGTCTTAGGAGACTGAACCACTCAAAACACCCTACTAGCACATTTTATTACAAACCCCGCGGGGCCATGGTCAAAATTATTCAAATAAAAAACTGGCTAGACACAAAGGCGGATCATCTGATACACTGGAATCAAACATTGGTCTTGTTTATCAACTGGCGGCTCCTCAGGTAACCCAACTATGGTATAAAAAGGTTGGCAACAAGATCTACTATGGATTTGGCACATAACTTGGAATTTATTGACTCAATACCAAAAGACACCCATTGCATTTTAGACAAATAATAATAATCTCTTTCAAAGTTGTTCGGATAGCGAATATAATCAATGGATGCAATCTGATCTATTTCTATAATCTGACCTATGTGTATTTGTAGTAGTATGGGCACACATACAGTGGGTATACGCCCCTTGGAAATCCACAAATCGCTCGTCTTTTTTACAACCCAACATTAGAAGCGTTCTATAGTAAGTAGCCTTAAGAACACTGCCCACAGTCCACTCAGCTTGTACACAACAGTTTAAGAACATGAGATTTGTGATATATATTTTGGATTCTAGGCGCCCATGAGCCCTTACGCCCTCTTGAAAACATTCATATGATTAATACAGACTTCAGATCTGCTATTACAATACTATGCATTCACAAGTAAGTATCAGATTTCAGCATTTAACCTGACCTGTAGCTGAGCATGTGCAAGTGGCCCCCTTTGAATATGGATTTGCCCCTTCTAAACACCACGATTTGTCATCAATGCTAACTCTCACTTGTAGCTTGAAGTCTATAGTAGTCCTCTGTGAAGATGAAGCTTCCCCTTCCTGTAGTGTCCCAAATTGCTGGAGATAGCTACAGCCTTCTGTAAATGGTAGCAGTGGTTTGGGACTTTCGTCAAACACTTTTGTAACAATACCCCTGTAGCTCCACCTTATTTTGTAGCTCCTCCTTGAATCAAGAAACGTCCTTGTAGAAACTCGCCCTTCCACAAGGCCCACGATTTATTATGATGGTTTCCTTCTTCCTGAGCACTGCAGCTGATTTGTATGGGTAGAATAATCTTTTTGCAACAGCCACAACATGTACCAAGTACCCCAAATATGGGTGCGCCCTCCTTGATGCAAATGCACCCTCTTCCCACACGATTTGTACCAAGACAATGCCTTTATTCTGGACAGTGAGCTTAGCATGTGCCTCTATTCTGGTTAAAGGAAGTACAACTCACTCCTTCCTCTCAGTCGCAAATAACTACAATATATATGAAGATGAAAATGCCCAACGCTTCCCTAAGCAAGTGCGCCATTCTCAAAATGGTCAAGAACTCTAAGAAACTTCCTAAATCTGCAAGTATACTTGTTTTCCCTTCACGACAATGAAGCACAATGAAAGATCTGAATGATCTTCCCTTCTTTGCTCATCTATGGTGGATATTTTGACCACTAAACCAAGTTCTCTTAGGGTCTTTACCCCAAGTGTTAGATTTTTAACATTAAGCTAGCATAACATTAGGATCTTTAATTGAGAGAACAACAAGCACAGCAATCAAACACAAGAGACAATGAACACAGTGTTTTTCCTCGGGGAAACCATAAATGGAGAAAACCCCGCAACTTCCTCAGAGATAGAATCAACACCAAAAGTAAAACCCCAAAACAGTAAGATGATCTCCCGACAGCAGTAACCTCTTTCTTCCTTGCCCCAGTGTCTTTCTCTTCCTCAGCGATGCGCTACAACTGAGTGTGAGTGAGTCTGTGATAAATAGAGAGGCTAGTTTATACTAATGCCTGACTTGACTAACCCCAACTAGGGCCGACTTCACTAGGTGAGTCTAATAACCCTAGTGCCCCGGAACTGCAGGGACTTTAACCCTTGATCAATAGGAGGGTTACCCACAATGACTTGACATGACTCGTTTACATTATAGAACCTCTCGATAGGAACATCGGGGCATGACATGACACAAGTACATCCCAGAATAAACATCGGGTTACAATACATAAGAAATACAAGTGAATACATTTCGAAGTTACAATTACATCAACACTCCCTCTTAACTAGGAAGGTATACTCTCGACACAATTTATCAGCACAAGTCTTCTTCTCTGTATCATCTGGATCGTCGTTAAGTTCTCGTCATCTTCATCTTCAACTTCAAGTCATCTTCATCATCGGATCTGGATCATCACTGGATCTGGATCATCATCACTGGATCTGGATCATCATCACTGGAGCATCATCTCTGGATCTGGATCATCACTCGATCTGGATCATCACTGCTGGATCATCATCACTGGATCATCACGGGTGCTATCTCATGACTCTTCTCGTCACAGGAAGTTCTACAGAGCCAACCCTTTTTCATGCTGGTTGTAGGCTTAGCCCCCATGTAGGTCTTCTTCAGCGCTTATATTTGACACCAAGTCAGAATGGCTTGCCCAACACTTACATCTGACCATGGGGGGAACACATCCCGCAACCATGTCAGAAAGGCACGCCCAGCACTCACATCTAATCATGTAGGAACCAATCCTATAATCACATCAGAAAGGCTCTGCACTCACATCTGACCATGGGGGGAACACATCCCGCAACCATGTCAGAAGGGCTCTGCACTTACATCTGACCATGGGGGAACACATCCCGCAACCATGTCAGAAGCGCTCTCAACCCCAGGTTGAGTGTTCCTGGTAACTGACCAGGTGCCTCCATTCTCCAAGAGAATGGCAACAACCCTTATATCTGATCAAGTGGGAACACATCCCTCAATCACATCAGAATGGCCATGCGCTCACATCTGATCATGTAGGAACACATCCTATAGTCATATCAGAGTGGCCCTCAGTCCTAGACCAAGTATTCCTGGTAATTGACCAGGCACCTCCATTCCAAGAATGGCAATAGCCCTTATATCTGATCATGTAGGAACCAATCCTACAGTCATATCAGAATGGCTCAACACTCATATCTGACATGGAAGGAACCAATCCTCTCACCATGACAGAATGGCTCAGCCCTTACATCTGACCATGGAAGGAACCAATCCTCTCACCATGTCAGAATGGCTCACGGACTCATCACTTCCCCTTGGAAGGGACCTCGATTTGGAGAACACCAAGCTTCTCCCTGAAGTACTCAAACTTCACTCTGGCGAATGGCTTCGTCAACACATCAGCTATTTGTTCGTTCGTCGCAACATACTGGAGCTTCACTGCTCCCCTCTGCACCATATCCCTGATATAGTGATACTTGATCTCGATATGCTTCGACTTGTCATGGAACATCGGGTTCTTTGACAACTTCACACAACTTTGGTTGTCACAATGTATACAAGTAGCATCTAATTGGAGATCAAATAAATCAGACAGTAGCTTCCTTAGCCATACTGCTTCACAACTAGTTGAACAAGCTGCGACATACTCTGCTTCAGCTGTACTCGGTGCCACACAGGATTGCTTCTTGCTAAACCAAGAGATCACACTTGATCTCATACTAAAGCAACACCCTGAAGTGCTCTTCCTATCGATGGCACTGCCTGCCCAATCTGAATCAACATAACCCTCCAAGTTAATCTTCTGACTCGCCTCATACTTGAGCCCATAATCAACTGTACCCTTCAGGTACCTGAGAATATGCTTTGCAGCAATTAAGTGAACATGTCTTGGATTTGTCAGGAACTGGCTCAAGGTGTTCACAGCAAAGAAAATATCTGGTCTCGTGTTCGTCAGGTACATCAAGGACCCAATCATCTGACGATATATCGTAGCATCAATCGTCTCTGATGAAGCATCACTCAATAGCTTCAGGTTCAATGCCATAGGTGTGGCCATAGCCTTGCAGCCCATCATCCCAAACCTCTTCAGGATCTCTACTGTATATTTTCCTTGTCCCAGGGAAATTCCATCTGCATTCTGCCACACCTCCATGCCTAGAAAATAATGCATCATACCCAAGTCCTTCATTTCGAACTCGGCAGCAAGCTTCCTCTTTGTATTAACAATCAACCCATCCATACCTGTTACAAACAGATCATCTACATACAGTAGAAGCATCACTGGGTTGCCATCCTCAACCTTGTAGTAAAGGTTGGAATCTGCTTTACTCTTAGTAAAGCCCAAACTGGATAGAAAGCTATCAATTCTGCCGTACCATGTCCAGGGTCCCTGTTTCAAACCGTATCATTTTCGATGTATAGACCATTGGGGTCTTGTTTCTTCGATGTTTGAGGTCTTCTACAGATATTTTTATTGCACCTTGATTGGAAGAATGTCTGCTATCCACATGTGTATTGGCCATCTGGGTTTTTTTGTACATTGTTGTGGTGTTCTTAGCCACATGTTCTGTTGTATCGGCCATTAGAAGGTATCTGTACATTGGTGTGGATGTTATATCAGAGTTCTTCAGCTATCATGTATGGTTGTGATGATTCTTGTGGTGATCTGGGCATCTTATGATTGGATTACGTCACATGTTCTTGGCATTTTATTGTTGGGTTTTTCATCATACAACCTGGTTTGTGTGCACTTTCATGATTTAGTAAGCAGCGGTTGTTCATCGTCAAATTCCATCAGCCGAAGTGTTCTTCTTTTTCAGCTTTGGTTCTTCTAGAAGTTGTCATCAAGGGGGAGCAGTAATGACTCCTTCCTTCCTTAGTGTTAGTGTGGGCCCTTCTCCCAGCCATTATTAAGGGGGAGTGTTGGAATATATTATATTCCTTGGAATGTAATAATGTCTTTGTATTATGTCGGAAGTTGTCTACAATCTTATGTAAAAGAGTAATACATTTAACCCATAGTTATATGGTGGTGTATTTACTTGTGTAGAGTATTTGTCCATGGTATTGTATTAAGAGATGTAATTTTGGAGAATTATATTATCCCACATACAATATGTGAGAGTAATTCCTCTTCATCTCTTAGTATATAATAGGGTCAAGTGAGTCTCTACATATTATGTATTCTTGATGTAGTAGTGGTACTATTGTGACACTGTTGTACATCATCTATATTTTTTGGGGTATTTGTGCTTTGCTCTCTTGTAAGATTGGAGAAGACATTGTGGAGATAATAGAAGACTACCTTCTCGTGGATGTAACCCATTAGGGTGAACCACGTATATTGGTGTTCTCTTGTCCTTTTCTTTTCCTGTTCTTATCTTTTATGATATGTTGTTGGTTGCTTAGATAGGTTAACTAGTTTAGCTTGACTCCACTATTCTAACATTCAGGTATTATCCCAGGTGCAAGAGCTTTTGCTCGGTGTATACATTCATCCTACAAGTTCCCAAAGGAGGCTTCTACTTCAAAAAGTCAAGAAACAAAGCTTGCTTGCCTCATCCATCAAACAAACTACCTCAAAAAATCTCTTGGTTACATTGGTTACTACAAAGCAGATCTACTACACTCACATGTTTTATCTTTTGATTTGCTTTCCAAATAGTGCAATAATCTCAATCTTTGATATCTCTAGATCTTGCATTATGATTGGCTACGGAAACTTTGATCTACTTAGTTGGGTTTAGATCTACTATTTTCAATCTTTAATTTTTACTAGATCTAAGATCCTAGCTTCATTACAAACTTGAAAATCCATTATTTCCTTTTACTCGGCTTGTTACTCTTTCATTTTCCATTTTTTTTAAGTGCCAAATATCTCCAAGTTTTTTGCCCAAGACCATCATTCCTTTTGCCAAGCATGTCTTGAGAAGTACTTTGGGATTTGTTCTTAATTGCCGCATTGTTTTGCGTGCCACTTCTCTTTCCCCACTATCTCTTGCGTATTTTCAGCTAGCTGGAAATTTCAAGACTAGTGCTTAAAAGTCAAATTTTGACTTATTTTTTGCCTTGAAAAATGTGCAAAATTTTCTCGAAAAACGTGCACATTTTCCACTTTTAGGCTTGCTGGTTTTTCTGTGTTTTTCATTAATTTTCAGTTTTGGAAATTCATTTAAAAATCAGAAATTTTTCGAAAATTTAAAAATCAGATCACAGAAAAAGTCAGAAAAATGGTGGACAACGCTAAGGTTTGTGAGGTCAGTTTCTCAGATCTAGGGCAAACCAGCCACTTTTCAGATCATCGTTGAGGGTGATATGGTTAGGGAATGACCTGATCTACAAAACCCAGCAGTGGTTTGGCTCGAGATCAAGCGATCCTTTTTTAGTATTTTTTGGTTTCTCTTATTATAGAATTTTCAGTGTAAAATGAAGGAAAGCAGAGGCCAATGGATTGTGATCTGGAAGAAAGGGACTAACCTGTAGATCTTAATTGGAAAACCTTGTAGATGCCTTGATGATGATGATCCCTACTATCCTGATCAATTTGAGAAGATTTGAGCGAATTCTATGTCCAACGTTCTGTCCCAAGGAGTCAATGTGCCCTCTTTCCTGCACAACAAATGTCAACCATATCAGATTTGTTGCAACATGAGAAAAAAACTAAATGCTATAGAAAAATAGTAAGAAGAAATCATAGATCCCAATGACACTAATAAAAAACCCCCTGATAAAAACGAAGACAATCCAAGCGAGTTGAGGTCCCCTTGCAAAAACGCCCAAGCTGAAGTCGCCCTCCGATAAACAAGACAAAGATTCCCGAAAAAAGATATAGATCTCACAACAACTGCCCAAATGCTAGGAAGCAAAAGATTTTTCAATCACCATTTAAGAACACCAGATGCAAAAGAGATCCAAGAATATCCACAAGAAAAGTTTTTCTATTATTCAGATCCAAGAGCCAAAGACCCCTTACAAATGAGAAGCTCTATCTTTTAAATAGGAATGAGAGAACCAAAATCCTAACCACTTTTCAAATGAGTGGCTAAGATTAAAAAATACAAATGTTCTAATCAATGGTTGAGATGAGCTCAACATACAATACATGGATCAATCCAGTAATATAATATAAAAGTGGACTAAATCACCCTGGGAGAGAGGATCCCACTCAACAAAAAATAAATGAAGCACATGGTGTGTCTAGGGAGTGTTAATTAACTCCCCTAAGGTGTCCCCATGGCATAATAAAAATAATAAATAATTTTTTAAATGTGAAAATGTGCCTCGAGGAAATTGTGAGCCTCCAAAAGCTCCATAAAATAATATAATATGCCCGAAAAATAGATGTGGGCCCATCTAAGTGCTGCAACTGCTGGAGAAGAAGTGGAAGACATCACCCTCATCATTAGAACTCATCCCATGCCAATTCCTTGCCTCAGTAGCCCAAATCGAATTCTTCAGTAGCCATTTTAATTATTTTTATCTGTCTTGGGAAACGTGAAGTGCCAAAAACTGCCTCTTAGGGTGCCTGCGTTATCCAACTGAGCCCACCAGGCTCTTTGGGAGGGGGGTAATATGGTACAAACAAGTGGTTGGACCCCCCATGCCCCATACAGCGCCCTAGGAGATCTATCAAAATCATCTCCCTACTCATACATGTCATCCAGTGAAGCAAAACTGAACCAGAAGGGTAAAATGAGCCTGATCATCTCTGTAAGTGCCCGAAACTGAAAACAATCTGTCTCACTAGACTCAGAGAGTCCAAATCCATCTAAGGTATATACTCATACCCTATCCAGGTCTCTGCCTGATCATCTACAATATCCAATAGACAAAATAATAACTTGTAAATGACCAGATACCCAATAATATAACTCAGCCTGACATCCATTTGCTGCAAGTGTTAAAAAGTTAAGACATGCTCTACAAATAATTTAAGTAACAATCATAACAAGAAGCAATCATCTCATTGACGGTACATCAACCAAATACATATATAGGCTTTTATTAATTATAACTCAGACTAGACTTTCAAGACTATACTCACTTCATAGTTGTAATCAATTTGCTAGTGAAGGGTGAAGGCTAAAATTCACAAGGCTAGGACAAAGGATGATTGTCAACTCAACATTGTGACACTTTGGATATGGAAAGGGGATACTCACTATAGCCACATGCCGGACAAACAATACGAAGGGGGATGGCAGTGCCTCACAAATGGGTGAGTTAATTCAGAGGTGCTTACTCTCCTTGACAAATGCTCACAATCCAGCTCAATACAAATAAGGCTAGCAATCCTTTGATATAACTTTTAGGAACCATTGCTTTTTTGGGCCTTTGATTTTCCATAGCCTTGGTCCATGTATTTTTTATACGGACTTTTATTATTTAGGCTTTGTGCATTAATGTATGTTGAAAAACACTACTTTTCATGAATGTTTTAAGATATTTCATTGCAATATTTTTCAAAGCCAATTTCATTAGGCTTAGCCTTGCATTCATGTATGTTGAAAAACACTACTTTTCATGAATGGGCTTTTTTATAAGATATTTATTTTATTTCCAAATACATTGTATTGATGGCAGCACTACTTGTTTCAGGTAAGAAAAACACATCCTAGGCAACTCAGAGTTGAGACACAAATAAACAGGGAGGCTTGTCCAACAAAAGCTCTAGCAGGGAAAGGTCCTCCATGCCGCAAGTCAAGTAGTAAGTCGGGCTGAAACACAATTGGACGGTAATGGATGGGTGGAGACAATGAATAATGAAACCAACACTAGCAAGCCAAAGTATGGTGAGAGTGACTACCTTTATTCTCTCTAAGGAGGGTAAAACCAATGAGTATAGATCAAGAACTTCCAGGTCTGAGTAAGGACATCAATACATAATAACAATACATCCAAGTCCACATATTTATACGACCACCAGATCATGACACGAAATGCTAATAAATGTCACAAAAATGAGTATAAGAGCACTGATAACCATAACACAAGATATATAAGCTGAGTCATAAACATGCAAATAATCCATATGAACCAACATCAGTCTAATGAGAAAAACGCTGATAAAACTTTGGGCATCAATAACTGCTCTGCAAAATGGCTAAAATGACTACATCAGTCCTCAATCTGAGTGTCCTGAGACTCAGTCATGGCATGTGAGAGTATTATAGTCCATCAATCAAATCATGATCCGTGATAAATGCTCATCTCAGCATCTCATATGTAGGGGAGATGGTTGAAAAATGTACTGGAATCTGAAAAATAGAATATAGCCCGACTACTATATATGTGATAACAACCACTATGGATCTACAAGAAGGCTTGGCCACTAACAGACCTCCACTATTTACAGGAGAAAACTATGCATACTGGAGTGTAAGAATGAGGTGTCATCTGATGTCCCTAGGATGGAAGGTTTGGGCAGCAATAGAAAAGGAGCTTAATATAGGAAACTGGTACCCTACAGACACAGTTGAACTAGGTGAATATGAAGGCAATGCTAAAGCCCTAAATGCAATCTTGAGTGGATTAACAAACACTGTGTTTACTAAGGTTATGCAATGCACATCTGCCAAACAAGCCCTTGATAAATTGAAGATTATCTATGAAGGAGCATCTAAGGTAAAAGAATCCAAACTGCAGACATATAAAGGTCAATTTGAAAGCCTCAAAATGAGAGAAGAAGAGAATATTGGGGAATACCTTCTTCGTGTAGATGAGGTGGTTAATGCTATTAGAGGTCTTGGAGGAAAATTGAAAGAAAAAGAAGTGGTAAGCAAGATACTAAGAACATTACCAATGAGATATGACTCAAAGGTTTCCACCCTAGAGGAACGGGATGACCTTAAAAATGTGACAGTAGATGAGCTGCATGGAATTCTCACTGCTTATGAGATGAGAATTGGACAGGATAAAAACTCGAAGAAAGAAGCAGTGTTTAAAGTCACTTCCAAAAATCAATAAGAAAATCTAGATGATGAGGAAGCCCTCTTTGTAAGTAGACTTAATAAAGGCACTGGGAAATACAAAGGTAAATTACTCTTGAAATGTTTTAACTGTGGAAGGATTGGACATTTTGCCCATAAGTGTTCCTACCCAAAACAAGAGGAGAGTGACCATGAAGAATCATGCTGTCATAAGGGTAGAAAGAAGTATAAAGAGAAAAAGAAGAACTTCTATTCCAAAGAAGAAAGTGAAGATGAGGAAATGAATGAAGATAATGAAATCCTGTTTTTAGGAACAACAAACTCAGATGAGGAATTTGAAGTGGACATAGAAGCTGAATACATGGTTGCTGTAGATGAAATTGAAAGATGTAGGAAAATAAACAAAGTTTTGAAAGAGAAATTGTCTAAATACCAAGAAGAGACAAATCAGATTATTACTGATTTAAGAAACCAACTTCAAGAGGCCAAGAAGAGTGAGGAAGATCTAATAGTTCTTCTTAGGACGAGAATTCAAGATTCTGAAAAACTTGAGTAAGAAATTGCTCGACTTAGAGAAGGAGTAGATGAAAAATCCATTAAATCAAAGTTTGAGAACAACTCAAGGATTCTAGATGACATTTTGAGTAGCCAAAGACCATCAAGTGATAGGTCTGGTTTGGGGTTCGTTAAAGAGAAAAAGCCAGAGAGTTCCCCACTCACTAATCAGAGAGGAAGTACAAAGAGCTATGCTGAAGTACTGAAGAGTCTTGTTAAAAAGGAAAAGTGCAAAGAACATGCTTTATCCTTTCATGAGACCAAAGACCTCCTGTGGATAAAGAAAAATTTCATGGTTATTGTCATTGCTGTCATAAGTTTGGTCACAAGATGGCTGACTGCAGAGTCAAAGGAGAAAATCTAAGGATGAAAAGAAAACAGGACACCAACGCAGAGCATGGTGAAGGACAAGCAAATAGTACACCTCCTGAAAAGGTGTGGATGAAAGAATTAGAAGCTTTAGAAGAAACACAACTTTCAGTCATTAATGAAGTCTCTGTAGCTGATGTTGAGAATAATGAGGTCACAGATAAAAATGACACTCATCATGAAGGAAAGCTATATAGTGATGTAGAAGAATACACCGATAAAGAGAAGGTGATGAAGAAGGATGTAGTGATGACTGTGGAATACTTTTCTAAAAAGGTCTCTCATGATTTAAAAAAAGGAAACCCTGAAAATAACATTAGAAGGGATATTATACTCAGGGGGAGTTAAAGTCAGAAAATTTCAATTGGTATCTAGAAAAAAAAAACTCAATTGGTGTCTAATGTTCAAGTATACTAAAAGCTATATTCTTCAAAGATGATAGGTGATCAAGGTTGGTGTATGGATGACATAAGAGAATGTATGAAGTAACGTGAGAACAACAAAATGTGAGAGTGATGAAGACCATGATGTCTGCAATCAAGTAGAAGATAAAGATGATTATGTTCACTTAGTATTTGAGGTCATGGCACATAAATTGTTGACAGGAGAAAACTCGAGTCTAAAAATAAAAATTCAGTCTATTGGTAAGGTAGCAGGATGAGTTCAGTATTGACAAAGGAAAAAGGTTGAGGTTATGAGTCTTTATGTCTGAGATAGAGAGACCAGAGAAACTATGTAATAAACTGAAGTAATCTCTCTGTTGAGGATCTAAAGTTATGGGTCTTTGGACAGTTGATAATATAGATCTAAAATCCAAAAGAATCCAACAGTATATGCTAGGTTTTTATATGAAGATCTAAATGCACAGGGTTAAGGAATTCTGGTAACATCAGAAGCCCGTTAACATACAAGCAGGATAGACCATTAAATATGGTAGCAGGAATAGAGTTAAAAAAAAAACATGTATCCTAGACCAGAATATGGAAGAGTGTTGAAAAAATGCAGAGTGTAAACTCTGTCACAAAAATGTTGACAAAGGAGAAGAAGTAAAGTGACAGGGGGAGCCCATGGATCTATCAGTTAAGCTATCATTCAAGAACAAGAAATGTTAAGTTAAATGATAATACATTGGTTAAATAGCCAAGTTCAGTTAAAGGGGAGATACGATGACATGAGGAGTTGTCAGAAAGTAGAAAAACAGGAAATCCTATATCAAAATAGGTGCAACATTGGCATAACAGGTTATCCTTTGTCGTTGTTGTCAAAGGGGGAGAATGTTTAGAGGTTGCCATCAATGCCAAAAGGGGAGATTGTTGGCAGATTTGAGTATATAGTTGTCATTGATGTCAAAGGTGTTCACGAATGACAAAGGAATAACCAGTGGATATGATGGCAGGACAAACTCAGTGAAAGACTAAAGTAGTAATGGCATGGCATGGCATAGTTGAGGATGAGGCATGACACATAAGATGGCCTCGGGAAATGTGCCCACATGTGCCATAATTTAATGCAGCAGTACGGTCTCTAATAAATGCAGCAATAAAACCTCGGGAAATGTGTTCACATGAGTGTTGTACGACTTGTGTCAAACTGATTGTTGTACGGTTCTGGCTGCCTTGGAAAATGTGGTGCTCGTCTCCTTGGGATTTGTGCTTCTCCTCTAGGGTATTCCTTCTTTCTCTTCAATCTTCTCTCTCTCTCTCTTCATTAATGGTGTGATCAATTTGTCCTTTCTCTCTTCTTTTATACTTTAAAAATTGTAACCACCTATCTAACCACCTATTCTATGCTTGAGATACATTTACAAAATCAAGGGCCATCATTTAATAATTAATTCACTTTAATTATTAAATAATAATTTAAGTGAGACCGATTCTATAAAGTACAAAACATCATTTTATTTATATATAACTCACTTTATAGATAAATATACAAAAGACAAAATCTAAGTCCTCTTCATCACACCATCACACCACACCGCACCAAAAATATGAAAGAGGACCTTCAGAGTTATTTTTTCAACACTTCCTCTTAATGAAGAAGGTCCACAACACCATCTTTATCTCTGACTCTTGAAATCACTCCCTCCTGCTCTGGACTCAATCTCAGATACAGATGCTCAACTCCATACTGGAACTCTGAAGCCTGAGAGTCGACCTGAGCCTCATCTACCTGCTCATATACACCATCACTGGATTGGTTGAGTCTCCTGCCAGTGCTCTGGAGAGAGTCACTCTCCTCATCAGAACCATGTCTTTGAGATGCAACTCTCGCCTCATCCTCTGACAGCCACCCACCTGCTTTAGGTCGTACAAAATGCCCTCTCAAAACATAGAGTCTGTCCTTGCAATTTTCTAATAGAATGGTAGTACCAACTAGCTCATCTCTCCAATATAGGAAACATGGCCAGTCCTCACCATCATCCCATAGCCTTCATCATCAAAGGATGATATTGAGAGTTTACAGACTCTCATCCCAGGTACAAAAAGCACTCCGTGTATCTTCGGGATCTCACCAAGGCCTAATTGGAACTTGACTCTTCCAACCCCTCATATTGCTATCTGAGGACGATCAACATCTGTCTGAATGAAGTGTCTTGGCCCCAACTCTGTGATGATTTGAAAAATATCATATATCCCAGTCATATGTCTGGTTGCTCCACTGTCAACAACCTAGATATTCTCAAAAATTGAGCTCCCTATACTGGAATCAATTGAGATGAGAAAACTCTTGCTCAAACTTCACTTGATAGTCTTCTACTGTTTTAGACGCTGCCATGTCCCTTTCAGTCTTCTCTTTCACATTACTCTTCTCAGACACTTTGAGGCATAATGTCCCATCTGACCACACTGGTAACATCTGACCCGACTGATGTCTTTCTTCTTGTTGTTAACTTTTGTTGCAAGTGCCATGTTATGTTCCACCTCTTCATTGACCTGACTACCTAGAGACCCTTCTCGAATCTCCTCCTGAGTAAAATCATCCCATAGTCTGGACCAATTAGGAAGCTTCTCCCTACCTACAATGCACTTAAGAAATACTTCCCACTTCTTGGCGAAACCCTTCAGGGCTATCCTCACCAATTCTGAATCTGGGATAATATCTCCTATGACTACTAACTCATCTTTGACTTGCACCACTTGAGTTAAGTAGGAGGCCACACCTTCATCTTTGTTCATCTTGACATTGTGCAACTTGTCCTTTAGTGCCATCTTACGGTTCTCGTTCTTGGCTTCGAAGAACTGGTTCAGGGTAGTCCACATGTCTTTAGCACTCTTCTTCTCTGCCAAATGTCGAATGAGATGATCATTTACTCCATTTAGGATCACTCTCTAGGATCTGGCTTTTAGGGCTTCAAACTCATCTAGTTTGTCCTGGTCTGTAGACTTGGTCGTCTTGGTGTTAGCAAAACCCAATATTTTCCATTCTTTAAGCACAACATTTATTCTAACTTTCCAAAGAAGATAGTTGGATACACCATCCAACCTATCTTCATATCTTATGCTCATCATTTGGAATTTACTTATAACAAATCTTATAACTTGAAAGACAACACACTTCTAACTGTGAATCACAACATTGAACCCTACTTCAGTTCAGCTCTGATACCATGAAGAGAATAAATGACATTAATATGAAACATTCATTCACAGATTCTGTCAAACACTTGAATGTCTAGGGTTTATGATTAAAAATTTACTGATAAACTTGAAATAAAAACCACCATATTCAAGATCTTCTCAAATACTGAAGTAATCATTCACACATGAAAACACAGATGTTTTGGTCAATAGATCGGGCAAAACCCCAACTCCTGGGGAAAACCCTAGAAAGAAGAAAATTATTATTAAGAAGAATACTCAGAAATATTCAATCTACACATGAAATCATTTCTTCAACCCTCATTGACAAAAATACCCAAACTAGAACAACAACAAAAATACCTCGATTTCTTTGCAAATCAACAGCTGTACGGCCCCCAAACGTGCTGTATGGACTGTACTTTTCTGCTGTATGGTCTTCCTTGGGAAATGTTCCCACACATGCCAGAATTTAATGCAGCAGTATGGTTTGTCAGTCTGCAATAAATGCAACAGCAAAACCTCGAGAAATCTGCCCACACGTGTGCTGTACGACCTGTGTCAGACTGACTGCTGTACGGTTCTGGATGCCTTGGGAAATGTGCTGCTCCTCTCCTTGGGATTCCTGCCTCTCCTGTAGGGCATTCCTTCTTTCTCCTCAATCTTCTCTCTCTCTCTCTCTCTTCATTAATGTTGTGCTCAATTTGTCCTTTCTCTCTTGTTTTATACTTTAAAAATTGTAACCACCTATCTAACCACATAATCTATGGTTGAGATACATTTACAAAATCAAGGGCCATCATTTAATGCACCCACACTTAATAATTAATTCACTTTAATTATTAAATAATAACTTAAGTGAAACCCATTTTATAAAGTACAAAACATCATTTTATTTATATTTAACTCATTTTATACATAAATATACAAAGGACAAAATCTAAGTCCTCTTCATCACACCACACCAAAAATATGAAATAGGACCTTTTCATAGTTATTTTTTCAACGCCGTCATACCAACACTATTACATATACCTTTAATCCCATATATTCCCCCCTTGAAGTCATATCATATATATTTAACCCCATATATCCCCCCTTGGGTCATAACATAATACCTTCCTGCAAAACGCTTTGTCTTCAAAGCTTTGCAATGAAGGCCTTTACAATAACTCCCATTCTTTAAAGAGTTATTGTATAACTCCTCTCTTATCTATATTGGTGTTGTGCTCCAAGTTTACATTGCTGTACATGGTGTGTACTCTGTTTTATTATGTTATTCGAAGTCTTTCTTTCATAACATGCATGATCCCAACAAAAGGTAATAATCAATTAGCCAACATCCATCAATGTGCCAACATCTTGGCTTCAAGGCCAAAATTCTCCAAATGCAACCTGCTTTAGCACGGTCTGCAACCTGGAATGATCCTCATATAATATGAGGGGTAATACTCTGCAAATTTGTTATGATTGCACCCGATTCTCCATGTGAAACTCATCCTTCTTATGAATCTTTACATGATTAGATCCAGCTTCACTTAATTGTTACTTTGTTCATTGTCTTTAATATGGAAGAACTTAATTAAAATTAGGTTCATAACAAATGAAGCTTGTCAGGACCAGATTAACCTGGTTATGTATATTGATTGTGAAACAAGTGGAATAATAATTGATGCGCTTTCACAATCAATGTCGATGTTAAAACTAGCATGTAGTTAAACAAATTCGTATTTTGTGACTAACATGGAATTTACAATATTTATTATTTGTGGTGGATTTTTTTAAATAAACAATGTAATTGAAGCCAACTGCTGACATGGGAAAACTAGAAAAATTTCTGCACATTTCCCACTGTCTTAGGAAAATCATTTCATGTTATCTTCCTAAAGCTAATGCCAATGATGATTTCCTACCCCTTTACCCATAAATTACGAAGAATCTTATTGGCTGTACTAAAAATATGAATTTATGATCTTATCTGATAATATTATTAAACACCTTATATTCCTTTGTCAATTAAAGTTTTCAAATATGATCAGGGATTCTAAGTTTCACTCTAGGTTGTTTGGTTCATTCTGTAATGAGATCTTACTTGGACATTAAAGACATGCATTTTATAATGATATTGGATTAATGCAATATTGTTGATCATTTAAATGGGTTTAATTTGCAAACGAAATGATTTTAACTTATTTGGGATGCATCGTTGAGTGCATACATTGAGTTCATGCTATTCTAGAATAGGGTTTTCCTTGGGAGGTTTGCGTGTTATGGTCTAGATTGAAATTGAAATGTGCTTAATGGAAGTTTGAGTTTTTGGTCTGTTACTTTCCTTTGATTGCAAGGTATTGAGCTGGAAACCTCGAGCTTTATATTTTCCTAACTTTGCTACAAAGGAGCAGTGTGAATTCATTATTGCACTCGTGAAGAAAAATCTTGCACCTTCATCATTGGCTTTGCGAAAAGGAGAGACTGTAGAAAATACAAAGGATATAAGAACAAGGTATGATATTGTTATTCACTGTCGTGCAGAATTCTGCAATCTATTTGGTACTAATCGACTGTCTCATTTGAAATGGGAAGAATGCCTTACAATTTCAAATTTCCTATTTCACTATCATTATGCTATTGCAACATCAGTGGAATTTCATGAATTTAATAAATAAATTTAATATATGTATGTGCATATACACATCTGTGAATCCACACTCGTTCGACTCTCCAGGTGTGCATATTTGTGGGTATTGTCACACACACATACACATTCATTTATGCGTATGTATATCTAGATGTGTGTGCATGAGAGAGAGAGAGAGAATAGAATATAATTTTACTAAAATGATAATCCTTTTGTAGATATCAACAAGTGTAGCATTACTCATTTGGGCTTGACCCCAAAAGGTACATCATATACTCTGAATGTGTTGGTTCACAGCAGCTTGTCTTTCATGCACATCATCCTTGTTGTTCTTGTTGTTGCATATACTGTGGGTTTCTCTTGGAATGTTTCTTCCCAACTGCATCTTTCTAATGCCAACCCCTTTGTAATATGGTTATATATCACATGGTGAAGTAGGAAGAGTTGCTTGTTCTTCACCTTTCCTTTTCCACATGCTAGGCATGTCGTTCCCTTCCATTCTTCCTTAGGTTCCTTCCATCTTCATGTTTCTCATAGTAGTCTATGTGAGAGATAGATTTTATTAAACTGTCGATGAGGCCAACTGGCCTATCAGACTAAAGGTGCTTACATTCAATGTGACATTTTGCTCAATTGAAAAAGAGTGAAAAGAACAAGATGAAGGTGAGAGCCAGAGTATGGTACAAAGAAGTTATTGACTACTCATTTGGACTCGGCCTTCTTTCTATGTTGAGTCTCCTACCCAGCTTTAGTGACTTTCTGTAGCTTGCCCCTAATGTGCAGCATTCTTGCACCCTGTGTTGCTGTGCCCTTTACTTGGTCTTCTTGGATTGCTGTCTCCCAGCTGCTGAATTGCAGATTTATTCTCTTCCTGATGTGGTTGTATGTCTCACAATGCAGCATGAATTGTTGTTCAGTCTGCACCCCTTCTTTCCCACACACAAGGTATGCCCTCTTTCCCCACTCTTCCCTGCACTGTTCCCACCTTTCCATTTCACATCTTAATCGGCGAGTGTTGGTTCTTAGCTGGGCTAAAATATGTTTTCTCTTGCCATGGGATGTTGAGCCTTTGGAAGTTTTTGGATCTTGTTTTGTTCCTTTGTGTTGTAGTTGTCTATATACTATTGTTGCTTCCTCAAGGTGTCTCCATTTTCCCTTTCTGTTCATCTTGTAACGAGAGAGAGAGAGAGAGAGAGCGAGAGAGAGAGAGAGAGGGTTTTCTATCTTGTAACATGTATGATAACTTGGACGATTGGCTATTTTTCTAAATAATGAAGTACCGATGTTACTTTACTTTCATAAAAAAGTGGATGTAATAAAGTTACTTCATAGTGATCTTCCTTTTTTTGATTTCAAGGTAATTTTATTATTATTATATATAGGAATAAAACACTTCCATTATTATTGTGAACCAATAATAAAATAATAGAATAAAACACTTTTATTATTACCGTGCGGCATGAACTAATAATAACATAATAAGCAAGGCTAGGGGTGACACTGTTTTTTGGTTATATGTACATATCTCTTTATGTATGAGTTTGTCTGTACATGTATATGTGTTTTGTGCATGCACAAATAAACAATCTCTAGTGGTCTTTGAATTCTTCATGTACTTGGACTGATTTTACTGGTCTTGATCATTTCTGTGGAGGGCAGTTCAGGGACATTTGTCAGTGCCAATGAAGACAAATCGGGTACATTGGATTTTATTGAAGAAAAGATTGCAAAAGCTACAATGATTCCAAGATCACATGGAGAGGTTGCTTTCTCACTTTGTGTTTCAGTTATAACATCAATGTTTTCATGCACTTCTTACTTAGAAATATAGGCAAATCTAATTTGCATATTATGCCAGTTTATATTGAGTTATGTAGTTTAGATATTGTTGCTTAACCTGTTATGAAGGACTCTTCAATGTCTCTAGGATTTCATGATACATTTGTTTTTGTTATATCTAGACTCTTAGCAGTTACAAAAACCACCATTGTAGCTTCCATTCAAGTTACTCCCAGATTCTTACACTCTTATTTATTTGCCATAAACTATGTTTTAACTTTCTTGGGGTCTGAAATCTACTTGGGTTCTGATTGAACTGTAGCCTTCACATAGGAAATTTGTCAGGTTTACTTGGCTAACTTGGGCAGTTTTGACACTATTAAAGTTCCTGTGTATTTCCTAATGTTGAACCATGGAAGGCCTGAAATGCTTAAAAAAGAGAATGGAGCCCTGAATGAATGGTTCATAAGGCACAATACTTGCTAAGGTTTTGCAAAAGTGCTAGTCAGCTAAGCCGGCGTGACTCTTAAAAACGCCAATGGTTAACCATTAAGCATTCTTGAGATAGAGTTGTACTAGATTGGGTGGCCTTCCTTGGAATTCCTAGTGGTCGGGTGCAAGTATTGGGGGTGATAATTGATTCCATAGAACTCATTTTGCTAGTTTTGATCCCATCTCGTCAGCCCCGTGAACATCACCTGATACAACATGTGCCCAATGTGAAGTGGACTATTATAGCTCATCAGTGTTACATGGGGAGGCATCCCGCAGAGTTGGGAGTGTGCCCCCTCGCTCCTCATGTCCCCATAATGGGTGTTGTTTGGCGAAATGTTTTGCCATGCCCCTCCTTTTGTCAAGCTCCGTGAAACAGACTTCGAAATGTTTCGTTGAGTTAAAGGATGCATCTTGCAAAAAGGGGGGCTTGTGGGAACCCCTTCCTAGAAAGCGAGCCATGTTTTGCAAAAAGGGGGAATTGTGGATGCTCCTCCCAACTGCCCCAATTTTTTCCCAAAAATCATAGAAAACTTTTATGAAAACATTAAAACGGTTAAAAAAATAAAAAACCCAATAAAATACTAAACGTTTTTCACCTTTCCCTATACATCCCTCTTATTTGACATTTACAAGTAATTTAGCATTTGACTTCATGATGAGAGTAAGCTGTGATTTGCCTTGGTTACTCACGAGAGTGACTTTGTCTCAGATAGTGGCACACACTCCCAATGATGGTCCCGATGCCTTTGTACAACAGATGGATGTAGAGGACCGCTCAATGGCATTGATTCCTTCATGCTTATTTGATGCCGATTTCTTTTAGCTACTTTTAGCTTTCACTGTCCATTGTTAATTTTTAGTTTTAATGTAGCATAAAAGCTCAAGTACAATTGACTTTCCAATGTTGGATAAGGTATAAGATATATAGATTTGTAAAAATATGATTGATAAGTTGATGTCTTGTTACAAAATGAGGGCCCAAATATATATCTTGTAAAAAGGTGCCCATGTGCCCTTTAATGAAAAGTTATGTCTTCTAATAAAATCCTTTTATTATTGTTTTTTATTTTCTTTATATTTCTTTATTTTATTATTTATTATTTATTATTATTGTATATAACATTGCCTTTTCCTTTTGAAATGCTTTGTCCTTCAAGCAATTTTGGATGGTTTTGTCTTCCATAGTGGTGAGTCATCTTGACTATGGATCGTTGTTGACTACTTGTGAAGTTCTTGATTTGTGAGTTCTTTGAGAGGTTTATGGTGTAGGTTCCCATAACAATGAAATCCTTCATAGGGTATACGAAAAGGTTCAATTGTTTTGTGAGATTTATATACACGAAATTGAGTACTTTTTGAAACTGAGGATAGTGTTTTTTTAATTTTTTATGCTACCCTTCAGTTTTATTGTCTTTGGTTCCATTTTTTCCTGTATTTGCTACAAGTGTGTTCATCTTGAATGTTTTGCCAATTTTCATTGTTCCTTGAATGAGGTCGATTATATCTTACTATAGATGGTTGCACTTCTTCCTTCCAAGTCTTCGTAGTGCACGTGATTGTTTTTTTAGTAACTAGGGGAATTGACAATTGGGGCCGAGCTCGTACTTGTGTTGTTGAAATATTGTAACTTCAAAGGATATTCTAAATGTATTTTATTGATGCACCCCAAGGGAGATGTTATTATTCCTCTGTCGGGATGTTATTATTGTAATTGGTCATCATAGAGTCATGAGGTAAAGCCTCCATTGTAAGTTGGGTCAATAGTACCCCAATGAATAATATAAAATATTGTTTTGAGTCTTCCTAGGTGAAATCGATCCAGACAGTTTAGTGGGGACGACTTGATTAGGGTAAA
>LPNX010637461.1:214678-248171 GCA_001517045.1 Pseudotsuga menziesii | reverse complement strand
ATTGGAAATGCGCAACTTAGGTTTTGTTTCAACTTTCAGCTCAACTGCTTAGATAAATTTATTCTCAAGTGCGATTAAATTCACTCTTCAATGGCGGCACAACATAATTGTGGGTCTATGACTGCAATTGCACTTGTAGATTATAGTCTGTAACTCAAACGATGAGCTGGTGATTGAGCAGTAGCAATGATTTGTGAACATTGAGATGGAAACTCATAGAGTCATGAGCTCTAAGCCCTAGCATGAGGATTTCTTTCCTAAGCAGCGATAAGCAGAGAGGAAAAACTTTGCACACGGGTTGGGATTTGAGACTGGAGGAAGTGGACCGTAGCGTGTTAGGACTAAGGTTTAAATGAGAAAACCAGCCCCAATTTTTTTTGAGATTTTTATTAAATTCGCTTTAAAATTCGCCTTTAGATTCGAACCAGCTTGAGATTCGATAAAATTCGAACCTGAAGGTTCAAATTCGCCGAATCTTGTGACTTAGGTTGAAATCACACAAATCTTACCTTCTAGGAAATAGCTAGATAGGGCACATCAATTCCCTCTAGGTCGCCCCTCTTTTGGTGGATGAAAGATGTGTTTCGGATCTGATTTATACTTCAGACCTGCATTTTGCTGCAATCAAGGTGAACTAGAAATATTTAGGGTTTCAAATCCCCGAGGGTCACCTTGGGTGACCTAGTATTTGAACCAATCTTCCTCAAACCTCTAGGGTTTGACTTTTCCTTTGAAATGGACATGCAACAACACAATAACCAGATTTGCAACAAACCCTAAGGGATGACGTCACCTAACCCTAGGATGACATCACCTCATTTAGGGCACTTTAGGGCTAAAAATTGACCATTTTGCAATTTTTTTCAGCTTTTAAAAGATTTTTCCATTGTTTTATCAAGATTTGGAATTTACTTCTGCAATGAACAACTTCAAAAAATAAATAGTAAAGATAACTACGGCAAGAAATGAATATTTTTGGATTTTTGCAAAATTATAGATTTTTTGGGTTTTTTCACAATATTTGATATTTATATATATATTTTTGCAATATATGGTACAAGAAATTGAATAAAAGAAATTCCAATTGAAGATGAGGAAATAAGACCCAAGTCTCTTCCCTTCAAGGCCACCGAGGAATCATGGTTAGCATTCTCCTCAATAATTGGCACTCCAATTTTGATGCATTAGGGCGAAACCAAGAATCCCTAGGTTGTGTTGGTTTTGAACTAATTAGGGCAGAGAGAGTTGCCAAATGCCTAACAAGAGAGATCCCTCAAGAAGGGATGTCTCACTTTACAAGACAATGCTATTATGCATAAAAACCCTAATTAGCTCTTACCTTGGATGTCTTCGACAGTGAAAGACAAGAGAAATAAAGATCTTACCACAAAAGAAGAGCAAAGAAAAAGAGAGTAACGCTCTCAAGAAATCTTTCCCTTGAAAAAGCCTTGCGAGATTTAGTAAAAGCCTTCAATCAACAAAAAATTACCACATTTAAGCTCCAAGATGCCAAGAAGAGAGGTGCACACCACTTAGCCAATATAGGCAAGAAGAAAAAGGGAAATGATTTTATTTGATCCCATAATCTTGTGTTACAAATAAGGAGGCTAGCCTTATTTATATGTGATGTGATATATGCTAACTTAACCTCCTTTTTAGCCAAATCTACCTAAAATGACTAAAAATAACTTAAAATGACTTAAAATGATTTTTTAGGGTTTGCCATCCACAATCTAGGGATTAAACCACATAATACATAAAATAATGACAAAATGATGAATTGCTGCAACTTGACAAAACGTTGTGCAGGGAAGGTAGACATCATGCCCCAACTAAACCCATATGTGTTTTTGTGCTCAACGTCCTTTAGGTGGTACGATTTCTTCCAAAGGATGACGTCATCATCAATTTGGCATGCTTGAGCCAAGAGGAGGGTTTACACATGACAAAAATAGGTTTTAGTGGGCATAAATGAGGTATGCTAAGAGGGGTATGACAACCCTTAAATGTGCAATCACCCCTACAAAGCATAAACACAAGTGTTGATGGGAGCCCCTAAGCCATGTGTCCTAATGGAATCATCCTGTTATCACATATACATTTGCAGCTGGGCTACCATGATGCTGCATATAGATCTATCTCTTTTTCTATTCTGAGCTTTTTTTCACATGGGGTTTTAGCATGGATCATTACAGCGTCAACCATTTCAGAGCCTTGATCAACAAAGTTTCCTTGCCAAGACTGAGATCCATTAGTCCATTGAGATGCTTTCAGTGATGACCTAGTTCATTTGAGCAAAGTCGCTGATCATATATGGTATACACATTTACAGAGGGGCCCTATCAGATGGAGACAGGTATATATGCTGAGATCAGGTATATGTTTCCATGGTTTGATTTTGCTCTACGATGTATATCAAACACCTAGGCTTGTCTTGTTAGGATGATCATGGCGATCTATGCTTAAATATATATATATATATACTGATGCTTGAACTTTTGCTAAGTTTAATCAAAGTGCTTGATGTTGAAGACTGTTGCTCATGCCATACTTTATGCAAATGTTAAACCTTATTGCTATGTTCGTTCCATGTGTCATTTGTCCTTGTCCATCTAGTTCATCCATGACTGATCCTTAACCCATGACTTTAGCTTGATCAAGACTTATGAGATTGAAAATCACTTTCCCCACTTTGACCCCTATGCATGATGGATCCCATGTTTTATGTGTCTTGGCTCTGGGTTTCCTCGTAGAGCGTCAGCTAAAACTTGACGCAATGTGTCTACCATCATTACATGTATGATGTGCTATGAATTCTATCTGTTGGAATGCAAAGCCTTCAAACAAATGCAAAATGTGTCTTTAGACACAAACTCAAAAAGGGTTGTAAAATAAAATTGTGAAAAGACCTAAAGAAAAAGCAGTGGATAAACAAATGTTGTTGGCCACTATTGAAATGTAATGATTAATTTTTCACGGAGCCTGCGGGTTTTGATGTGAGATGGGGCAAGGGACCGCTAATTCACAGTGTCCCCTAGGATCTCCGCATTACAGTTCTTGTGAACTCAACACAGGGGTCCTAGTAAAGATCCTCACAGAGCTTGTTCTTAGCTTGGATGTGAGCCGTATACATGTTGTCAGAGTTGAATGGGCTCTTTTTAGGTTATCTTATACACTTGTGAGACACCACCATCCCATATTGTTCATCTGGCATGTATGTCATCGTGGTCGTGTGTAATTGTCAACATTCTGAAAGATCATATGTTCAAAGTCAGCTACAAGTCATCTCCCTTTGCCTTAGCCTTGTTTTCCATCCTCACCCAGCATTAGCACACCGTTTAAACTTTGTAAGTATGGCATGCACAAACAGACTTCCAGAAGGTTCCAATATTTTTCAAAGGCACAGGTATATCTTACTTACTATTATTATTGTTGTCACCATGTTTATGAATAACATGATTTAAGTTTGGTTTTGATATACACCATTGGAGCATTTCTTACCTTGGATGCATGCAGGATCATATGGGTACATTATCTCACCTCCAGTTTGGGTACTTTGACTTGGTCAACCCAGTTGACTAAGTCAACACAGTTTCCAAGGCAGTGACTCAAAAAACAACATTGCTTAGATTTGTTTTAGACATGCCCACGGCCAATACTACAGTTTCAGTTTTGAGAGTTTGGCCCTAGATCTCATGACCAATGATTATTATCACTTTATTATTGGCCAAATGATCAAATTTTATTACAAATGGCAGTGATTTTGGTTCTCCTAGAGCATTGTAGTGTTCCAGGGGCTATGAGTAGTCACTTATACCATTCTGCTGTGTCTACAGATCATCTAGTATAGTCAGTTTTCCCCAGTTGTCAGCCAAGACAGAGTTATGATGATTTTATTCAGTTGCAGAGGATGTACCACCAGAAAATGAACTAAGGAATTCACTGAAAAAATCGATTTGGCCTGTTGGGTCAAGGTAATGGCTTGGAAACTTATCAAATGATGTAGTTTGGCTCCTTGGACAGTTCTTTAGCTATTTCAGTCAACATTTTGGTCTGGATTATTTTATTTTTGGCTCAGTCAGTGAGGATGTCCCCCAAGGGGCACCCCTCAACTTGGCTAGATGATATATTGTATGGTTATATCTTATGATATGAGGTTGTAATGGGGCCTAGGGTGAATTAAGCCCCTAATGACCCCCTTTTGATGTATTATCAT
The DNA here is from genome assembly GCA_001517045.1 of Pseudotsuga menziesii. NCBI lineage: Eukaryota > Viridiplantae > Streptophyta > Pinopsida > Pinales > Pinaceae > Pseudotsuga > Pseudotsuga menziesii. The sequence continues at coordinate 243,955 of LPNX010637461.1, read as the reverse complement.
GATCATTTCTTATGATATGTTATTATTTGGCTTCGATAAGGTGTCATTGGGAAAAAGTGTGCCCCCCCTTTATCTAGTCAACATGATCCATGTAAAGTTGATCTCCACTGTTGATGATGTTATAATCTCAACCGTTGGATGCAAAAGTGAGTTAGGGTTTGCATCTCTCAAAAACTATATAAAGATGAGACCCCCGCATTGTAAAGCGTGAACTCTGGCACTGAAATAACGAATAAAGAGATTTTTCTAGGATTACACTCTCATGTCTTGTTTGATGAATGAATGAGATGATGACTGGCATTGTTATTCTTCGGCACTGAGATTAAATTGCGATCAATCTTGTATATTTTCTTGCACCCATCCATCTGCAAGTTGAAGGAGGCGCACTTGAGGAAGGCACACTGGTGGGGGGACTCACTCTGTGTTGGCACTCGGATTTTGTGTATTAAGGAGTGATTATTTCTTCATGATTTCTTACTTCCTGTACTTTTTTTATACTTTGGTTCCCGTTCGATTGCCTTGCTAATTGATTTTCTTTGCTTTGGCAGGTTGAAGGGGGCGCTAGGGTGATTGACTGAAGCAGAACTCCACCAAGATCTCGCTCATAATTCTCATTTGACCGGAAGAACATCATTCTTCGTCATCCAGGAACTCATCGACATGACAAGGTATGTCTCCCAGTTAAATTATTTGACTTTTGATTTTTCATGCATTGCCCATCACCAATTTTCATTGAAAAACCCTCATTAGAAATTAGAAAAAATGACCGGATCGATTTGCACTAGGAATCTACAAATTTGGCAATCTAGGTTTTGTCGGCCATCCCAAAAAAACCTCATCTCTATCCTAGGCATCAGCATTGGACTCCATCTACCCATCTCCAGGCACTGATCCTTAGAGAGAAAAATGCCCCTCTTAGTCTTGCAGTCTGTTCCTTGTGTGATTTTTTCCGGTTTTGCTTGGATTTCTTTGTTTTGTTGAATCTGACATCCAAGTAGGTGTGTTGAAGGCCTTAATTCTTTGTATCAACCTCGTTCTGGGAATTTTCCATATTTTTGCTTAAATCCCCGAGGTCTCGAGTTTGATCATTGGAACAAACACACCAACCCTAGATCTGATCTTAATTCCTTAAGTCACTAATCCACTTCATTCGAGTAATATTTCTATCATTCCTAAACACCCGTACTCGAACACTACATAACTTGTGGCTTATCCCTTAAATCTAGGATTTCTAGCTCTCACCTTATGTATTCTCAATCTTTGGTTTGATTTGGTGATTAGCTGTAGATTTGTCCTTTTAGGATAGGTTTGGGTCTCCCCATTTGTCACTTGGGTATTCAGTGGCATAAAGTGAAGGAAATCCTATTCGACGTGACAAGCATCCATCTTTTGGGGGTTAGGGTTTTCGTAGGTCACGACTTTGGTTGCATGTCCCCTCTGCCATCCTGTATAAGATCACTCTATACGGGGCAACTACAAGATCCGTGATAACACATCTCAAGAAGCATCAAACACCAACCCATGGCGTAAATGCCCAACATGATGGGGAACTTTCACCACATCAAGGGGTAGTCCACAACATAGTTACATATATCGTGTCGAGGAATATATCGCCAAGAGTTCGGAATGTAACTTATCGGCAACATGACAAAAATATTGGAAAATATTGGCAAATGTCATAAAGCATAAAAAATACAAAAATAACCATTTTTTTTCAATTTTTTTAACATCTTAAGCAACAACAACATCAATTAAACACATTGCTACATATATATGAAAATACACCTAATATATAAGATGCATAAGATGTCAAATGGTGGATCATAATCAGATATCAACTATAAATTGAAAATACTGAAATATGTTCCTGATGGAATGATAGAAAATCACATCAAATGATTAAAATAAATCTCTCAAGAGATGAATCATCACGACTCATGAGGCATCTAGATACTACATACTACAATGATAAATAGTAGGAATCATTGATCCCCTCTATCCCTTTTATAGGCAAGGGGCACTACTCTTCCTTTGGAAGCAATAGGGGGTCCTGTAGGTGCTTTGGATGAGTTAGGCGTCAAATTGGAAGCTCCAACTACTTGGGCTACGTTGGAAGGTAATGGGGTTGAGGTGGAAACTAATGTGAGTTATCTCCTCCCATAATTGCATATCATAAAAGTTATTGCCTATATTGGGATCTTGTTCATCAATAACACCCTATGCCCCCCTCCTCTAGGCTCTAGCCCTTGCCTTTACCTCGAATCTCGAAGTTGATCCTCCAATGACATTAGTTAACACTCTACAACTTTGATGAAACTTCCGATGCTTAATTAGTGAAGGGTATTTTTTTATTAAGGTCATGATAAAAGATTTCAACAGTCAATGCCACCAACGTCAAGGTACATAGAGAGGTTGATGTGCTTGATTAAATGCCAATCCCATACCCTCATACTTAATAAAATCCAGTGGAATTGTTGCAATCTTGAAATCCTGAAAACTAATAAGTCTGTTGAATTAAATTCTACTTTTTGCATATGAAGTCCGATGAGGTTGGAACCACTCTCAAACATCCTAAAACAATTGATGGTATTGTTAAAATTTTAAGTAAAAGGATAGAAAATGAAAGTCAAGGAGAACGCCACTTTTACTTTCTATCCTTTTACTTTAGGAATTTAATATTGCCATTTATTACTTTAAGAATTTAATATCTCTGGTTTTAATACCACTGCCAAAAACTTAACCCATGGATTTATTTCCCAAATTTCATGCAATTTTTTTTAGCAGGGTGTTATTTTCCAAAATATCACGATATATTCCCAATGTCTCATGACACATTCAATATATTCGCGATATATTCAAAATGTCGTAAATGTCGCGACTTTTTAGTGGCGATATATCACCAAGGGAGATTACTTGGGATATATCGCGATATGGGTGATATATCACGATATGGGCAATATATCGCCGATATACATAACTATGGTCAGCAGTACCACTAAGCCAATACTCCTTGACATGAAAACTGAAAGAACTTTCCTTGACCATACCACAGGTCTTAAGCCCCACTAGATCAACATTTTTACAATAACAAGCCCCAACTTGGCCTTTACAATGGAAAAATACCCCTCCTCTTTGGCATGCTTGGTATGGCATACAATAGAGGAACTGGAGGGTAACGAACGCTATCACCAATTGGTCTACACCTCGAGGGATTATTGCATGTGATTGTTGCCATTGACATTGTTGCCACAAAGTCTAGAAGTCTCTTTGTAACGGTAGAGAGCTTGACCACTGCACCTGTGACAGATCAGGATCTTGCCCCAAAACGTGTCACGTCTGGAAAGGACCTATCTCTTTAGGCTTCTCGGATTTGCTTGAAGCAGACTCAGTCTAGCCATGGAAGGTGTCCCTAGTTCTACTTTCCCAAGTACTAACCGAGAGCTAGCCCTCAACTCTCTAAACATAATAACATAACTGCTTTTGGATAGGGAACTGAGGTACTTTAGGGGTTTAGGCAAAAGGTCAAAATTGTTACCCTGGCGGGATTTCTATGTAGGAGTAAAGAAGAGCACAATCAACAGTTAAAACAACTCCTAAAATAGAATAAACAAGCAACATACAACACTAGAGTTGATATATGAACTGCTTGAAGTAAAACACGGTCTCTAGGCATGCAAAATGACATAAATGAGTATATAAAATGGCTGGTCTGATATATGTGTTGATATGAAAGACAAACCGACATATAAAAATGAGTCAAATATAGATTTTAAAGGTTCCTAAAGACTTAGCATGCGAAGTGTTAATTTTCAGCTCTATATTTGGGTTACTTGGAGGGGGTTTGGTCATAAAATGCTCATAGAAGTTGAATGTGAAAATAAGTATGAGAGATGGGTGGAATTTAAGTTTTTTTTAGCATAGAAATAACCTCACTGTTCATAAATATCAGATCTGAAAACTCAGAATAGTGAGGTGAAATGGCATATAGGTGGCTTAAAGCAAAGATTTCGTGGTTGAAATTTAATTATTATAATAGTGCTTATACTAGAGGGTAAATGGAGTCACACTTGATCATGCATGCAAAACAACCCCCCCTAAATAGGTTTGAAAGATACAACCAATAAAACTGAGTGCAAAACCCCCAACATGTTGGAATTCTACTAGCAACTATTATATGCAAAGTTGGGGAGAGCGGATCTGGAGAAGCATGGGTTTTTCTCGCAGGATCGATGGGGTCATGGGGAGGGGGTTCTACCCACTCTCTGCAACAACACCAGTGCGGTTCGAGTGGTGGAGCAACAAAGAACTAACGGGGTGATTGCGAGAGGAATGGAACAGAGGAGATTGGGAACCAAGATCGAGGTTGGATAGGACGCATGTACCAAGGGTGTATGCCTTGATCCACAGAGATCGCATCTTAACAGATTTGATCTGACAAGCTGCGAGAACGAGTAGAGTCATGGAAGGAAAAAACCCTAATCCGGAAGTATATTGGGATATGGTCTAAGGAGAAAGATCTTCTCAGATGGATCAAAGCGACTTGGAATCTCAAAGGCCACTATGACCTTCATTGGGATCCAAGGGTTTTTTCACGTTCATTTTCTTCAATCAAGAGGATATGGATCGGGTTATGAATGGGGGTCACATTTCTTTTTTTTCAGCAGGGCTCTATCTATGACCATGGAATGAGAGGTTCAACCCGGACAAGGAAGACATGAGTATGGCACTAGTCTGGATCTGATTGTATTCGTGACGATGTGAATATTGGGAGCCAAAAATTTTGCAGGACATCGGTAATACCATGGGCGAATTCATAAAAATATCGGAGCAAACCGAACAATGGAGGTATACTCCTTTCACCCGGATCTATGTTTATATGAATCTATCGAGGGAGCTCGCGGAGGCCATAAATCTCGCCTAGGATGATGAGGATTGGGTCCAACTAGTAGACTACAAAAATATCCCTTTTCAATGCAGACAATGTCATGAACATGGGCATTTTAGCAGGAATTGTCCGCAAAATACTTCAGATCCGCCTCCTAAATCGTCTCAAGAGAAAGGGAGCGATGTTGAAGTTTTCACCCAGGTGGTGCATAGGCGGCAAAAAGGCAGGAGGAATGCGAGCCAGAAGAAGAATCAATCGACTACCAAAACAGGGACGGCTAAGGAAAATTATTTTGAAACCCTAGCAACGATGGAGGGCGATTTGGGGGACCATGAAAGGGTTAACCCATAAGGGGCCATTGTTGATGGGAAACTGCTCCTAGGAGTGCCCCAAGTGAATCCAGAGAACAAGGAGGAAGCAGGGGCTTTGGAGGACGACCAACTAGATGAAGCGAAAGATATGGACTTAGGGGAGATGGATCTGGACAAAATCGAGAAAGAATGTAACAAAAAGGGGAAGGGGTTTGTCTCAAGATGACATATCGAGCTTTTGAAAGAGGCGATTATGAAAACCAAGGCCTTACCCCAACTAGGCGTGGCCAAAGAATCACAGAAGGGCAATAAAAGAAAGTAGCCTGAGGATGGAGAATGTAGAGGAAGTACGATAGACAAACAACGAATAGTAGAGGTAGGAATGAAGCTGGGAGAATCAGGCCAATACTCGACGATCAGGTCGACCTTCTCTAAAGTCAATAAAGTTTCTCAATAAAGGTGATAACATGGAATGTTAGGGCGGTGGGTCACCCTCACAAAATCAAGATACTTAGGAACAAGTTGAAAATGTAAAAGCCAATAATAGTGTTTTTGCAGGAAAAAAATGTGGAACAGAGACAATAAAGGAGATAGGAAGGAAAGTCTGGAAGGGATACGAAACAATGGTAGTAGATGCTCAAGGAACGATAGGAGGTTTGGGAATTTTATGGCGTTCGGAAGAGGTAACTCTTACAAATTTTTGGGCCACAAAAGGCCTTCTTTTTGTTGATTTCCAGATATGTAACACCCATGTCAAAGGAACACTCACCGATGTTTATGGCTTGAGTACTTACCCACAGAAGCTCGCATTTCTAGAGGCTCTTTCTTGGGAAACTAGATGGGTGGGAGGCAATAATTGGATCCTCGGAGGAGATTTTAACTTGATTACTTCTCTGGTGGTGAAGAAAGGAGGATGATGAACCCTTGGAAATTCCAGTGAAGCCTTTAGAGACTTCGCTGAGGAAAATAATCTAGTGGATGTGAAAACAAGGAATGGGTGGTTCACATGGAACAATAAAAGGGGAGGAGAGTACCATGTGGCATCTAGATTGGACCGATTCTTGACAATAGAGCAGATTATCCAGGGAGGAGGTGATTTAGCGGCTATGGTCTTACTTGTGGTTGGGTCAGATCACTGGCCTGTGTGCTTTAATTGGGAAGGATGGGACCCCCCTTTCACGAGGCCTTTTGTTTTGAGCAATTTTCAATGGAACATAAGGACTTTAAATCATTGGTTACTCAATGGTAGAAGGACATGGTCCCTCCGGAGGTAACCAAGATGTACCAATTCAAGCAGAAATTGAAGACTCTAAAGACCAAGGTCCATACATGGAATAAATATGAGTTTGGCAACATCTTTGAGGATAAAAAATGTCTGACAAATCAGCTAGAGGAAATCCAACAAATGGGAATGGATAATGGTTATGATGAAGAGTTAAAACAAAAGGAACATACCACCCTTGACCAACTATGGGCCAGGGAGCGCTAAGAGGATATCTATTGGCAACAAAAGTCCAGAAACCAGTGGCTACAGGAAGGTTAGCGCAATACTAAGTTTTTTCACTAATCAGTCATTCTGAACAAACAAAAAAAAAATTTGGTGGATTGAAGATCGAGGCTGGCCCTTATGTAGAAACTAGGGAGGACATGGAAGTGAAACTGTTTAACTGTTTTGGGGCTATTATGCAAGAAGATAGGGCAGATCGGATGGGCTACATTGCTTGTCTCACACAACACATGCCCTCTTTGGTCTCCACTTGTTAGAATGTGCTCCTAAATAAACCGGTTGAGCTGATAGAGGTCGAGGAGGCGATTGACCAAATGGTGGAAGGAAAAGCACTTGGTCCTGATGGTTTCACCACTAATTTCTTCCACCACTTCTAGGACCTCATCAAGTAGGAAGTATGGAGGATTGTGGAGGAATGGAGGCAGGCCAGAGGGGTGCTGAAGGTGTTCAATGCTACCTTTTTGACCCTCATCCCTAAGAATGAAAGGGCTGACTCTTCAGGTAAATTAAGACCCATAGCTTTATGCAACGCGATCTATAAAATCATCACAAAGGTTATGGCCAATAGATGGGGTGATCTTGGTCCATGAGGTGATTCACTCTTTAAAGGTTACTAAGAAACCAAGGATGCTTTTGAAGTTGGATATCTCCAAAGCTTAAAGTTAAGCTAGCAATTCATGAGAGAAATGCTTAGATTATTTGGTTTTAGTCATGAATGGATTGAGTGGATCATGAATATGACGTAGACAACGTTCTTCTCTATCTTATTGAATGGGGCCCCCACCAAAACTTTCATCCCATCCAGAGGTATTCGGTAAGGGGGTCCCTTATCACCTTTCCTGTTTATAATTATGGCTGGAGGTCTTGGCAGAATGATTAAGGCTACTGATAGAGCAGAGCTTAAAGGGTTAAGACTTCACCCAGGAGCTAACACGCAGACTTACTAACAATTTGTAGATTATACTTCGGTTTAAGAGGCTTGGGTTTTCAGGAAATGCTTGACGACCTTCGCTAAGGCCTCAGGCCTTGAGGTAAATAGAGAGAAGTCACAAGTGTTCTTCTTCAATACTTCCCAAATTGTCTAGAGAAACATTACCCGAATTCTGGGCTTCCAGGGGAGCTCCCTTTCGTCCAAATATGTGGGTGTGCCTCTTATTGAGGGGTCATCCAAAAAGTCCCTTGAGAAGATTTGTTGGATCGCATGAGAAGGAAATTGTCTAGTTGGACTTTAAGGCCACTCAATCTGGTAAGCAGAGTCACCTTAATTAAATCTTTGTTACAAGCGATGCCTATTTACCTTTTTTCAGTGATGGCAACCCCAAAGGCGGTTCTCAAAGAGATAAGAAATATTCAAATGAATTTTTTGTGGGGAGGCAATGCAGATAAGTAAAAATGGGCATTGGTTAGCTGCGACAAGATACACAATCCTAAATCATAAGGTGGCCTGGGGATTAGAGATTCGGAAAAAAACATTGAGGTACAGTGAGCCAAAATTTGGTGGGGATGGGTCACGCATAACTCAGAGCCATGGGCAAAGCTCTGGCATGCCAAATATGCGCAGAATAGAGGGAAGGAAGACTTGGTTAGATTTAATGAGAAGACGGGCTCCCACGTTTGGCAGATGACCTTTCATAGTAGAAGCATCATCTAGGACCATAGTTTTTGGGAGGTTAGAGATGGGGCGTCAACGAATTTCTGGGAAGACTTCTGGTAGTAGATGCCTAAGATGGCAGATTAGGACAATATGGGAACTATATCCAGCCATATTGTAGGGTGCCGACTCTCACTAAACTTAATCAGTTTCGGCAACCCAATTGTATGAATGGGGAATATTGTGAATGGCACTTGCCTAAATGGTGGCTCCAGTGGGCCCCTGAGGGAGAATGGCCATGGACATGTGATAACATTCAGGAAAGGTGTATAAAAATCTAGCATAGGCTTGGCAAATTGAGATGGGGCTACCAACAGAAAGGAACTCTTAACACTAAGGAATCCTATGCTCTCTAGGCGGATAACTGAGATAATTAACATGATGAGATTTGGGGAAAAGGTGTGGAAGATGAATCCCTAAATGAAGGTAGCGACGTTTATATGGCTTGTTAACTATAGGAGGATCCTGAATGGTGAAAATCTTAGAAGACGGGGGGTGGTCGGTCCGTCACAGTGTACTTTGTGTTGTGCAGAGACAGAATGTATGGATCACCTTCTTTACTCTTACCCCTTTGTTTCGAATTTTTGGGATAGGGGGGTGGAGATAATTAGAAGATCCAATAACATCGGAGGGCAATCAGATCAGACCATCAGAAGATGGGAAGTGATGGAATACCAGAATCCCATTGTGAATTTCCTTTCGTTATCCTTCTCGAGCTTCTTGATGTGGGAGGTTTGGAAAGATGAGAACAGGAGGATCTTTCGGGACGTGCACACCCCTCAAAGCTAGATGTGGTAAAAATTAGTTCTGCATATCCAGGAGACCATCAAAAACACACCATGGTATGATTAGGACTAGGAGATGGGTGATGTTGAGAGAAGGATTTTGAAGGAATGGGGGGTGTCTATTGAAAACCAAGGGATCCTTCTTAGGAAGCAGGGGACCCCGCAGGCTAGCCCAAATTGATGGGTTCCTCCTTAAGTAGGCTCTTTCAAATTGAACTTTGATGGGCCCTCATAAGGTTACCCCGGTTCGACTGGTTTTGGTCGCTCTGTGAGGAACTCGGACAGAGTAATCATACAAGTTTGTTTTGGGTATATAGGTGAGGAAACAAATAATGCAACAGCAATAAAGGGCCTCCTAGTTGGACTAAAACTGGTTATTCACCATAGGATGGAACTATTATGCATTGAGGGTGATTCTTGGGCAATAGTCCAGACGACAAGGAATTTGCAAAATGGCAAGAAACTCTCCAAGCTGGCAGATAGCTGGCGCTTCACTCACAGGGTTGAACATTTAGGGACTTTGTTGAGTCACCCTCACGCTTGGACTTTCAACCATGTCAAGCGAAATGGGAATAAGGTGGCTGACATGCTGGCAAATGTGGGTGAGGTGGAAAAGCGATGATACTGCATAGGGTAGATGGGGCACTTTGAAAATTGGTAGTGGGCCACCCACGATACCCAGTTGGCGGTAGAGAACGCCCTCTTCCCACATGGGGGTCATATTGACATGCGAGGATCTGTTGAGACCCACAACAGAGCACACGAGTTGAGTACGCTCGCCATTTGGAGACTAGACAAACCATCGCAGGTAGAAGGAGATGTTACGAGCCATTTTGGCATTATGATCCACTCAGGCATGAGATGAATGATGTTTAGCAAGGGACACGACTAGATCCTTGCACAAAGGATGACCTTTGAAGATCTGTGTGAAGCTCCAAAAATGATGGTAGCAATCGTCCGGAGAATGAACGAGTGGTCGTGCGTGTTTCCCAATCCATTCCTTTGGTCCGAATCAAAATGTTGGCATCTGATGGGGTGCGAATCAGAGTGTTGGTATCTAATGGGGTAGTCATTTGGCTTTGCTATTTTGTTCCTGTCATGATAGCTAATTGTCTGATTATGCGGTTGTATAAGTTTGCTAGTAGTTTTCTTTATGTCTGGGCGTTTGGTATAACAGTCGTTAGGTGGTCTATTACGCTCAGTTTTTTAGCTGAAGGTTGAAATGGCTCTCTCTAATAGCTTGTTTGGGGGTTCTTTAGGTTGGAAGGGTTTGATAGTAATAGACAGTCTGAAAGGTCTGGAAGTGAATATCTGGCGGCTGTTTATGTCTATGCACCAACCAGGCCATTGTTTTGATGCTATGTAATCTTTTGAAATCGTTGTAATATAAAGACTTATTTATAAATAAAAAAACCCCGAACATGCTACAGAAAAAAGTTGGGAAAATGATGAACACAGTGACAAATGGATTTCAGAAGTGTTTTACCAAAGGATTGAAGTACATACCTTGTTTTGGACGCTTGATAGTCCCTTCTCCTTGCTCAACGATCCCCAATAAATCTTAGCCAAGAAAAACTTCACTCCAAGCTTGAGCGCACTTGTTTCATGGCGACATTCAAACTGCAAACTGTTGCCAACTTATTTGTACCATAGTTGGATTAGCTGAGGAGCCGCCATTTTACAAACATGATAAATGTTTGTTTCCAGTGTATCAAATGATCCGCCTTTGTGCCTAGCCAATTTTGGTTAGTCAGTTTTTATTTTCAGTAATTATGACCATGGCCCCGCAGGGTTTGTAATAAAATGTGCTAGTAGGGTGTTTTGAGTGGTTCGGTCTCCTAAGACGTAGAATTTCAACTAAGGTATTCTAGTGAGTTTTTTGCCCTTGACAATTATGCTTTGCCTATAGCCGAGTATAATTGACGATGTTTTCTCCCTCTTCCTCCAAAGCTGGAATGCCTGATTTTGAATTCTGGGCCTTGGGGGGTTATTAGAGCCCAACTAAGTATGTATAAACCTACTAGACATTATTAGAATAGACTATGGTCATATCCTAAGTCACTAGGACCCTCAGAAAAAATTCCGAATTTTTTTTACCAGACGCATCAAATTTTAATTTTTTTTTAAATTTTTCCAAAGTTTTTAATTAAATTTTTCCATAATTTAAATGGAAAAATTCAATTTGTAATAAGTCAGCCATCTGGTGTCCGATTTCAGTGTTTGAAGGCTCTAACCTTAAGCCAAAAATCATTCATGAGCATCTGGCCAGCTAGCTCCAAGTTTTAGATCATTATTCAGCTACATAACTCATAATTTCTCAAAAAAGTCAGTTTCAGAGAAATTATTGATTAAATATTAAAAATGATTATTTTGGAGATAATCCAAATCTCTCCAAATTAATCCGAGTTGAACGAAATGAAATGCAGAATGAGATGGCATCGGGCATTAATGATGATTGGAGTTGGCACAAATCTTCTTCAGTTAGCAATCAGAGAGCACTGAGTTCTCAAGTACTTGGCAAACTTGCCTCCTTCAGTCATGACCATGTTTGGGTGAGGTGGAGCTTGTTTATTGGCTCGTTGATTTGATCGAGGTTGAAGGATGACATGTGGTCCTTGGTTTGTGGTATTGGCTCCTCCAAACCTAGCTCCAGGCTCTTCCAATCCTTCACGCCTACCTTCCTCACCTCCTCATGCGTGCCTTCCTTTTACCTCACGTTAGAGCACTGGATCCTCATGCTTTTGATGGTGGAGAGCTCGTATTGGTTGGAGCTGGTTGGTTAGGGTTGGGAGTGGGGGCGCCTTGCCTAGGTGGAGGCCTCCCCTCACTCCTACCTTCTTTATTTTAGGTTTGTACTCTTAAAACATAGCTATATGGCTAGGTTTGCGCCCTCCTTGCATGGTGTGGTATTAGGGTTTTAGCCTTCTCTCATTGTATAAGAAGAGGCTCTTATGAGCTCTTCAAGGGTGGAACTTTTGGGTTAGAGTTACTCTGTAGAAATTGTATCAAGCTTTGCTTGGATTTGATTTATAAGAATTTCGACTTTGGAGGTCTATGAGCTCTTTGCATGTGGTAAACATTTCATGGTTGAGGTGACATTGTTTCTAACCCTTTGCTTTTAAATACTTTGAATGAGATCAGTTTCTTTGTTAAGCTCAAGAGGGCCCCTTGTTGGCATGGTAGGGTAATCGTTTGTTGTTTCAATTCAATTATTTATGCAAAGTAAGTTAGAACTTTGATGAACATGAGTAGTTAGTTATACGTAGTGTTGATCTTGGTTCAATTTTATTAGTATACTTTCATGTGATTTGATCTCACTTTGTATTTGAGTTTTTGTGTTACCAGGTTTCACAGGTTGAAGAAGGGTGTGAGTTCAGCTACATCTAGCCCAAGCTTCAAGCAACCTTTGTTTAACACTTTGTGATTGTAGGACCTATAGGGATCGTGTTCTTCTCATACGAAAGAAATCCGGGAGTTTCTCTTCATTTCTTGTGTTCCATCTACAAGAAACCCTTCTTCTCTACCTTTTCATTAATTTGTTTTGCATTGCTTAAGAAGTAGATCCACTCTTTCATTATTTATATTTAGATCTATCTTCTTTAGGCTTTCTTAGATCTAATATCATTCATTAAATCTAGGAAGAAGTTTGTGCTTTCCATGCAAAATTTTGAAAATTTTTCTAATTACAATTTTTTATTTATTTTTGCATTGTCTTTCCCATCACTTTTTAGTATTGTTAGCTTTCTGATTTTTTACTTTTGTGAGAGGTACAGTGGAAGTGGTGGCGAAAAATTGAAGATTCAAGCTTAAAAAAGACTCATAATCTCCTCTTCTTCATTCCCCTTTCTACAGCTCGCTCCGGAAGCCTTCCAAGGATAAGAAAAGAAGCAAAAAAGCATCAAAAGAAAGGCATTGTAAAAGAATTAATAAAAGAGCAAGTGGGATAAAGGCTCCCACACCCCACTTCCCCCATTTGGGGGAAGCCTGTATCGCCATTGTCCATATTTCATTTTCTTTAATTTGCTTTATACCTGCAAAATAAATAAATGGTGAAAGTAGAATAGGGTAATCAGTTTCAATTTGTTAAAAAAGCTTAGTTAGATTTGATTTCATTAGTATATTCTTGCTAGTTTCCTCTTATGCAATCTGTCCTCATGCTAGATTAGGTTTGATTTCATTTTTGCTTGCATAAAAGTTATTAGAAAGAAAAATTTGTTTGATTAATTGCTAGTTAGTTGTCTTTTTTTATTTATTTCATTGAAAAGTGTAAATAAAAAAGAACCAAAATCTCTTGAATCTCACCATAAGGTGGATCAAGAGTGCTCTCTATCAGAGAGTTGTTTATTTTTATCGTGGTTTTTGTTACTTACCCCCATGCTCTCCCGATTAAGGCCTAAAAACCTAAAAGAGATTCTTGGGTAGATTAGTCTTTTACTCTTTTTTCAAGTTTAACTAATTAATTCTTAAGTCTCTTGAACTTGTCGGAACCCAAGTCAAGAGCATTATCTATCGGAGAGCATTCCCACTGCATTTCCTTGCATCAAGCATATAGTTTAGCTAAGACTCTTGAACTTTTGTCATAAGACAAAGTCAAGAGCGCTCTCTGTCGGAGGGTTTTAATTAATTTACTTAATAAAATTTTGCAACTCACATTCCCCTAATTAATTTACTTCGTTGATTATCCTTCACCTAGTATGCTCTGCCGACTTCATAGTTGGGTTCGTACTCAGAACGGTGAACGGACTTGCTAAGATTGCAATAAACAACACAACTAAAATTTTACCCCATAACCAACGCATCGACGTTGTAGAAAGTTTCCCAACTCATTCCTAGTAAGGGCACCGGAACTCCCCGTTGTCTAGAGTCTCGGCCAGCTGGTCAATCTTTGCGAAACCGTCTTGGGATACTGGGCGGGCCGTCATGTCTCGAATGGAGTAGCTCGGAAGGCTTTCCCGGCTGATCTCTTGATACCTTTTGTTGAAACCTTAAACAAGACCATTAAAAAACTCTAAAATAAACCAAGATTAATCGCAATACACATTCACTGGCACTATTTTGAGACTCACATCCTCATTACGCTTAAGCATTTCTGATAAGTCGACTCCATAAGGCACTAGTCCTTTCTTTTACGCATTATTGATAATCTGGGCCATTTGTCCATTGGATATTTTGATTAAAGTTTATATCTTTGAATGCTATATCATTTCGTGAGTTCTTAACATATGGTTTATCTTCTAAGTCTTGTGATAGCAACGTGGATTGCTCTTTCATCTCATGTTTATTTTTCAGTTATCTAATATGCAATCTTTGTTCATCATAATAAACTCCTAAAAAACACCCATCCGCATCCGTAACCATTAGAAACACTTAAAATAACTTAAGAGCCATAGAAACTCTTTTGTAGGGACTACCCCCCTTGGCTTCGTTTGGAGTTATCCTAAACGGAGGAGCTAGGAGTAGGTGATAGTACCTAGCTCTATGCTTGCCCCCAAGGTCACACCTCTCCCACTTTCTCAAGTGAGGAGATAGCTTTCGGAAAGTTTCTGCTGCTGGTGTGCAATCGACGGACAACACAAACAATTGAGAAAATAATTTAAAAACAAGATAAATAAGTAATAAATCTACTTGTTACTGACTAGGTTGCACCTAATTGGACTTTCAATGAGCCGCCAATGACGAACAAGATACTTGTTCATATTCAGAGTTTAGAACTCCATTCAGGCTTTCATGGCCCTTTTATTTTTTGTACTGCATGTTCATATCCCTTCGGGGAAGTTATAATAAATGTACTAGCAAGACCTTCCTTTTTGTAAAGGACTTGGCTTCTTAAGACTTAAACGTCAATCCGATCATTCCAAGGTGTTTTTTCCCTTGTCAATTATGCAATGCTAAATAAGCGATGTATAATTTTCGAGTTTTTCACCGCTCTTCCAAAGTTGGAATGATCGTCTTGGTGCCTAGGCCTTAGGAGGTTATTAAAGTTCACGTGTCAATGTATATGAGCATGCTAGGCATTTGTATTGAGTCATATGGACATGTACTAGGTACCCCTAGAGTTTCGTTCGTTTCCGACTATATATATATATTTTTTCCGTTTTTAAGCCATTTTTAATGGTTTAATTAAAAACTTCAGAATGCAATAATTGGTGGGTACGGAGTCCGTTTTTGGCTTGGGGATGCTCGTTTTCACACTCGGAGCTATATCTTTACCTCAGTGGTCACTTTCACTATGTTTCGGGCAGCTAAAACATCCTGGAAGGCATTATTTGGCTAGAAGTGCATTAAGATGGCATTTTAATGCTAAATTATGACATATTGACACTAAAGTCAAAAATTTATAAAGGTCAAAAATCAATTAAAAATTGATTGGAATGGCATGGGGGAGGGTCTCTCTTGTCACACGATCCCCTTCCACTTAAAGACATGGTAAATTTGGTTAAAGTTTTGTGAGGGCTACGACGAGTATATAATTGATGGGTGACGTCAAATGCATGAGGGAGGACTCACGCTTACTTGGATAGAGTGGTTGCGCTGAAAGTGGAGTGGACCCCCCTTTGTATCCACATCACTATTAAAGAACCATTGTTTATTAAACGATCCACCATACTTTGGTTTGATCTTAAAGTAGTGAGTGAGTAATCCATGGTGACGCCAACTCACTCAAAGACTCACGCTAAACCATTGTGGTAGTAGCGAATAGCAAAGTGGACCCCTTCACATTTATTACATCAAACCTTAACATTGTTTAATTATTTAGCATACCACGTGAATCCTTTGAAGATCAAAAATGAATATTTGGTTCGTGAGTCTCTCACGTGAGGGGAGAGGGTGACCTCATCTTTAGTAGTTGGTATGTGTTGGAGGTTTTTGATTTGTTGGAGGAGTTTGGTAAGAGAGGTGTCAATCACCTCCTTTGTTCAACTCAGTCCAAGCTCAGTTCAACTCAGTTGCACTCCAGGTTGATCTTCAGTGTTGGTGAGCCCCCCCTGGGTCTCTCTTTTTCTATTTAAGCAAATCACTTCTCCATTGTTAAGGATCGAAAGGTGGAACCTCTGCTTGTATACATTGTAATAGTTTTCTTGAGTATTGTGAATAAAAGGCTTTGGAGGCAATTTTGGTGTGGGATCTATGGATGTTTGGATGGAGTTTACTCTACATTAGTGAGGTAACCTGTATCTGTTTTCATGCTTGCACATGTTTGGGATTAACTTGCTTTCAGAAGGAAATGGTATTTTTGTAAAGATAAAAGGTAATTTTTGATAGGTTACTCTTTTATTGTAAGTCGAAGAAGACTAATTGATATATGTTAGATTTCATGTTTGGATCTACATTGTTGTTGTAGTCTTCTTTTTTGGTTTACACAGGTATTTTTAATCCCCATTGCTAGTGTTGAGAATCTTTTGTAGGAAGCTAAAGTAGGAGTATTGATGAGCAAATGTGCTCTACCTTTCCTTCAGTAAATTGGAAAAGAAGCTTTGTCCCTCTGATCTCACTAAGGAGGCATTTTCTCTCCTTTATTTCTTGCTATACTCTGGATTCTTTAACTTTTGATCCACAACTTTATTAAAAGTTTCTTTCAGTTTCAAACATTTCCATATTAGATATAGCATCCAAGGTTATATTAAAGGTAGATTTAATGTCTAAAAGTTTCTAGTTCTAGCCTGCTTCAAAGGTACATTTAAAATTCTAGATCTAGTTACTTTTCTCTTTTTTTCTGCAAATTTACAATTTTGAAAATTAAAAAAGCTTGTTGAAGGAGTTTTGTGCATTTTAAATTTTTATCTAGCATTTTACTACTTGAGATTTGCTTGCCATTCTCTTCAAGAGGCAAGCAAAGATCCTAAGAAGGCAAGATAGGAAGCTTGCCTTACTTAGTTTTTTCCTTTTTTTTCATTCGGTTGTTACTTAGAATTTGTTTGGGCAAACTTTGGAAGTTTTCCCAAAGCACTCTTAAAGTGCTTTTGGGTGCATTCCACTAATATTTGTTGGCTTTTTTTTGCAGGTTTGCGATAAAAGAGAGGGAAACTTTGACAAATTTTCATAAAATCGACAAAAAAGAAGACAAACGAAACTTCCCCTCACATAAAAATTATTATTTTTAAAAGTCGTAAGCCTTTGGATCCCAATTTGATGTAGACACTGAGAGGGGGGGTGAATCAGTGTGAAGCCAATTTTAAACCTTTCTTAGCTTATCACAGTTAGCCACCAATTCATCATTCCATTACTCTACCATAATCATTTTTAAATAGCTTTCACTTCATCATTCACATAGCATAAGCATTTCATTCATAAAGAACCATAACACAAAAGAACACAACACCATATAATTTTGTAATCTTTTTGTATTAGTTTTGGTTCGGCTACAACCGTTAGGCAAAATCAGCACCTACTGATACATAGAGCACCTACTCTGCATCCAGCACCCTGCCTGGTTTTCTTAGACCCTGCTAAGAAAGGTTTGAGGTATCCTAACCTCAGAAGCAAGTCAAGCTTGCATTTACAATTAAAGTTCACTGTCATATCAACATCATCTGTTCCTTCAATCTATTTTGCTGCTGGTCAATACTGCTGATCATTTGCTCAACTCTGATCATGCTCATCTGCTACTGATCAAGAAGCCTCATCAATCCACATGTCAAGTCTGCTGTTGCCATGCCAATTGTCATCTAATCATCATGTCTTTTGCTGTAGATGTATTACTGCTATATAATCACCATTGTCTTGTTCACTTGGTTGCTGGTCCTGTCTTCTGCTGCAAGTTTATCTTCACATTGAATCAATCAAGCATAAACTGTCAAGTTACTTTTCAAGCGGCAGTCAATATGCATAGGACTGTCATTCTCCTACACTCATGTATGTTACTCAACTTGGTTGTATCATCAACAAATTAGGGCTGTCAATACTAGGGTTGTCATCTGCATTCACTTGGACTTCAACGACTCAGAGTGCCATCATTCAAAATACTTCGTCAACAGCTTCTAGGGCTGTCATCATTACTTAGAACTGTCATCAGCCTCAGCTGAGCATCATTCTTGCACTGTATTCAAACTCTTATTGAGTATTAGGACGGTGTCTTCAATTTGTAGAGCTGGAACTCTAAACAAGTCCCAAAACAAGGACTGACATCAACTTTGAAGATCTTCAATCAGTGTATGTTATCAAAGGTCTGTCAAATGCCAAGGTTTTTTGTCTGTGCATGTCAAAGCTCAGTGTATGTTTGTTGTAGATGACTTCAAGATCAGATCTCCCAACATACTGATTAAGCAACCAGACTCAGATGCAAAATTGGGACTGTTTTATAACTTCAACATTCAGTCTGTTTGTGGGAGAAAACCCAGATGGTAGTAACCATCACACATCAAACATTTTGGATTGTGTATTGACTGTGGAATAGCCTCCGAATCAGTCACAAACCACCCAAATTTTACCCCAAGACTAGTATAAGACCAGACTCTACTGCTCTTTGAGATAATTTGGGTTTGCTCTTCTTACTCAGCTGTCTGCATCCAGTATTATCAAACTACTGCTCATCTTTAACACTTGCACATCATCACAGTAGGGTTTGCATCATATCATAGGGTTTGCACAATCATTCACTGTTTGTTCTCATCACATAAAGGTCTGCTCTCATCATCATATCTGAGTTGTGTCATCATTAATGCTATGGATAACCTTCAAAGCCAAACTCTTCAAACCCTAGGTCACTGTTCTTACCATCAAACTTGGACTGCTTTCCAAACTGGGATGCTCTTGCTGCTGCTTCAACAAATGCTGGTAAAGTATTAATTCAGGACTGTGCACGAACAAACTTCAGCCTGATGAAGAAACTCGGGACTGTGTATTCCACACCTTCGCATGGACTATGTATTCCTCAGAAATTTGGACTTCTGCTTTAATGCTATTTATTGCTGCAACTTAACTGGCACTTTCTTGAAGAACCTACAAAGGTTGATTGCACTGAATTGCAGTAACATGACACCAATGATATAAAGGTAACTAAAGCTTCTGGTAATATTTGAAGCTTCTCACAATCTCAATCTTCCTAGCAAACCCCATGAGCAAAAATCTTTTGTATCTCATCCAGAGGCATTCAGTCAAGCTGTTTTGTCACATAGTGCTGATGAAGCTAGATCTCGGGCTGTTACTCATCGCTGTTTAACTGTGTGCTTCAAAACACCTCAAAGTCTGCTGCAAAACTTGAAAAATCTCAGACCTTTATGAGCTGCTGTAGCAGCCCTAACCACCACCGTGAGCCTTAAAAAAAAAACTTGAAAAATCGGACTGCTGCTCCTCTGCTTCTTCTCCCGAAATTTTCTTCAAACTACTACAGAAAACACCAAAAAAAATATGTCTTGACTGCTGCCACAAAATTTCCAGGCTGCTGCTCATCTCCTGCTATAACCCTTGGCATTGAGCCTCAGTCCACGAAAATTCAGAGCTATCCCACCGAAATTTCACCCACACAAAATGAAATGTATGACTAGGTATTTATAGTAGTTTTCCCAAAAATTATGGAGCCGACCTGCTCCCTTTTTTTAATTTATTTATTGAAGCCGACTTTGCAATTCAATAAAAATTTATGTTTTTAATGAGGCCGACCTTCAACAAGATCATCATTTTGTTGAGGGTTTCATTATGTTAACCCAAATTCTCGAAAACATATCTCCATTGTATATAAGATTTTGCAGTGCAAAATGAAAAGCAAGAAGCACAAAATATGCAACACAATCCCTCAACCCTGTTGTTTTTATGGGAAAACCATTGCCATCTTTAGTGCCATGCCTTCATCATTAATGTGCATGTAAGCAAGTTTCCAGTCAACCTTACCATGATTTTTGAGTTTCTTGTTTTGTTGTTAACCCATGGTTTCTCTAACCTCAAGAGCTTATGTGTAGGGGTGTCCTCCATCAAAGGGTTTCAACTTTCCATTACGCCACTAGGGCTTCCATACACATGAGCTACACCATCTTTGGCAAATGACCATAGAATGGGTCATTTGTACCACTTCATCAAGCTTGTCCACTACAAGGGACAATAGTGGCATCAATGATAACTGAAAGAGCCAAGTCACATGTTGGCATTCATGACAACTTCATCAACATTTGAGGCCCAAAGTGCACTTTCTTTCGCATCATTGTAAAAGCAAAATAAAGCTTGAGTAGGCTCATTAGAGCTTGATCCCCATCCCCTCTGGGGGGATTTGTGTCAGTGTCTTTTTTCTTGTTTTCTTCATTTGCTGTTAGCGTAGTTGTTTTCCTTTATCATTTCATGCTTTATTTAAGTTTTGCAAAAGTAATCTGAATACTTACCCACGACGCTATACCGAAGTACCATAAGGGAAAAGATTTGAGTAGTGTAGTAATTAATTTTTTTTAATTGTTATGCACTGCTGAGTTTAAAATAAACCCCCTCGCTTTCTCGATTACATGTTCATGGATACGGGCTTGCCCGTGTAGTGAATATGGAAAGAGAATCCTGGGTTATACTTTTTTTTTTGTAATAGAAAAACTTATTCTAAAACATTTAAAAATTTACAAGGCCTTCATCCCCGTATGCTCTACTTCCACTACAACTTTGTCTGATCAGTTAGTAGTATCAGAAAGGGATTTAGGTGACTAGCTTAATTAGTTTTCCACTTCAAAATAATTCTCCCCAGGCGAAAATCCTACACCTCGAATTAATCCGTTGCGGTGGCAAAATCCACAAAGGAAGCGAGAACAACTGGGCAGTGACCTCGAGACACCGTTAGGCTACACCCTTGCTGGTGTAGTGTTGAACAACTCTCAGAGACTCCAACCAACCCACATATTCCTTGCAGGGAGCTGCATTGGTTAATTGTTTTTAGACATATTCCCCGTACCTTTGGGTATATTAGGAGTTCCCATTCCCTAAGCTAATCAAGATCATTACCACATAAATAAAATCAACCAACAATTTACCCACTCCTTAATCCACTCAATCTAATTAATCTTAAACTTACCAACGAGACACTGCAATACTTATTTGAGACTACAACAACAACCCTCATACATAAGCACTCCATCTCATTGGCATTGGTCTTCCTCATTTTATATTGGTTAAATCAATTTCCGCATATGGTCATGAATGGTGTTTGAATGATAAATGTTGTTGTTAGGGTCCACCCCCTTGGCTTCGCTAGGAGTTGGCCTAGACGGAGGAGCTGAGTATTGGGTGACAACACTTTGCTTGAGCTTGCCCCCAAGGTCGCACCTAGTGGTTTGAAGATTTCTGCCACGTTACACGAGGTGCGAATCAGGCGACAACAAAACTCAACATTTGCAACTTGAAATGACAAGCAAGAGATAAGGGGAGATAGCAAGAAATCAAATAGCATTGGAGCAAATCAATTTCATCCACAAAAAACCCCTTTAGCAAGAGTCCAAGTTGCTTAGGGCCAAATTGATTTCCTTCCCTGCATGCAATCACAAATTTTTTCTCCCAGACACGAGAATTGCAGAAATAGAAATTTGGTTTTAATAATTGTTGAAATGGCCAAGAGTCTATACAAATGAGAGTTCACTCTCTTTTTTACATGGAAAGTGAGTGAAATCCTTAATACAAAGAGTTAGACAACTAAGATTACATCATTTGAGAGAGAGATCATGGATTGCGATCTTTTCTCTCACTCACAAGTTATAAAAAAGCTAACAATGATTTTCTCATTGAGGGTGTTGATTTGCCTCATTATGCCCAAGTACAATCACTTAAGTTACAATTTGTAAGTGTTATTTGTCACTAGGGGCCACTAGGGGGTCCCCTTAGCGACTCATTACATTTTTTTACATCATGGTAAAAGATAAAGTACAACTCAAAATTTGCCCAAGTTGCCCCCTTGGAAAGAAGCGTCCCCCACCTAGCAGAGACATGCCGAAAGTGAAGTGAGTAATGCCGGAAATGTAATTTAATGATGCGAATATGTTTAGGATGCCAAAATATGATAACCCAAGTCATCCCTTTCCTCTGTTGGAGTCTTGTTTCCACACATCCAAAACTCTAGGAGTTTTTAAATTTTAACTTTAGGATAAAAATAATTAAGGTACTATTAATTGGATCATGGTCTTCCCTTGCCCAAAATGACAATGTGATACCATAGATGAGTTCCTTGGCGTCAAAAACCATAGAATACACTGTCCTTGTGGACTTTGGGGAGACATTTGCTCCCGTCGCTAGATAAGCTTCCATTTCAATTGTGAGTTATGCAGTAGAGGATTTACCAAATTGACATGAAGACAACCTTCCTCAATGAGATCATTGAGGAGGAAGTGTATATAGAGCAACCTGTTATCATGTTTTTTGTAGTGACCTAAATAAATGATCCTATCCAAGATGACAGAGAATGATGGTCACCAAGACTGTGATGCTCAAGAAATACTATCCCCCAAAAAGTGCTATAGGTTGTCACTTCAGATAGTTTTCCTCTCTCTTTCAAATTCTTAATTCACACTAGGTGAACTAAACTAGCCACGAGAGGTGTCCCGAGTTACGCTTGGATGCCCAACCCCTTTTTTCTAAAGGGCATTTATAAAAGTTATGAAAAGTGGAAAATGGAGTACCCCGAGGGATATTTACTAGACTTGGTTAATAACTACTGAGATATGGTTATGTGGATTGATTAGGGTTTAAGTAGGTGATTCAAATGCAATCCAATTCAAGGAATTCTCAATAGTTAATTGGCTTATGGAGATCTAGGAGGATGGATCTAGGGTTTGAAAGATCCAAATCGCTACCCTTGGTGAAATGATCAAATCGATTGGAGATTAATAAAGGTAAGAGATGGATTGAGTTTGTGATAAGCCCCTAGTCACAAGCTTCACTTGCTATGTAAAAAGATCAAACATTCAAGACTAAACAAGCAAGTTGCCAGACATGCCAAGTTGTAACAAACCCAATGCCCTCAATAGCCGTTTGGGGATATGGGGTGTAAAATTTTTCTTTTAACTTGTCCAAAGAAACAAATAAGTTAGCCCCAAGGATTATTTCACGATTATAATCAAAGCATATTTCCATTAATTGCATTCTTACATATAAGATATTGATACATGTAATTCAATTTTACTAATCATTAGTGTTGGAAACATTGACCGATTTATAGCGATGTTTCGATAAATCGCGAGTTTTTCAGCTTGCCGATGTTTGCTTAAAAACTCGACGAAAAAATCGGCTCGATTTATTCCTGATTTATCCCTAGACATTGCCGGTTTTGTTCAGGGCAATTTTTTCTTGAGATATTGCTGATTTTTTCTCGATTTTTTTTGATTTATCTCGAGATATTGTCGATTTTTCCCGATTTTTTCTAAAGGTGAAAATCAATATTTTTGTATTTTTTGAAGTTTGTCGTTTTATTGCCGATGTTTGCTGATGTGCTGCCGAGATATCCCGAACCGATGTTTTCTAGATCTTGTCGATTTTTTGCCATGCCGATGTTTGCAACGTTGCTTATCATATAATGCTTGGAGATTCTTGACCAGATGGAAGCCATCCCTTCCAATATAACATTCATAGAACTGCCATATTAGTTTACCATTTGAAATCCTTCACCCATCTTTAACCGTAACTTATTCCTCATCAAGCATAGTCATTGACGCAAGATTAAATTCATTGAAGAAGTATAATTCTTGAAATCTGATTTAAGATTCAACTAATTTCTACCCAGTAGTATCTCCCAATTTCCTAACCAAATGACATTGGTAAACTACTTGACTTTCAATCGGTCCTCTTACTTCACTAAACCTGGTCATCTAATATAACTTATTTCAATATTTATACATGTTCATTAAAGTAGTAAAATATTATTAATCTAAATTAAAATCATCCTTTTAATAAACAAGTATTTAGTTTTATATTACAATATTCTTAGGTGATGTTCAATATACCTTCTGGATAAATTCCAAATCATAATATTAGCTTACTATCGTTAATGAAATACCTCAAAAATAGCTTTCACCAAATAACATATAAATTCTGATAGTAATGCCACTCTTGGTAATTACTATTGATTAAATAAAAGAGTAGAATTAAGCCCTATATTATGTTCTTTGCTTACATCATACTATTTAACCTAAACTATCATAATCTCAAAATATTATTCTTACACCAATATTTGTTTTTCTTTTTGTGTCTTATCCTATGAAATTGTCATGTCCCAAATTTTGCATTGTCACAATGGCCTAAACACATTTTCCATATTCATGAGAGTTTGTCAAATTGATGCTAAGGGTCAAATAATTGCCAAGGAGGAATATTACTAGTTTCCTAGGTTGGAGGTGGAAGCTTTGGTATTTGGAATAAGGGGGACAATAAATGATGTTTGAACATTAGAATGGCATAAATATTTAATAAAGGAGCTAAATAAATAAATACAAGGGAAAATGAAAGTGGAAATTGAGCATGGAGACACATGGAGACTATGGGGCCCACACAAGCTAGAAATTTGGTACCAAATGGCAACCTCTTGCAATTTTGAATCCGTGGGAATCCTAAAGGTTCTTGGATGAGTTATAAGGTTAATACCAGTGTAGTCAGACTCTTTGAATACTCGCGAGTCTTGCCGAGCGACCACCAAGACGAGTACTCTTGACATACTTGCAGGGTAAACTCGCCACTCGCCGAACTCGTCATTTACTCGCTAAACTCGTCACTTACTCGCGAGTCCGTTGACTATTTGACCGTCGCTTTTGAATTTTGGAGGGAACGCGGGGAGGGAATAATCCCCCGAAAGAACACTGCTCTCCACTATCATCTCATTGAATAGTTTGGCTTCCCCTGAGTTGTTCTCATTTCCCCCCTATCTATTATCAATTTATTAGTTGTTTGTGTGCTTGGAATTTTGGGAGTGTGCATGCACTGAGGAAGCTCGCTAACACTGGTCTGAGCACTGAGGATGTGACTGGTCTGAGCATTTTCAATTTTTTATTGTTTTCATTGAACTTCTATACTTTGGATTTTATAAATGTAAGGCGATGACGCGGCCATTGGTAGTTTGGTTGATGAATGCGATTGCTCGTGGTTAGGATAGGATGATGATAGTGTATTTTTTACAATTTTCTTTTTCATTTTTTTAATATTTTTAATAATTGTTAATTAATGAAATTTTCTTATCAGTTTTTTTTTATAATAATTTTATGGTTTGTATAATTTGTAATTAATAATTATATCTTGTGATTTCAAGTGAGAAAACACTTCTCGTTAAAATGCATTGCTATGTCTTTTTATCAGTTTTTTGAATTGTTATATGCTTATATATTAAATTTTAATTTTTAATATATGTGTTTATATATTATTTTTTAAGTTACTACATTTTTAATTTTTTTCATATTTGCCGAGTCTTTGCCGGGTCTTATCCGAGTCACCGAGTCTGCCGAGTCCCAAGCCAGCCGAGTATTTGCCGAGTCCGAGTCTGACTACATTGGTTAATACATTGGGACATATGCATCATAGGTCGAATTTGGGAGGAAATGTAACTTACATGGGAAAGGAAGAGTCATTTTGGAGCTAGTGAGACACTTGGACTAGATTCCCTAGCTCTATGACAACAATGATGAAGATGCTATGACACCTATGACACAAATCAGATCTAAAGGACATCTGACATGTCAGGTCGAAATAGAGCATCTAAGAGAGCTCTCATGTTAGTTGGAGAAGCTCAATGGGTTCCTACTCAAATTGGGGAAGATGGAAGGCTAGGAAAGGGAGGACACATGGCAAATCTTGAGCCCACACCCAAATTCGAATTGGCTTGAGTTTGTGGATGGATTGGGAACCTTAGAAGGCTAAGGATGTTTATAAAATACAGGAAGAAACCAAGAGAATGACTTTTGATCATTTGAGAAATTGTCATTTTTGAATTGCGAGAGCTAGGGGATGACTAGTTTTCTCGCCTTAGCCAATTTCGAGGGTGAAAGATTCCCATCCAAGTTGGTGTTTGGAGAGGCCACTTAGGTCTTTCATGGAGTCTTATTTGCAGGTGTAAGCTGCAGGAAATCATGTGGATTCTTCTATTGCAGCACTCTTTATCAACCATTTCCAGTTTTCTTTGCATATTCATGCTCATGGAGTGATTTCGCCTTGGGTGAGCTCATGTACTCTTTGGGAGATCTATTCCTGATATATTTATGATTGTAATCATTAAATATGCTCTGTTCTTCACTCTCAGAAAGTTTCAAGTTGAAATACCCAATATTTGTATGTCAAAATGACTTTCCACTCTATTTTGATATATGCTATGGTAATGCTTATCATTTCGAATGGAGGAATGTATCTCTGATAAATGTATGATGAATGGACTGTCATTAATGTGTATTTCAAGTATCATGTTCAGTGCTTAAGCATTGGAAGCCATTGTATTCATTTTTATTGCATTGGAAGAAGATTTGGTGCATTTTCCCCAAGGGTCAAAATTGTGATTTGGTAGATGTTTTGGAAAGAGTCATAACAACATGTATTAACTGAACAATGATGCATATGAGACTTTGAAAATGTCCCTTACACATCCCCTGCATTTGTTCTGAAATTCGAGTGACCTTGGGACCATTTGTGAAGCCATTTTCGACAATCACCCAAGGGGAATTGGAGCCCCAATTTGCTAGTAAAGACTCCTACTTTGAACAGAACATTAAACAAGTTTGCAAAAATAATTGTGGGGTCATAAAACATCCTTGAACATCATATTTAAGTTCTAATATCAGTCATGTACCTTTTGAGAAAATTTGGGAGCATTTGGGCCAATTTGGAGATCTAGACATCAAAGATTCAAAACTAGTTAAGGCCAAAAACAGGGAAAAAAGTGAAAAAAATTGGTCATTCAATAAAATTTCAAAAAGTGACATTACATAAATCTAATAACTCATCATTCCTACAATACAAACTTTGCCTTGAATTATATTTATAAGAAGATCGAGCATGGCCATTTGTAGTGTATAATTTAAGAAAGAAATATCCTTATCCATGTGTTATGAAAATAATTATAACATTTATAAATACATATGAAATTATAAAGATTATCCTTGGAATAATATAACATCTCTTTATGCACACATTACTTTTAAGATAAAAATAATCTCCTTCTTAGTCCTTTGTCAAATTGCAAGTGCATAAGAATATAAAGAATTAGTTACCTGGCTAAATACATATTCAACCATTCATTATAGATATGGATCCATAAAGTTAAGTATAAAGGAATAGAGAAGATAAATTAGAATATTCTAATCTTGCCTTCAATATAAATATCATCATAAGCAATACAAATGAAGAACACCAATAAGTTTGAACACATTAAATATCCCATAATTCAGAATGAAATCTTACAAAACTCAACAAAAGTTGACAATTGAAAGATACTTATCTAAATTAAGAAGACTTGTGCGACTGAAGGCTTCACTGCGACTTTCCTCCCAACCTTTTGGCCGTCTGTCCGGTGTATGTTTTCTCACTGAGAGGCCACCCCCGAGCTGGGAAGCGAATCCACCAAGGGTGAGGAATACTAATCGTGCTCACCAAAATTTCTTAATGTAATTGGGTTACTAAACTCATACTTACTCGGTGTATCAAAAGGTAGAGATCAATAACACCAAAAAATACCCATCTTATTAATATAGTAACCAGTATGAATTTCCCTTACTACTTCTAAATAGGTGATAAGGGAATTCATTTTTTTTATAATTCATAAATTCCAAATAGTGGTATAACAACTGAAAGGAAAAAATTGTATAAGACCCGACTTGGGGATTTGTCGCTGTTATCACATCCATGATAGCTGGAGCCACCATGATGCAAATCCAGTACCAGAGCATAGAGTCGGTCACTACATGAGCACAACCATGAGACATCCATCATTAGCAGTGTGCCCCACATGTAGAGATCACTCAGTACTCCATGCTCTCTTATCATAGTTATTCCCACATTTACCCCATGGAGGTGAGGTTGCTAGGTCATGGTCCTATGAGGTAGCATTAGAGAGATTGTTGGTCCTTCCCTTGCCCATCAGTGTCAGAGGCCATCATCCGGATTCAAGCAGCACAACAGGTATATCACAGAGCAGGTATATGGTATTTGCACATTTGAGGTCATGTTCTTGTCTCGTTTATTTATATTAGTAACTTGACTGAGCTTTGAGTAATAATGTGAATGATCCTTTGCTTGTTGATTGCTATCATTGGCTGGCTTTTTGAGTGGTCATGGTGCCTTGAATGCAAGGCTCTTCTGTATGCACATTGGTTCCTTCCCCATCTTTGGTATAGACTTGGTCATCTGTATCCTATTGTGCTAGCTCTGGCATCACCTTACATTTGTCTCCACCCATCCAACCCTTCCATATTGGATTCTCACCTTGACTTGCACTAAGATTTGTGATCTAGAGCACCTCCCCCTTTGACTCCTATGCATGTTGGACCCCATGTTATCTGTGTCTCGGCTTTGGAGTGTGTGGGAGTATAACTTCAACCGTGGATCTACTTCCCTGTCAGTTGCCCTTGATGTTGTAGTGGCGGGTAGAGTTGTGCTTTCCACCGGGTGTCATCCCATTAGTCCTCGAAGCAATGTGTTACTGCCATCATTACATTGTTGATGTGTATTATGCTGTATCCAAAGAAAGTGAAATTCAAAGCCAAAATCGCTAAGTAAAGTTATATCAAGCCAAAACGGCAAATGTGAAATTAACGTGAACAATGGCAAGCAGATGAAGAATAAATGCCAAATCAAAATGACTGCTTTGCCACACACATAGACACACACACACACACATACACATATATATATGAAATCAATGTAATAATTATACTTCATGGAGCCTAAGGCATTGGAGGAAATTTCAACTCAAAATGGGCCTTTTAACTCTAATTCAAATTCCATGTCATCATATGTTAGCCAATAAAATTGCTTTAAATTTGAAATACTGTATAGGTCTTAAACACATTTTTAATATAAATTTGGGGATAGGTATCATAAAAAAAACAACTTTTTTGTTTGTATTTTTGACATATCTCGATCGGGAGAGCTCGTTGGATGTGGAATTGAATTCCGCATCCAACGAGTACCCACTCGGCATACTTTTGATGGACCCTGCTACCCCAAAAACAAGAAATGCCTGAAAAAACGTGATGATGACAACGAGTACCCACTCG
>LPNX010637461.1:181643-214647 GCA_001517045.1 Pseudotsuga menziesii | reverse complement strand
TACCCCAAAAACAAGAAATGCCTGAAAAAACGTGATGATGATGTCATCATCACGTTTTTTCAGGCATTTCTTGTTTTTGGGGTAGCAGGGTCCATCAAAAGTATGCCGAGTGGGTACTCGTTGGATGCGGAATTGAATTCCGCATCCAACGAGCTCTCTCGATCGAAATTTGACTAAAAACACGAGGAGATATGTCGAAAATACAAACAAAAAAGTTGTTTTTTTTATGATACCTATCCCCAAATTTATATTAAAAAGGTGTTTAAGACCTATACAGTATTTCAAATTTAAAGCAATTTTATTGGCTAACATATGATGACATGGAATTTGAATTAGAGTTAAAAGGCCCATTTTGAGTTGAAATTTCAGGTATTTCTTGTTTTTGGGGTAGCAGGATCCATCAAAAGTATGTCGAGTGGGTACTCGTTGGATGCAGAATTCAATTCCGCATCCAACGAGCTCTCCCGATCGAAATTTAACTAAAAACACAGGGAGATATGTCGAAAATACAAACAAAAAAGTTGTTTTTTTATTTTCTTCCTCCAAAATTAATAAATATTATTTTAACTATTATTTTATTAATTTTTTTTTAGGAGGCCCATTTTGAGTTGAAATTTCCTCTAATGGGCTGGGAGTTGGGACAACTAATTCTAAGTGTCCCCTAGAGCCTCACCAAATTATAGTCACATGTGAACTCATCACATGGGTTCTAGAAAAGATCCTCACTGAGGTTGAGGCAAGCTTGGATGTGAGCCGCAGAGCACCTTGTTAGAGTCTAGTGGTCGTTTCCCAAGCACTTTATCCCTATTTTTAGACATTGCCATTCCCTATTGTTCTCCAGCATTTATATGTCACTGTGCCCTTGTTTTCCCTTGCTTTTCCAAAGGATCTCGACATCGAAGTACAAGTTTTCCCCTTGTCCTTGAGCCTTGATTTGATCACCTCACCCAATGCTAGAAAAATGACCAAGATTGTAAGTGTGCATACATAGGATGCTTCATAAAGGGTAACAAGTCTGCTCAAAATTATGCCTAGTTTTACTTGTATTTTAATTGTTGGATCATAATCACTTGTTACTTAGTGTTGTAGTTGGTTTACAAATATAAATAAGGGAGCACCATGGCATCCCTTGTGCTCGCAGGTCTTCACATGTCATTTTCTGCCATATGTTGACCAATTTGACTTGCTCAAACCAGTTTGACCAAGTGTTACAAATATCGGCGATATTTCGCCAACATCGCGATGTGTCCTCCCAGGCGATAATATCGCCAAACATCGGGCGATGTCAACGATAAAAAATCGCGATTTTAACGCGATGTGCTCGAAAAAATCGCGAGTCGATGTTGTTATGAATAAAAGTTAACATTGTATTTTTTGTGTGTTATTTCATTTGTTTTTGTGGTTGCAGAGTCCCGACAAGAGCGAGGGCATTGTGAATGTGTCATGTGAGCAAGGGCTGTGCCGTCAAACTTCAAACTTCAAACTTCAAATTTCAAAGTTCCGGCTTCCACCATTGAGCAGCGACTGTGTGCGAGGCTGTGAGAGTTGGGTGACGGGTCTGCACTCCAAACAGCGACGGTGTGAGCACTGAACACCAGGGTCACGGCCCACAAGTGCACTGTGTAGGGTTATTGGATATCCACTGTCCAGAATCCAGATTTCGTGGAGGGAGAGTGCACTGTGCAGTGTGCAGGGTAACAGGTTATACTTATAAGTTATTCGATTCCATTGATTCAGAGAATTTCAGACTTTAGAGGCAGCCACGGCCCACAACCAACAGGTATGGACTCTAGTCTCTTAAGTATGCACTGCAGCAGAGTTTTATGGTTCAGATAAAGGATTTGAAACCACTTGAAGAGTATGAAACACATATACAATTAAGTGTATAAAATGTATTTGCTAATTTACTTTAGTGTCTAAAATGCATTTGATAATTTATAAGTGGTGAATTTACAAAGTGTGTGGTTCGTTATTTATAAAATTAGATATGCTTATTTATTGAGAGTCGAGACATAATGCTTCATAAATGAGCCAATTTATCATAAATGTTTTACTAATTATATTATTTAAACTGCTATTAAGCATTTAGCTATATTTTAATATTTACTTATTCTTAGACTATATCTTTTATTATCTTAAATTACATTAAGAGGTCCATTAGATATCTTAAAGTAATCTGTATTGATTCGATATTATGAAGTGAAAAATACAAAAGAGAGAAGAGATACCACTATTTAATAATGCACTATGTAGACAGCAGTATGACTATGTAGAATTTTTAATTTTTTAAATTTTTAATAGATAGATGATAGATCATAGTAGTATGTAGATTTTTTAATTTTTTTTTTAAACTTCAAAAAATTAAACTTCAAAAATTAAAATTTTGAACTTTGAAGTTTAAAATTTAAAAATCAAGTTTTAAAATTTAATTATTAATAAGTTAAAAATTAAATTTTTGAAGTTTAAAAATTAAGCTTTAATTATTAATGATATTCCTATCTTTGAAACTGGATTATAATAAACTTGTTTGATATCACTTGAACCTATATGCCACAGCATTAGAACTTAGAAGATCCTTGTTTGAGTCTTAAATGGTATAAATTTTTAAAATGGTTTAAATTTAAAATTTAAAATTACTAAATAATAAGATTAGATTAAAACTTTAGAATCTAGATTACTAAAGTTTTCTTTAAAGTTTAGAGCCCTAGGATTAGTAATTAATTTGAGTTTGTAGTTTGCAATCCTTATTTGTCTGATTTGCAATTTTTTTCAATAAAAATATGCTTAAAAACGTTTTTTTTATGTTGCAGGTTTCAAACTAAATTCCAAAATTCATATTACAAAGTTGCAAGTATGCCAAAGAGTTTGGATCCATTCTGGGAGTATGCAGAGCCTGTTGATTCAAATAATCGGCAAAGGCTTAGATGCAATATGTGTGGGAAGGAGATGACGGGGGGGATAAGTAGGCTCAAATACCACCTCGCACAACTTGCAGGGCATGAGGTGGATATTTGTAAAAACTCCACTCCTGAAATAGTCCATAGGGCCAAACTTGCAATTGAAGGTATTGGCAAGAGGAAAGATGAAAGGGAAGCTTTGAGGCAGGAACTTGGAATGAGAGCAGCATTAGGATCCGGGACAGTCGGGCACACTTTAGGGGGAGTGGGGAGTGAGACCTTATCCTCATCTTTCGTCATGCCTTCAACGACACATTCTATTTCTCACTTTTTGTCGAGATCTGGTCCTGGTGCACGACCAAGTATAAAGTCAATGTACAAGATAAAAGAGAAAAATGAAGTAGATAAACTTGTGGGTCGATGTCTTTTGTGGAGTGATATTCCATTCCACTTTGCAAGGAACCCATTCTATGTGCCTATGTTCGAAGCTGTTGCTCTTGTTGGGCCGGGGTATAAGCCCCCCACTTATGAGGAGTTGAGAGGGCCCATCCTTGATGATGAAAATGTCGATTGCACTGCTAGGTTGGAGGAGCTTCGACGTTCATGGGAGGCCACAGGATGCACTGTGATGTCAGATGGTTGGAGTGATAAGAAGGGTAGGACCCTTCTCAACTTCTTGGTTCATTGTCCTCGAGGCATAATGTTTATAAAATTCGTGGATGCATTTGCATAGGTCAAAGATGCAGCATTACTATGTCAGTTGTTGGATGAGTTCATCCAAGAGATAGGTCCGCAGCGTGTTGTCCAAGTAGTAACGGACAATGCTACGAATTATGTGGCAGCCGGTAGGATGCTTACGGACAAGCATCCAACTTTGTTTTGGACACCTTGTGCAACACATTGTATTGACTTGATCTTAGAGGATATGGGGAAGATCTAGTTTATCAAGGATGTCATTCATTCAGCAAGAAGCATCACCAAATTTATATACAATCATGCTTCTGTGCTTAGCTTGATGAGGAAGTTCACTCATGATAGGGAGTTGGTCCGTCCTGCCATCACTCGGTTTGCCACTTGTTTCATCTCTCTTCAGTCTCTCCTTACTTCTATGTGGGACTTGCAGACTATGTTCCTTTCAGCTGAGTGGCATGCTTTATCAATTAGCACTAAACCAGAGGGACATGACATATTTAGGCTAGTGTCATACCAGGAGAGCTTTTGGGATGGGGTGAAGGAGGTGTGTACTGTATGTGAACCTTTGGTAAGGGTTCTACGCTTGGTTGATGGAGACAAGCCTGCAATGGGCTACTTGTATGAGGCCATGGATAGGGCCAAAGAGGCCATTAATGCCTACTATGAGGACAAGGGGGAATAGGGGCAAGCGAAACAACAATTGATATGGGAGGTGATTGATCAGCGATGGAACAAAACACTTCATCGCCCCATTCATGCTGCAGGCCTATTCCTCAACCCCGCATTCTCTTACTCATGTGGCTTCAACTTTGATGCAGAGGTAATGGATGGGTTCTTGGAGTGTGTCCAGAGGATGGTGCCAAGTGCAGCTGACCGTTCAGAGATCTCCAAAGAGTTGGAAGTCTATAGGAGGGCCATGGGAACATTTGGCTTTGATATGGCTATTAATGACAGGAAGAACATAATGCCAAGTAAGTTTCACCTTGTTTCAAAATTTAATTTCATTACTTTCTTTGTTTTATATTTCAAATTTTCAATGTCTTCTCTTATGTTTCTCCAATTCATTGTAGATACTTGGTGGGAAACCTATGGCAAACGAGTACCCCATCTCCAAAAGCTTGCTGTTCAGATCCTAAGCCAAACATGTAGTTCTTCTGGTTGTGAGTGCAACTGGAGTGTATTTGAAAAGATACACACCAAGAAGCGCAATAGGTTTGAGAATTTGAAATTAAATTCTGAATTCATTATAACTTGTAATTTATGTCACATGGGTAATTTATGTATTCTAATTTCTAAATTCTAATTGGATAAATTTATGGTAATCATACAGGTTGGATACCCAATGCCTGAATGATCTAGTGTATGTATCCTACAATCTCAGGTTGTGGATGAAGCAGCTTGAGAAAAAACCTGAGGTGGAGGCCATTTCATTGGATCACATTGACACCACTGCTACATGGAGAGTGGAGATTGAGGAACCTATTATGGAGGAAGCCCCTGATTGGTTAGAGGATGATACACAGGACATGGAGACTGAGACATGGGACGATGAGTGGTTAGACGCATCTGAGATTGTGCCACCACCGGAGCAACCAGCCACACAGCCACCAGTTGCAGAGTCACCAGCCACACGGCCATCGATTGCACAAACACCAGTTTCTGTTTTACAGCCACCACTTTCACAGCCACAGTCTCAGTTAGAGGGAGCTAGATATATGGGCAGTGGTAGCAGTAGTGGTGGTAGAGGACTTGATGAGGGTCCAGTACCTCATCATTCTTCTAGTTCTTCTAGAGTACATCAGTTTCCAGGCACTTCTAGAGGACGAGGAAGTCCACGACGACCCCCACGAGCGCCTGGGATTTCTAGCTCTAGAGGCAGAGCCATTACTAGAGCGATTACCTTTGCCCGTAAAAGGGGTAGAGGGAATCCATAGTTTACTTTATTTGGTTGATTTCATTGCATATGAGATACATATTACATATTACATAAAACATTGACTATATATTTTTGGTGATTCATGAGTCGGGGACTCAAGATCCAAGACACGATTCATTTTTGATGTGTGATCATGTGATGTATCACTAGACCTCTTATACATCTTATATATCGGTTTTATTTCCATATTCATGTAGCAATGTGTTTATTTGATGTTTTTGTTGCTTTAGATGTTTAGAAAATTGAAAAAAAATGAATAATTTTGTATTTTTTTACATTGCCGATATATTGTCGATGTTTGCCGACATTTTCGCCGATAAATCCGATAATATCTTTTTGGACCCTCGGCGATATATTCGCCGACACGATATTTGTAACATTGGTTTGACCAAAGCAAAATTGTGGTCCCGGGAAGTTTGTATCTGGGGTTCCGATTTTTGGTTTTAGAGTCTATATGGACCCCCTTCATGCTTTAATGCCTTAGTTCATCATGAAATAGCTTGCATGAATACATTTTTATTTATTAATGGTTAGCAGGGTTACATTTTAATCAGTTTGGCATAAAATGAGCTAAATTGAGTATACTTGATGGATTTAAATGGTTCTTGTGACAACTACTAGTGGATTTGGGGTCTACAAATCCATTGGAACAGTTGGTTCGTGCATCCAGGCAAGGGGAGTGGCCATTTTTTGCCAATTACAGCGTCAGAAAATTACACCAACAATAAGTAAATTGAAAAATAAAACCATGGACTCAGCAACTTCGTCAAAGTGGAGTAATGTGGGGTATTATGTGATTTTAGAGTATTGTAGATATCATGATTATCGTTTTGAGCTTGGATATGAGGCCTTGCTAGAGTTTGGGGCCCTAGACTTCATGTTCTTTCATCTTAGAGAGGGCGCACTTGCTCATTGGGGGCACATTTGTTTGGGGTAGCATGGGGACCATCTTTCACATGATTTAGCCTTGTAATGGGGGTGCCTTAGCGAGACTATAGCCCCTAAACGACCGCCCATGCTTCCCCTTGTGATTACATGTTGTACTTAGCACACATTCTTCTCCCCACTCTCTTGACTTGGATCGTTTTGGATCGTTGATTTGAGATGGATGAGATAAGATCCCAACCGTTGATCCTTATGAGGCTAGGGATTTTGTTGAGAGAGTTCTATATATATGCTCTCTTGCCCATTTTATTGGACTTTTGGCTCTTTGAGAAATAAAATAGAGAGATTGCTCTACTTCCTTGTCTTGTGCAAAATTTGTATGTATGTGATTGTGAAACCTTCCAAGCCGAAGCATTATCCACATTGAGTTATCTATCCCGATCAACATTATTTTCTACTTGTTTACAATTGAGCGTTTTCGCTGGGCGAATTGGTGGGAGTGCCCCTCTTTTGTTTGGCATCACATTTTGAGGGAGTTTTTGCTAATAATTTGATCTGTAAATTTTGTCGTCTTATGAATTAGCAATTGTATTTCTCATTCTTGCAATCATTTATAAGTTTTGTCATAGCATTTTGGAATTTTGTTTTGCTGGTTGCTAACATGGTTTCACTTGTTGTGGCAGGATGTTTTGGGAACAAAGAATCAAATTTGTTCGTGGTGGAAATTCAAAGTATTTGAGTTTGCTGACTAGTAAGGAGAGAATAACCTCACCAAACTTCCGATTCCAAGTAAGTATCTCGTGGCCTCTCTTTGTTCTTATTTTTTATTCCATAGTCAAGCTGAAACAAAGAAATAATAACTCTAAAAATTAACATTTCAAAATTCAATTGTCAATTCTTAAAATCCTTCGAAACCCAAGTTAGAACTGCTTTAGAAACCCTAGGTACCAAGTTTCAACACTTTCTGACTCTATTTACCCTTGTTAAATACTGATCTACCTAGAGGTAAATCACCCTCCTTGGGCATTTCCACCATTGATTGCTTTATCAACTTGGGTATGCATGTTTTAAGTTTTACATTGATTATCTCTCATTATAACTTGCATATTAGGTGCTAGGAGATTTTTATTTCTCTATATCATGGTTATTTTCATCTCTTAGTTAAATCTTCCCTTAGCCACGATTTGGCCATTTTGCCTAGCACTTGTCCATCCTAGATCTCATTCCTTATTTTCCACAATTGTGATACTATTTCAACAAGCCGAGTCCTTCAGCATAATACTAAGCCCTCTTAGCTTGTTCTTTAAGGGATCTCATCCCTTTAGTCTCCTTCTTGATCTTGGGTGTGACTATCAAGATCGCATTGTTTTGCAGTTTTCATCTATTTGTTTGCCTGTGTGTCTTGTTGTTAGTCAGTTAGCTAGGGTCTCCCCCTTGGCTTTGCCCCGATATTGTCTAAAGTGAAGAGAGCCTCATCCGATGTGACACTTGCACCACTTGCAAGGGTTGAGGCACTCTGAGGTCACTTGGTTTGGCTTCCCGCCCTCTGCCCATCCTGGATAGGATATTCCATAGAGGCGACCACAACTTTTGTGATAACAGTCTCTAATACCTTCCATTAATCATAATCAAATATAATTCGGAGTTACTGAATTCGATCTTCATATTAAGATGTTCCCCCTCCTGCCTTCTAGAGTAATGATTTAAAACAACGACAAGGTTTGTAATTATAATTGTTATAAATAAAGAAATACATAGTTGATTCTCCAAATATTGAGACCGCTCTTTCTTGCAAATTAAAGGAAAGTGAATTCAATGGAGATGGGATTCCTAGTTTGGCAAAAGTAACATGGTTCTCCCTCCAAGAGAACTGCATACAATCTAGTGGCAACAAGGCAATGTTAACTCTGAAGGTCCTCTTTATAGTTTTGGTGTGGTGTGATAAAGAGGACTTAGAATTTGTCCTTTATGTATTTATGTATAAAGTGAGTTATATATAAATAAAAGGGATGTTTTGTACTTTATAGATTGGATCTCACTTTAGTTAGTATTCAATATTAAAAGTGAATTAATTATTAAATGTGGGTGCATTAAATGATGGCCCTTGATTTTGTAAAAGTATCTCAACCCTAGATTAGGTGGTTAGATAGGTAGTTACAATTTTTAAAGTATAAAACAAGAGAGAAATGACAAGTTGAGTACACCATCAGAGGAGAAGAAGAAGATTGAAGACCAAGAAGAGAGCTAAGAGTAGGGCACATTTTTCAAGAGAGAGGAGCAACATGATTCCCTAGGTAGCCTGTTGCAGCTGTACCTGGGAATTTATTGTAGTCGCACGTGTGGGCTCAATTCCCAAGAAAGTGGCTCGAATCCCAATAAAAATACAATAGCATTAGATGCAGATCGTACAACATTAATTACAACACAAGTGGGCACAGAAACCTAGACAAAAAGGTACAACAGACTGTATAGTCCGTACAACAATTTTTGGCACGAATTTCGAGGTTGGCTCAGATTTTGAGATAATTTATGTTTTTGAGTTATTTTGCTGCTATTTCAAATTTGGAAAATTTTATGTGAGGGTTTAAAAGATAAATTTCAGTGCATTGAAATTTCTGCTCTTCTTAATGAAAAATCTTCTTCTTAGGGTTTTCCCCAAGAGTTGGGGTTTTGCCTGGTCTGTTGACCAAAGCATCCGTGTTTTAATGTGTGAATGAATACTTCAACATTGAGAAGATCTTGAATATGGTGGTTTGTATTTCAAATTTAAAATGTAAATTTTTAATCATAAACTCTAGGCATTCAAGTGTTTGGTAGAATGTGTGAATGAAAGTTTCATATTAATGTCATTGATTTTCTTCATGGTGTCAGAGCGATACTGAAGTAGGGTTCAAGATTGTGTTTCATAGTATAAAAAAAGTGCAGAAGAAGTGTTGTATGTCTAGGC
The DNA here is from genome assembly GCA_001517045.1 of Pseudotsuga menziesii. Classification (NCBI taxonomy): domain Eukaryota; kingdom Viridiplantae; phylum Streptophyta; class Pinopsida; order Pinales; family Pinaceae; genus Pseudotsuga; species Pseudotsuga menziesii. The sequence goes on along the minus strand of LPNX010637461.1, from coordinate 205,289 downwards.
ACAGGTGGGTGGCTGCCAGAGTCAGAGGATGGGGCATAAGATGCACCTGATCGACATGCAATTTACATTTCTTCTGATGAGGAGAGTAATTCTCTCCAGAGCACTGGCGGGAGACTCAACCAGTCCAGTGATGGTGTAGATGAGCAGGTGGATGAGGCTTAGGTTGAGTCTCAAGCTTCAGAGTTTCAGTTTGGAGTAGAGCATCTGTATCCGAGAGTGATTCCAGAGCAGGAGGGAGCTGTTGCAGAAGTCAGAGATGGAGATGGTGCTGTGGATCTTCCTTGTTAAGAGGGAGCGTTGGAAAGTTAACTCTGAAGATCCACTTTATAGTTTTGGTGTGGTGTGATAAAGAGGACTTAGAATTTGTCCTTTGTGTATTTATGTATAAAGTGAGTTATATATAAATAAAAGTGATGTTTTGTACTTTATAGATTGGGTCTCACTTAAATTAGTATTTAATAATTAAAGTGAATTAAATATTGAATGTGGGTGCATTAAATGATGGCCCTTGATTTTGTAAAAGTATCTCAACCCTAGATTAGGTGGTTAGATAGGTAGTTACAATTTTTAAAGTATAAAACGAGAGAGAAAGGACAAGTTGAGCACACCATCAGAGGAGAAGTAGATTGAAGACCAAGAAGAGAGCCAAGAGTAGGGCACAATTTTCAAGAGGGAAGAGCAACACGATTCCCTAGGCAACTTGTAGTAGTCGTACCTGGGCATTTATTGCAACCGTATGTGTGGGATCGATTTCCAAGAAAAGTACGACAACATTAAATGCAGACCGTACAACATTAATTACAACACAAGTGGGCACAAAAGTCGAGGCAAAAAAGTACAATAGATTGTATAGTCCGTACAGTAGGTTGTACAACAATTTTTTGGCATGAATTTCTTGGTTGGCTCAGATTTCGAGATAATTTTTGTTTCTGAGTTATTTTGCCGCTATTTCAGATTTGGAAAATTATGCCTGCGAGGGTTAAAAAGATGAATTTCAGTGTATTGAAATTTTTGCTCTTCTTAATGAAAAATCTACTTCTTAGGGTTTTCCCCAGGAGTTGGGGTTTTGCCCGGTCTGTTGACCAAAACATCTGTATTTTCATGTGTGAATGAATACTTCAGTATTGAGAAGATCTTGAATATGGTGGTTTGTATTTCAAATTCAAAGAGTAAATTTTTAATCATAAACCCTAGGCATTCAAGTGTTTGACAAAATGTGTGAATGAAAGTTTCATATTAATGTCATTGATTTTCTTCAGGCAAGTCACCCACGTGCTCCAGGAGAGAGACGTTCCGACAATAAAGTTTAAATAATAAGGGTCTCTCTCTCCAGAACAAGATGTCCTCAATCAAACTTTAACCATCCAAGATTTGACGACAAGAAAATCAGTACATAGATACAAGTTAAGGATCCCACTAGTTGGCCAAACTGTCACAATTTGTCATTAGTATATAAGATGTATTAAAGAAAGACATTGCTCTTAACAAAGGCCAACTATTACAAGGTTGAACTTACACACACAAATTAATAATAAAAGGCATTGAATACTCCAACGAGTTCTAGCCGTGTAAATAGTAATTGAAGAGAAAGCATGGCATCACACCAGAAGGCCATACAACATAGTTAAGACAGATATATATATATATATATTACTCTACAATTGGAAGACGAGATAGGTTGGTCTTTCTCCAGGAAAGTTGGCCCTCCAACTCAACCATAGAGTTAATGTATCAAGGATCAACTCATATACAATTTTTTATATGCGATACCCACATAAGTATTAATATCGCGTACCTGTGCGAATGGTGTAATTTATTGAGACCAAAGCTACCAAAAATTGACCACGATGGATGTCCTTCCTCTTCTATTTGTACTACTTCCAATATCTTGAGAATGATTGCGTCCTTTTTTTCACGTCAAGCTTCTCCCTTAATCACCATTCCACATCCGTGAGCTCCCTCCATGTATGCGCTATAATTTTTTTTAAATGGGTTCAACTTCTTCCATGGAATGAACCCCCGCCCCATTTGGTTTCCTATAATCTTTCCTTTTAAATAATCTTTCATTTGTTCTTTTAAATAATAATTAAAGGAAACTACCCAACTCTTATTTTAATGTATGCTATCAACAAATTTCTAGAAGCTTATATATATATATATATATATATGCAAATCTATTTATTAAAATGTGGTTTCCCACTTATAATTCAAATGTTCTCCTTTAACATGAATTTCTCGTTCATATAAAATTTCTCGTTCATATAAATATAACAACTATATATACAAATAATGAAATTATCATGTATAATATATTAGTTTTAATTTAAAAACATGCGCACGCGCACGCGCGCACACACACAATATTTCTTTTAATATTTTCATATGTATATAAAATTTGTCTCAATTTTAATGATACATATAAATAAAATGTTCTTCCTTTTGGTTCCCTCCAATTTATGTTTACTCTTGCTTTAATATACATATACGATATCTAAGTATATAAATAAGAATAATTAGCATGTTTCTTCCATCTTTTTGTTAAGGTGACTATAATAAGGTTCCTTTAAAATGAGGTCATCCTGGTAGATTTCTATTATTTTCCCAAATAACTCATTGAAAGCATAATCCATGGCTCTTTGGAATGTTGCACCTGCATTCAAAATACCAAAAGGCATCCTTAAATACTCAAATGTTCCCCAAGGTGAGTTGAAGGTGGTTTTGTGTCGATCCTCCTTTTTTACTAGCACCTGGTTATATCCTGAGAAACCATCTAGCATGGCCATTATACCAGATCCAATTACTCTTTGCAGTATTGTTTCCATATCAGGTAGAGGGTAATTGTCTTTTATGCATGAAATATTCAAGTTTCGGAAATCGATGCATATCCTTAACTGCCCATTTTTTTTTCTCAACACAACCAAGTTTGTGCACCATGACGAATTTCTTGTTGGTGCAATGATGCCAGCTGCCAACATTTTCTCTAGTTCTTTTTGGACCATGGAGGGCAACTTGGGATTTATTCTTCTAAGTTTTTGCCAAAAAGGTTTAGCTTCTGACCTTAGGGAAATAGTATGTTGGAATACATCATCTCGATAGGCTTTTAACTCGTCATATGTAAAAGCAAACACATCTCTGTATTCCTTCACTGACTCTATCAAATCCTTTCTTTCTTTATCAGAAGTACCTTTTCCGATTTTTATATTTCTTGGTTCTTCCTCAGTACCAATGTTTATTTCTATGTAATCATCCAACTTTATTGCTTCTTTCTTTTTATATATGTCATGTCTATGAAAAGTGTGCTCCCATTTAATAACATTCATGGGAATAGGGTTTCTTAGTTGATCCTCTTTTTCAACATGAGAACTTTGCTCATTCTGATAGTTGATCTGACAGTCAGCAAATTCATTCATATTGTTAATAAATCTTATGATCTGACCGTCATCTTGAAAAACTTGTAAATGATCAAGGTTATCGGAGATTGAAGGCCTGAAATTTATTTCAAATTTTCCATCTCCTTTTGCCAATTCCTCTGTGAACTTTAATGTCGAAGCTGCAACTGCAAGCCTATTTGCCTCACTATTTTCTGTGCGGGGAATTGATATAATGTCTAATGCACTGAAATATTCCATGATGGCCCAAACTGTATTTGGATACGTTTTAAGCCTTTCACTTTTACATGCAAATAATTAGATATGAATCACCTTTGATACTTAACACTCTGATACCCATATCTTTAGCAATCTCGAGTCCTAAGACTAGTGCTTCATACTCCGCCACATTATTGGAAGCATCAAATTCAAGTCTGTAAGCAAAATTGAATTTCTTTTTTGAAGGTGAAGTTAGGACTATACTGGCTCCTTTTCCAGTTTTGGAAAAGGCTCCATCAAAACTCATTCTCCATAGCTCATCAGACTCCTCATCATTAGCCTTTTCTCTGATGGGTATAAGATAATTGGCATAGATAGCATGGTTTCCTAGGTTATTTGTTTCGCAAATATACTCATTATCTGGTTCATAGGGATCTTCTACATGATACTTTCTTTCCTTTTCTCTATATAGCTTGACATGTGCATCTTCAGAAGCAGTAATCATGGCGTAAGTCTAGTCCATTTGAATAGATCCTCCTAGATAGGCAGCCCATTTTTTTGATAACAACATTCCCCATCTGTTAGGAACATCTATGACCACTATGTCCATGGTTACACTTATGTTAGGGTACGCTGCTAGTTTAACTGGAAAATTTAGAATTATACCCACGAAATCGATTCCCCTTGAATCCATGGCGCATACATTCTGGTATGGCCTTGAGATAGTTAAGCCCATTTGTTCCATGACTTTTCTAGTCATGATGTTTGATGATGCACCTGAGTCAAGCATGCAATTGTGCAACAATTTGTTCTTTGCAATCAAAGAAATGTAGAAGGCAGGATGATCTTCTTTATTAGGATCCCTACTATGCAAGATGATGGGGACATCTTCATTGCAGTTACTCAGTTTTTTGGACAAATTTTCATTAGGTTTATCCTTCTCATTTTCTTTTGAGTTGACCAGTTTCTCTTTAGGTTTATCAGTAGTTGTTTCCTTAGATTTTTCAACCGTGTTTCCTCAGGTTCTCCCAAGTTTTTCATGAAAATATCTCTTTGACTTGGAATTTTGAGGATCTCAATTACAGGGACAAAAATCTTAGCACTTGACAACCAATTACCCAAATCAATGTTTAGATCTAGAGGGGAAGGAGTTTTACCTTTGGCATATGCTGACTTGACTTGGTTGGGATCATGTTTTTCTTTCTCTGATAAACCACCCCTTTGTACCTCTCCATAATCTGTTCAGGTGAAGGCTTTTCACCAAAAATATTAGTAGCATTATCCTTTTCCTGACTGTAGTCCTTGGCTTGCTTCCATTTTTCTTTTGAAATATGATGAACTTGCTCTACATTGTTTATGTAGTCATGACCTCTAGGATGTCCTACAAAGTTATTCATTTCCATTTGTTCTTGTTCCATAATGTAGCAGAATTTTGGGCAAGTAGATTCTTCATGAAGTTCATCACAAGGCCGACAATAGGGAGGAACCTCATCAATCACCATGTTGTTTGTTTCAAGTTGATTTGAAGGTCTCTGCTCATAAGGAGGATAATTTTTTTCCCACTCGTAGTTTTGTCTAAGCTGGAAGTTTTTATGATTTTGAGAAAACTGTGCTTTGTCCATGTTGTTTATCCTATTTTGCATAGCACTCATCTGGGAGGTACAGTTTATCCTCATTTGTTTCAACATGTCAACTACCTCTTTCATTGATTCTTTGCCTTCATCTATTCCTTCAGGGTCTATTGTTTTTCCTCTGGTATCCTGAGTTTTGGAAGATGAAGTGGTGCCTCTAACAAATCCTGGAATGTTAGACTTTCCTGCAGATTGCATGTTTCTGTCTATCTTCTCAGCTATTTCCATGGCTTTCTTTAGGTCGCCGGGTTCTTTGTCTCTAAGTTGGTACCTCATTTCTCCCTTGAATGCTTCTGTGTAATATATGAGAATTGAGGTATCTGATGGTATAATACCAGCCGGGCATCTGCCTACCATATCACTGAACTTTTTATTGAACTCTTCCATGGTTTTGTTTTCCTTCTTTTTAGTGTTTGTTAAGGCAGCCAAAAGGTGCTTTTTCTCTTTCTTATCCCCCCATCTTGAAGTGAAAATAGTTTCAAATTCCTCGAAGGTCTTGATACCGTTGTCATTCAGCGAGGTGAACCATTCAAAGGCATCAGCTTCGAGAGATAAGGGAAACAACCTCATCTTTACATCTTCATGGTTGACGTCGTGACACTATTTATTGTGGCACTGTGAAAAAGCCAACAAATGAGACTTAGCAGTTATAGCATTGTTTCCATAAAAAGATGGAACCTTCTCAATGGCTTTATTTGGGATGTTATGAGGCTGCCCAATTACGGTAAAATAATCCAGAGGTTTAAATAAAGTACCCATAGTACTATGTGATTTATTTGATTGAGAAGTATCGACAAATAAAAGATGAATATCTAAGATTGACTCAGATGAAAAATCGTTAAGGATCTTACGAGAAGCTAGCTTGCTTTTCCTCCTATGGTAAACCTTTTCAGGCTTAGGAATGAACTGAAGGCATGTTTTATTAAGTTGTAGCTCATGCTTTTTTGATTTCTAACTGTGAAAAGTACTAGATCTAATATGTTTGTTGCAAGTGTGATAGCTTTTGTTTGCAAATCACAATCCCGAGTAAAAGGTTGAGCTAAGCTGCATCTCCTTTTCTTGGACCTATACAGTGGGTAGAACAAACTCTCCGATAGAGAGCAATCTTGATCCACCTTGCCCCCAAGGTCACACCTTTCCCACTTGGGAAACAACTTTCAAAAGATTACTGCTGATGGTGTGCACATGAGTACTTGTTTTAAGGGTTATGAATTAGTATATGAGCATAAATGTAGCGTCTCATGCAAACATATTATCATATAAGAAAACATTCTAATTGTCTATGAGGGTTTATAGGTATCACAGCACGTAGAACATCCGACACCGTCTATGGGTAGGCACATCCAAGGCATATGGACCATTTGACCATGCTGAAGGATCTGTGACCAATGATCTATGGAGAAGCCACAGAGCTCAGCTTAGGCACAAATGTCTGTGATATGATCACGAACTGCATCTGTTCAACATATTACCCCTTGCTGAAAGAGGGGTGACACACGTAACAGCGGTTGGGGCCAGGTGCAAGTTTTGGTCAACTTTGGCGGAATAGATATCCCCTACATGTTTCCCTTTAGCCGAAGAACAACCAAATTGAATTGTTCTAATGGTTCTTGCGTAATTCTAAATCTGGCTGTGTCAGCCTCAATAGCGATAAGAGGAAGCTTATTCAAAGAAAAATTGAAGTAAAAGATCTACTTCTTGATAACTTTCTTCCATATAAATGTATTGATTAGGTAATTGATGCCATATCCTTGGCTCTAACAACTAACAACTTTATTTAAAGTCTGTTAAGCACTAATGCTTTTGAAATGCAATACTGTATTTCTGTTGTAAATCTTTGAATGTTAGTTACAACATATGGCCAAAATCCATATGTCCAAAAGATGATCATGGCTGTATATATGGAAAATACAATCAGCTTATCATTGACCATATCTCAGCCATATCTCAGCTGTATTTCATCTGTATTCAGCCATATTCAGTTGTACTTCAGTTGTATTGTATTGTATTTCTGTTGTATTGTATTGTGTTTTGGCCATACTTCGTAGAGTACTACTGTATTTCGGCAATATTTGGTTTTGTCAAGTATGGATATTTTCCATATCATATCATATCCATATAAGGATCTGTACATGTTTATGGTAACTATATTTTGAACCATTATGACCTTATATGGACAGCGGGACAGTAATCCTCTGGTCTGCATTGGCCATTGGAAGGTGAAAACTCAGAAAGGAGAGAACTGTACCTGTGCCTCATTGGATTTATTCAATTCGTTTTTAATAGAAAGCTTTTCAGTTGTACTTGTAGTTTATTGAACAAGATAGGATAGGAAAGTTTATAAAATCTTAAAAGATGTTACATCTGTTAGTTCTTTGCAGGCATTCAATGTATTGAGATATGAAATTGGACAGAAGTACAATTGCCATTATGATGTTTTCAATCCAGAAGAATATGGTCCACAAAAAAGCCAACGGGTATATTCTAACTCAAAGGGGTTTCGTTTATATTATTATCTTCTGAAATTTGTTTTTATTTGCCTTTTCCAGGTAAAGTATACTTGAGTTTCCTTGATAGAAATTCTCTGTAGTGAGGTTCAATTGGAAATTGTCTAATATGTGGAAATATAGCTAGATGAAAATTTTTCTAGATGGCAAAAGCTTTCTCTCCTCCCTCCTTTTCATTTGCATAATTGCAGAGTTGTAAATTCCATAGTATGTGTACCTGTAGATTTGTAAATTGAAGATACACTTTGAAAATGTCCAGAAGATAAAATATATTATATTGATTCAGTCTAAAAATTCACGAAGTAAATGTCAAGATAATAATGGTAACATGTTCACATTTTTCTTTAGGTCCATGTTAGAAAAAAACAGTTGTATTATTTTTTTCCATGAGTTTTGTTTCGCATATGATGAGCATTTCTATGTCCTGTTTTTTGATACTCAAGTTTGTAATTCTTCCTTTTAAGCAGACTATCTGCATTTTAATGAACAACCAACCTTTGTCTTGTTTTAATATTTTCTGAAGCACACTCTTCTTGGATTAAGGATCCGTAACTTTTACTTTGATGTCTTCAACTGATCAGAAAAATTAGGATGAATTCGTCCGACATTTCCAATAGTTTAGATTTAGAAAAGTTCAAATGACTCTTTCTTGCTCATATTTGCAACACATATGGGAGTTTTCGTGGTTATAATGGTATTTGGGACAGAGACACATGTGGGGATTTTCGTGGTTATAATGGTATCTTAGACCAATCTGTTTGTAGATAATCTCAAGTGTTGAAGTCCAAGCATTGTACCCAAGCTTGCAGACTGGCATTTTCAAAATTGAGCTATAATTCTAGTACAATATTGTTGGGTATCCAAAGTTCAAAGAACACTTCAGAAGCCATGCTATTTTTATTTCTTTTCCAGTTTGTATGCCATATAATAAGAGATTAACCTTGCAGGCTCGCTAGTTGTTCCAGTATGTCCATTGTTAGGCCTGAAAGTGCCCGAAGCGTTCCTTCCAGATGTACCAGAGTAAACGGTTTCTTTTTCATTTGTAAAGGCCAAGTTTTTGGGGCTATATTGTGTAGAGTGTTGATTTTGGGGGCTAAATACCTCTGGTCAGGTTATGGCAGGTCCCCTTGGTTTCCATCTCAAGGAGGTGCTAGGCTCTAGCCTTGTGGCTATGTTGACTACCCTTTGGGTGGGTGTCCGGTGTCCTTGAGACAAATCATTGGTACACATGGCCACACTCATATTATTCTTTGTAGAGGTGATTGCGTGTGTAAGGGTTGTCATACCCATTTTAGCACACCTCTCTTTTCCCAATTGGACTTATTGTTTTAATGCAAAACCCCTCCTCCTTGTCTCCAAACCCATAAACGTCATTCCTTAAAGAAGAAGCCTACATTGTTAAAAAATGAGGGCGTTGATGTAAACGCATCTGTTGGGGTTAGTTGGGGCATGACATCTTCATTTTGGGTCACCTTGCACTTGGTGGAGTCTAATTGCACATTTTTATTCTTATTTTGTCATTGTGTGGTTTAGTCCCTAGTTTGTGGCTGCACTAACCATAAATTTTGTAATTTGTCATTAACTTTGTAGGCTTGAATTTGTAAAAGGTTAATGTTTGTCTCATATAAATAAGACTACCTCACCTCATTTGTAAAACATGGACAAGGGTTCAAATATGAGACTTTTTTCTTTCTCTATGTTTATTGGAGCTATTGAGCTAGTGCACACCTCTCTCTTCGATGTCTTTTTTCTTGCTTGAAGGATGAATGGAAGGATTTTTAGGGTTTGATTTTTGCACATGACAAGTTGTTGCTATTGTTAGAATTTGATGGTTATACAAGATCTAAAAACATTTATCATCATAACATCATAACCATAAGAAAATGACCACTGAAAGAAAGACAAGCACAACCACACAAAAGAACACAAAGATTTATCTTGGGAAAACCCTCATGAGGGAGAAAACCCAACAAAACTTCCTCGATATAGAATTCAACCGAGTACAGTGTAAAATCCCAAGAACAAGAATAGAAGCTCCATTTCCACAATACACTGCTTCTCTCTCTCTCTCTTGCACAATGCTTGAGTGAGAAGTGTGTACAAACGAGGGAGGCGCCTCACCTATTTATATTCAACAAGCGAGTGACTCAATTACCTAACTAGGTCAGCCAGGTTCTCTAATTAGGGTCAACCTATCTAGGAAGACTCAAAATAATATTTATAAATTACTTTTGTGGGTACTATTGCCCCGACTTACAACAGAGGTTTTACCTCATGACTTTTACATGACCAATTCCATCAAGGACATCTCTGAATGGAGGAATAACATCTCCGAAGGAGGAATACAATAAAATTACAATAGAATATTTTTTGAAGTTACATTTCTTTCAACACTCCCTCTTAATAGGGAAGGTATTCTACATCATCACCACCACCAACAACAACATTTGTACAACTGACTGGTGAATCTATATGTCATAGGAAGTTTTGAACAACAACATGTGTCTGGAACAACATTAGCATGGGTGTCTGGAACAACATTAGCATGGGACATTCTCATCAACATTAGTATGGAATGTCATAATGGAGCATCATCATCACGGAGCATCATCATCATCATCGTGAGCATCATCATTATCATCATGAGCATCATCATCAATGTGTAAATACTGGAATATCATCATCATTTGTTGCATCATCAGTATGTGAATATTGGGACATCATCAGTATGTGAATACTGGGACATCATCATCATCATCTGCATCAACATAGAACTGCTGGAACATTATCAAGCATCGACATATGAAACTGTTGAAACCTTATCATCAACATCTTCAGTACAGAGCTGAAGTATCATCATCAACATCTTTAGTACAGAGCTGAAGTATCATCATTAACAACAACGACAGCACGAGGCTGGCTAATCAGCATAAAGCTGGAATAACTTTAACAACTACATGTGACAGGTATAACACCATCATCATCAACAACTCAAGACTGGAGCAACATCATTTATGGCAACATAATGAGGCAGGTGTATCAACAACCAACATGATCCTTCCTTTTGTAATTATGGGATCATGGATGATCCTTCCTTTCGGAATTTATGGATCAAGTCCAACACGGGTGATCCTCCCATTCGTAATTACGGGATTAAGTCCAACACATCGGTGGTGCTCAGACGATCCTTCCTTTTGGAATTATGGGATCAAGTCTTTACGGAGCCACCAATACTAATCATAGCTGACACATACATGCACAGGTACTCAAACGATCCTTCCTTTTGGAGTTACGGGATCAAGTCCAACATGGATGATCCTTCCTTTCAGAATTACGGGATCAAGTCCACCAACCCACATCTTAGACAATCCTTCCTTTCAAGATTACGGGATCAAGTCTAAAGATCAACATTTAGGATGTTCCTTCTTTTGGAATTACGGGATCAAGTCTAAGGATGATCAATCCCAATTGAGCTACCTGCTGTGATCAGGATACCATAGTATCATCGACACTACTCCCCCTTTTGAGGGAAGTCCTTACGGACTACACCAAGCTTGTCTCGGAAGTGCTCAAACTTCACACGAGACAGAGGCTTAGTCAACACATCTGCAACCTGCTCATTTGTGCTCATATATTGGAGCTTTATAGCTCCCTTGTACACCATGTCACGAATGTAGAAATACTAGATTTCTATGTGCTTCGTCTTATCATGGAACACAGGGTTCTCTATCATCTTCATGCAACTTTGGTTATTACATAAAATCACGGTGGCATCCATTTCCAAATTGAATAGATCTGATAACAACTTTCGAAGCCATATAGCTTCACAACCGGTAGAACAAGTTGTAATATATTCTACTTTTGCAGTGCTAAGAGCAACACTAGACCATTTTTTGCTTAGCCATGAGATCATGGTCAACCCAGACTGAAACATCCACCTGAAGTGCTCTGTGTCTGAAACACTACTTGCCCAATCTGAATCTGTATAACCGTACAATCTGAAATCATTTATCTCGTTTTCATCTTCTTCTTAATTATTGGTTCAATCATCCAGCTGTCTGAGAAAGATTTTATTGCAGGTGCACCCTTTTACCACTGGGAATAGCTGGAAATCCCAGATCTATTCGCTAGCTCTCAGAAATATAGTAAAGCTTCTGCATGCTTCCATCATTCTTCTCAGCAGGGGCACATCATCATACTGGGTGATCATCATTCCACTCTGGGCACATTCAGAGCCTCCTCCAGTAGGGAGTCACCCATTCTGGAGAAGATCAATTTGCTAGGGCACAAAAGAGGGTCAAAACTTCTGCATGAGTCTCCTTATCTCTCCGGAGGGCTTATACCATAATCTCTAACAAGTTTCAGCAACAACAGAACATCCTTGCTTCAAAAACGTCAAGATCAACAGAAGAAGGTCACACTTTTAGCTGGGCGTCAACTGCTAGAGAGGAGCAATATTTTCTTATCTTTCTGGCACAACTTGCATGCATCTCATCTATTGACAGAATATCAACATTATTATCAGTGGTATGTGTATCTTTTCTAACTAAAAGTCTTTACCCTATTTTCTCTCCAGATTAGCTATATTTTAGGGCCGTTTGGCTGACACTTTTTGCATGCACATTTTATTTATCTTTCCAGCACAATTTGAGCATCTAACAACAAACATATTACCAAAGTACAATAGAATATCAATTGGGATATTACAAATGGCCATTATGTATAACAATGTCTAGAGAAGAAGGGTAAAGGGAAGCAACGACATTAGGTAGTAGCCTTAGTTGAAATTCAAATGAATGAGTTTGCCTCCAAGTTTGAGAAGGATTTCTCGATGGTATCTTGCCTCTCTTCCAACATAGTTCCAAAGAACGCATCGTATGTAGACAGTGGAGCATTGAGGCAAATGACATCAGCCCTAGAGTTATTTTCAAGTTTAGAAGAGTACAACTTTGGAGTTCGGGTCGATTTTGATGATGATGCCAAGTATTCGGTAGTAAGAGTTGGTACCATTCCTTTCCAAATCTAGTCAGGTAACTCATTACACATTGACGATGTGTTATTTGTGTCAGGTCTCAAGAAGAATCTGCTTTCAGTTTCAGTCATGAAAGATAAGGGCTTTGCAATAGAGTTCAAGAACAAGCAAGTTCTCATTAGACCAAAGGAGTCTAGCCCAGGATCAACTCAGGTGATTGGGGTTAGAGAAAGCAATTTGTACAGGTTGTAGGTGAACCTATTCGAGCCTTAGTTCCTAGCACAAAGAACTTGTGCGAGTTATGGAACAAGAGGATGGGACACCTACATCAGCAAACATTGCCTATTCTTAGGGACATTGTCTTAGGTCTTCTAGAGTTCAACATTGAGCATTAGGGTGTGTAGAGGGTGGGCATTGGGCAAGCATGCCAAGGCTGCTTTCCCAAGTAGTGATTATAGATCTAAGGGGATCCTAGATTTAGTGCATTTGGGTGTTTGTGGATCGATGTCAGTAGCATCAACCTAGGAAGCATGTACTATGTTTCCTTCATTGATGACTTCTGTTGCAAAACATGGATTTACTTCTTGAAGATCAAGGATGAAGTCTTCAGCAGTTCAAGGCTCTTGTGGAGAACTAGATAGGGAAGAAGGTCAAGGTTTTGAGATCAGACAATGGGGGTGAGTATACCTCCAATTATCTTGAGGGTTTTTGCAAGGATGCAAGATTCAAGAGGGAGTACACTGTTCCATGTAGAGCGGAAGAATCGATTCATCATAAGGGCTGCTAAGGCCATGATACATGACCAGGACTTGCTGATGTTCCTATGAGCATTAGCATGCAATGCAACATTTTACATCTAGAATATGTGTTCTCCAGGGTTTTGGTGGACAAGACACTAGAGGAGGCATTCACTAGTGTGAAGCCGGAGGTGAGTCATTTCCGCATCTTTGGTTGTTTTGTTTACATCCATATATCAATGGAGAAGAAGACCAAGTTGGAGCCCTCTAACAGGAAGGGTTTATTTGTTGGCTATAGTGAGAACTCAAAGGCTTATGAGATCTATATTCTTAGAGAGGAAGATAATTGTAAGCAGGGATGCAAAGTTCGAGGAAGATTATGCATCCAGGAAGTCTCATGAGCCATTACCAGTGATGGAGGATGAGGAGTAGGAAGCTTTGAAAGCTGAGCTAGGGTCATCAACGACTTCTTGTTCAGAGATGCAACGTTCTGATGCAGAGGAGGAGCCACCAACTTCTCCCAGTTCTGTCAAGAGACCTTGGTGATTCACTCAGGCATTGAGGGTGCTCAGGATTAAGTTGAGGCTCCTAGGACCACATTCAAGGAGAACAAACCTCCAAAGAATTCTATGAACTATATGGCATTGATGAGCTTCATCATAGATTTTGAGCCCTCTAGTTTTTAGGAGGAAATCGACCAACAAGTTTGGAGGGATGGCATGCTGGAGTACACCTCCATCATGAAGAACGATATTTGGGACATTGTGCCTAGACTAGAGGGGAAGTGAATGGTGACTTCTAGATGGCTCTTCAAGATCAAGCATGTGGTTGATGGCAACATAGAGAAGTATAAAGCAAGGTTCATGTCAAGAGGGTTCTCCTAGAAATAGGGAGTGGATTATGAGGGGAAATTTGCTTTAATTACTAGGTAGACTTCCATTAGACCAACGACGTCTTTAGTCTCCATCATAGGATGGATGATACATCATATGGATGTGAAGACAACTTTCCTCAATGGTAATTGAGGAAGAAGTGTACATTGAGCAACCTTAGGTTTTTGAAGTCAATGGGGAGGAGTCCCATGTTTGCACATTGTAAAAGCCTTGTATGGACTCAAGCAGGAAACAAGAGCATGGTATTCCAAGATCAATGGGTACTTGTAGAGCATGGGATTCACCCAAAGTGAAGTAGATCCTAACCTATATTTCATATTTCTTGACGTTGATTTATACATTTTGCTGCTGTATGTAGACGACCTGTTTCTCATACGTTGAAAGATGCTCATTCTAGGGTGCAAATCAAATATGGCAGCTGAGTTCGGCATGAAGGACATTGGCTTGATGCATTACTTCTCGGGGTTGTAGGTTTGGCAGAGACTAGGGAAGATTTTCCTTGGGCAAGGTAAGTATGCGGTTGAGATTCTGAAGAGATTATGTGTGGTGCATTGTAGCCCCATAGCCACTCCTATGATCACTAATCTGAAGGTCACAATTTCAGATTTAGATATGGTAGATCCCACATTGTATAGACAGTTGATAGGTTCCTTGATGTATCTGGTCAACATTAAGCCGGATATATGTTTTGTAGTGAACACCTTGAGCTAGTTCATGGTGGAGCTGAGGCAAGAGCATTGGGTAGCAACAAAACATGTACTCAAATACTTGAGGGGAATAATGGAGTATGGATTGAGATATCTCGAAGATGGGTGAAGTGAAGTTGCATGGGTATACAAACTCGGATTGGGCAAGTAATGCATTAGATAGGAGGAGCACCTCAAGGTGTTGCTTCAGCTTGGGATCAATGATGATATCTTGGTTCAGTTGGAAGCAGACTTTCGTGGCACTTAGTTCAACAGAGGCAGAGTATATGGAAATGATTATAGCTAGTTGTGAGGTCATTAGGATTTGCAAGTTGCTTGCAGAGTTATTTGATCAGGCGTTGGATCCCGTAGTGATTTATTGTGATAATTAGAGTTGTATCAAACTCTTTGAGAATTTGTTTTTTCATGACAAATCCAAGAATATTGAGATCATGTATCACTTCATTCGAGACATGATTTAAAGGGGAAGTTCTGGCTAGAAAGGAACTCTCGAACTTTCATGGAAAAGACCAATCAAGCTAAGCAGGTGGCTTCCAAGGTGTCAGGTTTATTGGGGGATTGTCTTAGCTCCATTTGGTGTGTCCTCTGGCTTTCCCCTCTCCCCTTTTGAAGAAGCTTGCGTTCATAGTCTCACTCTTGATTTACCAATTAGATCTACATCAAGCCGTAAGAAAGAAAGCTCTGGAAGATTATGCTTGAGGACGTTGATTTCAATAGATGGATTAAAAATCTTCATAGAAGCATTCTCTTCTTTGATGGATCCTCTAAAGGGAATCCTGGGGAGGCAGGGGGGGCAGGCTTCTATTTTCCCTGGATGGAAAGCAGGAATTGTCCTTTTCGTGGGGCCTTGGACTTGAATCAAACAACATGGCCGAAGCTTTGGCCCTCTGGCAAGGTCTTCACCTTGCCAAAGCTCAAGGTATCAGTGACATTGTGGTGATTGGCGACTCCAGACTTGTCATTAAAGCTCTCATTACCAGCAGCCTCCCCGAGGATTTGAAGATTTGACACATGATGATGAAGATCCAAAGTTATATCTCTTTTCAAAAAATCGAAGTCTTTCATCTTCTTAGGAAAAATAAAAAGTTGGCTGACTTGGCAGCGAACCTGGCTTCCACATTTGACAAAGGTGTTCTTGCGCTGAATGATAATAGGACCGGCTGCCTCATTCCCTAAGGCCCTGAGCCTTGGTAGCTTACATGGCAATGTGCTTAAGTTTGATGGGGCCTATTTCATGGCCCTCCACGTGGGCCTCCCTCTCCTCGCTCGTGGCATGCATTGGATCATTAGGATAGCACGTGGCCTCTTGCATGTGACACGAGCTAGTTCAAATGAAGCCTGGAGCCATACGCACTGTTCTTCTCTTTGCCCACTCCACCCTCCGTCATCTTGATTCATCCTTGTCCTTCCAAAGATCTCCTGTACTCCTGCATCACCTGGAATGATGACGCGCGAAGTGCATGGGCATATACAAGGTGGTGGATGGCTCTTTATCAATCATCGTGGGTTTATTTGCAGGGTTGCTAGAATTGCAGGCGTTTCTTTGTTCCTTTGCGTATCCATGGACTCCTCTTCTGGATCCACAACATCTTCCCCTCTTGCACTGCATGTTGAAGACGATATCCGGGATATCAGGAAGAAATTCAAAAGAATGAATCACCTCCTGAATAGAATGGATACGGAGGGTGGACGTCGTTTGGCGAATGTCGATCAGGATATGGTTTAGTTAAGGAAAAAATTTGAGCTCTCGATCAAGAAAACAGAACAAGTGTTTACCAGGTTCCTTGCCGAATTGGAAATCAAGGTTGAAAATGTTGATGAAATTGTCATTGATGCCAACATGGACTTGCAATGGCCCCACTGGATGCCATTGATGCCACCAAGTCCCACCTGCAGTGCCTTGATCCCTTACAGAGTGGGTTTGTGCCTTGAAGCACCTTGTACCCAGTTGACAAGGTCCTTGTACCCACAAGGCTGGATCTTGAAGCCACCACTTTGCTGAAGATGTTGAAGACCCTGCTGATGATGCTGAAGACCCTAGAGATGGTCCTGAAGCCTTGGTAGACGATGGAGAAGCCCTAAATGGCTTGGAGAGGCATTAATGACCCATTCTGTGGTCATTCATGCTATGATGATGTCATGGTACCCCAGAAGAAGACCTAGCATCCCCACAGAAGATATCTTGATTCTTGGAGGTCCTCTTGTGTGGTTCAGGTGGTTAAGGAAGCCCATGAAGCCCCTTGGCATGCCAAAGAAGCCTTTGGGCCAAATGACCCATTTTGTGGTCATTTGTGGCTTGCATGGTTATTGATGGTTTGATGGAGTCTTGAAACCTTTGGAGAAGTCTTGGTTGACATGTTGAAGCCCTTTGAACCTTGAAGATGTCCTTATGTGGAACCCTTGATGTATGGTGATGAAGACTTGGTGGATGAAGAATACCTGATGAAGACCTTGATGCCCTTGCAAAGGTCATCACTTGTATGATGGCATGATGAAGGCACCCACACACATTTGATGACATTTGGACACACTTATTTACATTTGGTAATGATCATTGATGATCCTTGATGATGTAGTTGGAATGCTTGTGGTCTTAGAACCCATACACATGATGATGGGATCCTTGATGACGATGTGGTGGACACACACACATGGCACACATACATTGATCCTAAGGTCAAATGCACATTGCACACCCTTGACTAAGGGTCCTTGGTCCCTCTTATGGTAAGAAGGCTATTGGGGTGTTGATGCCTTTAAGACATACCCTTATCTTGTGATGACCATCTAAATGGTAAGAATATGTGACACAATTCAAATTAAAATATAAATAAATAAAATTTAAATTCAAATTAAATAATAAATAAAATAACAAGTCTGCCCTAATTTCAAGGACGTGGACATGTTGAAAGTATATAAAAGCAAATCATTTTCCACTCCAAATACATCAATCCAAGCAGTAAGAAGATAACTCGCTGAATTGAGGCAATTTGTGGATTGAGGAAAGAGCTCGTTGGCTAAGTAGAGATGGACTGAAGATTTGGTGAGAGTAGCAAAACAATTTTTTTGTTTTGTTTTGATCCATGGATATCCAATGAAAGAGAGCTGGCAGTTGAGACTAGTAGACTGTTTCTTTTTAGCAGCTGAATAAGAGGAGCAGACCCGAATTATTTCACAGAGGTATTCTAGTTAGTCACGAATTGCATAAAAGAGAAGTGTGCTCGTGGATTGAGGCGAAGAATTCGTTGAGGAAGCCACATCAATCAAGCCACATCAAGTGTGCTCTTGACTATCATGGAATGTGAGAGGGATGACAATACCCAATCGTAAGTAGATTATGTGTGGTGTGTTTCAATGATTTAGACTAGATGTGATTTTCCTGTAGTAGGTCAAGTTGGTTGGTTTTGAGTGTCAGAATCGAATATACTAATGTTGTAATGGTCGAATATACTAATGTTGTAATGGCCCTTTCTGGGCTATGAATCCTTGTTAGGGGAGTGGTGGTTTGGTTCTTTCCTTCTTCTATTTGTAGAATTTTGTGGTGGCTCATTGTTTGGATCTTGAGGATTGTTATGTTTGGGTGACACTCATGGTATAGGTCTGCTTGATAGGTCTCTGTGTCGTCTACGCTCCCAACCTCATTGAAGCGTGGTTGACTTTGGGATTGGAAGGTTTCTTTATTCTCGATTTCTATTGGATTCTCTCGGGAGATTTTAACATGGTAGAGTGGGAGGGCAATCATGGACCTAGTACAAGTACTGTGATTAGTGGTGTTGGTCTTGGTGCAAGACCACTCTTCATGTCTTCGACCCAATTGGAAACAAAAGGTGGTTGACTAAGATGGATGGTTCTGTTGGACCCATTATAGGCAGGGTTAGGACAAAGTTCAAGCTAGACTATATCGACTTTATGGGCCTAGGAAGGACATCTCATTTTCCAACAAGATTTGCCCACTAGATCTTTTGATGGAAGCTACAAGATCAAGTCATTTTCTTATTGAGTCTGTGATCTCTATGGACCTAGGAAGGTCATATCATTTTCCAACAAGTTTCAACCACTAGATATTTTGATGGATGTTATGGTATCAAATCATTTTCTTATTCAGACTATGATCTTGATTGGTAACACTATTGACTCGACATTGTCAATTTTATTCAAGTTGAATGTGTCTCATGGGAGTTGATAGTTTTCATGCCATTTTTTTGTGGGTTTGGAACCTTTCCTTGAGCCTAAGAAAGGCACAAAGTTGGTTATTTTGGTGGGAGGTTGTTGTATGTCACCTAGTCAAATTCAGGAGAGGGTGGGATAGGATGATGCCCTGCAAAAGGAAAAAGGAATTGGACGATGCTCTTCTTATAGATGAGGAGGATATTCACATTGTGGTCCTTCAAGAAGATGCTACAATGCTAGAGATAGTGCTTCTCAAGGGAGAGGAGGTACATTACAAAGGGTGCCACGGTTTGATCGCGTTTTCAGTTGATTAAGGAGGGGGATGAGAATCCAATTCTACTTTGACTATTTGAAATGAAAAGTGGTGGTTGATGAGGTTCTTGGTTTGTGTCAAGTAGATGGATCTCTTGTAGAGGATCCAATGGAGTTCAAAGGTATGTTTGGATAGAATTTTCTATAATATTTTTTTCCATATGCTTTGACGGATTGTGTGGTGGATGCTAGGAATGCTTCTGGGTCATCACATGCAACATTGCTATTGGAAATTGAGTCAGATTGGATAGTGACTTCTTGAAAGAGGAGTTTTTCACAGCCCTTAGTTCCATGAAGAATGGCAAGTCCTTATGGATGGATGGATTTCCTTGTGAATTATACAAGATTGTCATATAGGAATTGATTAGAGATATTTCTATTGTTTGGTAGACAAAATATTTAGTTTTGGATGGTTGTTTGAATCTCTCAATCAAGGCCTCATCAAACTCAGTCCCAAGAACCTAGCTAGAGATGCCATTTGGGGTTAGAGGCCTATTACCTTGCCTAGTGTTATGTATAGGATTATCACTAAAGTAGTGGCTTTGTAGATTTGCTTGGTTGCATGAAAGGTAGTTCAATAGGACTAGATAAGTTTTGTATAGTGTCGATTTATATTGGACACTATGATTAGTACTTTGGAAGCTTTGGAGTAGGCTTAAGAGACGAATCGATGTCTCTAGTTTTGAACATTGATTTTAACAAAGCATATAATTGGGAAGATTGGACTTTCATTATGAAGATGCTAATTTGTCTAGGGTTTGATTCATTGTTTGGGGCCATGGTGAACACACTATTTTCTAATGCATTAGCTTTTGGTTTTGTTAATAACTCGTTGTCTCCTTGGATTTTGGTTCATCGATATTTTTACTAGGGGTGCCCCTTTGCCTTGTATTTGTATGTTTTGACAAAGGATGCCATGGGATACTTGTTGGAAGTCGCTCGTATTTGGGGGCAGGTATGGGGCATCTTTCCTCTTGATGAATTTGAGATGGCAACAATCATTTTGCTAATGATTCTTGCTAATTGAATAACATTTGTTTGATAAGAATGAATAAGATGATGATTACAATAAGTTTCATGACAATACACTTAAATTGGTCACAAGGTGAAGTGTTGAAGAACTCAACTCAGACATGAACTTCCACACAGGTTCAGTGTGAACATGCTGAAAGTAGTTCAAGTTAATTCTATTTTGTAATTCACTTTCTGAATAAAGTGAAAGTCTTATATTTAGTTGTTAAGTCTAATAAAGTGTATTCTTATACATTAGTGATTTAGACTAATCTCAACTGTACATCTCACTGAGAGATTAGGGCTTCAACTCAAGTATAAAGGCAGGTAAAGATAGAGGGGTTTATTATAGACAAGTTTTTGTTGGAATGTGACAGTTCATCGGTTGAGCAGGTTTAGAGCAAGGAAAGTTCCTGAGTTCAGGAAGCAAGCATAAAGCCAATGTCCAAAATCCGTATAGGTTAGTTTGTATAGTCATATTAGATCAACTGTTGGGAACTAGGACTTGTAGTTAGAGGGTTGCAGAGGCAGTGCTTATCAGATTTGGGAGTTTGTGTCTATAGCTTAGAGATGTCATAAACTATCCTCAGGTTCAAGGACAAATTGGAAGGTGCCTCGAATTTCCTATCTCAAAAAGTTAGGGTAACTTTATTATTCGAAGAGAATGATCTCTGCGATATCATAAAGGATGTAGTAACTTTGCTGATAAATTTGCAAGGTTTGGTAGTTCACAATAAGAAAGAAGTGAAAGCCAAGCATATGATTATGGATGTTATAAAGGATCATTTGATCCCTCATATGTCCAAGAAGAAGATGTCAAAGGAGATGCTTGATGCTCTAGTTAGCCTTTACTAGAGCAAGAACATAAACAAAAAGATGATATTGCATAACAGATTCAGATATGTAGAGATGATTAGATTAGAGACAATCAACATTGACGGACAGATTGGAAGGTGCCCCGAATTTCCTATCTCAAAAAATTAGGGTAACTTTATTATTCGAAGAGAATGATCTCTGCGATATCATCAAGGATGTAGTAACTCTGCTGATAAATCTGCAAGGTTTGGTAGTTCACAATAAGAAAGAAGTGAAATCCAAGCATATGATTATGGATGTTATAAAGGATCATTTGATCCCTCATATATCCGAGAAGAATATGTCAAAGGAGATGCTCGATGCTCTGGTTATCCTTTACTAGAGCAAGAACATAAACAAAAAGATGATATTGCATAACGGATTCAGATTTTGAACATTGATTTTAACATAGCATATAATTGGGAAGATTGGACTTTCATCATGAAGATGCTAATTTGTCCAGGGTTTGATTCACTGTGTGGGGCCATGGTGAACATACTATTTTCTAATGCATTAGCTTTTGTTTTTGTTAATAACTCATTGTCTCCTTGGATTTTGCTTCATCGATCTATTTACTAGGGGTGCCCCTTTGCCTTGTATTTGTATGTTTTGACAAAGGATACCATGGGTTACTTGTTGGAAGTCGCTTGTATTTGGGGGCAGGTATGGGGCATCTTTCCTCTTGATGAATTTGAGATGGCAACAATCATTTTGCTAATGATTCTTGCTAATTGAATAACATTTGTTTGATAAGAATGAATAAGATGATGATTACAATAAGTTTCATGACAATACACTTAAATTGGTCACAAGGTGAAGTGTTGAAGAGCGCAGCTTAGACATGTACTTCCACACAGGTTCAGTGTGAACATGCTGAAAGTAGTTCAAGTTAATTCTATTTTGTAATTCACTTTATGAATAAAGTGAAAGTCTTATATTTAGTTGTTGAGTCTAATAAAGTGTATTCTTATACATTAGTGATTTAGACTAATCTCAACTGTACATCTCACTGAGAGATTAGGGCTTCAACTCAAGTATAAAGGCAGGTAAAGATAGCGGCGTTTATTATACACGTTTTTTTTGGAAAGTGACAGTTCATCGGTTGAGCAGGTTTAGAGGTTTAGAGCAAGGAAAGTTCCTGAGTTCGGGAAGCAAGCATAAAGCCAGTGTCCAAAATCCGTATAGGTTAGTTTGTATAGTCATATTAGATCAACTGTCGGGAACTAGGACTTGTAGTTAGAGGGTTGTAGAGGCAGTGCTTATCAGATTTGGGAGTTTGTGTTTATAGCTTAGAGATGTCATAAACTATCCTCAGGTTCAAGGATATATTGGAAGGTGCCTCAAATTTCCTATCTCAAAAAGTTAGGGTAACTTTATTATTCAAAGAGAATGATCTTTGCGATATCATCAAGGATGTAGTAACTCTATTGATAAATCTGCAAGGTTTGGCAGTTCACAATAAGAAAGAAGTGAAAGCCAAGCATATGATTATGGATGTTATAAAGGATCATTTGATCCCTCATATATCCGAGAAGAATATGTCAAAGGAGATGCTCGATGCTCTGGTTAACCTTTACCAGAGCAAGAACATAAACAAAAAGATGATATTGCATAACAGATTCAGATATTTAGAGATGACTATATTAGAGACAATCAATATTGACGGACAGATTGGAAGGTGCCTCGAATTTCCTATCTCAAAAAGTTAGGGTACCTTTTTATTCGAAGAGAATGATCTTTGCAATATCATCAAGGATGTAGTAACTCTGTTGATAAATCTGCAAGGTTTGGTAGTTCACAATAAGAAAGAAGTGAAATCCAAGCATATGATTATGGATGTTATAAAGGATCATTTGATCCCTCATATATTCGAGAAGAATATGTCAAAGGAGATGCTCGATGCTCTGGTTATGCTTTACCAGAGCAAGAACATAAACAAAAAGATGATATTGGATAATAGGTTCAGATTTTGAATATTGATTTTAACATAGCATATAATTGGGAAGATTGGACTTTCATCATGAAGATGCTAATTTGTCTAGGGTTTGATTCACTGTGTGGGGCCATGGTGAACACACTATTTTCTAATGCATTATCTTTTGTTTTTGTTAATAACTCGTTGTCTCCCTGGATTTTGCTTCATCGATCTATTTACTAGGGGCGCCCCTCTGCCTTGTATTTGTATGTTTTGACAAAGGATGCGATGGGTTAGTTGTTGGAAGTCGCTTGTATTTGGGGGCAGGTATGGGGCATCTTTCCTCTTA
>LPNX010637461.1:69585-180223 GCA_001517045.1 Pseudotsuga menziesii | reverse complement strand
TGTATTCTTATACATTAGTGATTTAGACTAATCTCAACTGTACATCTCACTGAGAGATTAGGGCTTCAACTCAAGTATAAAGGCAGGTAAAGATAGAGGGGTTTATTATACACAAGTTTTTGTTGGAATGTGACAATTCATCAGTTGAGCAGGTTTAGAGCAAGGAAAGTTCCTGAGTTTGGGAAGCAAGCATAAAGCGAGTGTCCAAAATCCGTATAGGTCAGTTTGTATAGTCATACAAATTCCGTAAGAGCATATATGTATATTCGTATGGATAGGGCCATACAAAAGGCCAATCAATGGATTTTCTCGTTTTCCAGTCGACAATATTTTTGAGTAGTTATGTAGGCTTTTTTTTTGGGTGAATTGTACAGTTGCTAGTTTGATAGCTTGTGGAGGTTTCCTTTTAAGCTTTAATTATTTAATTAAAAGATGATTTGAAGGAGTAACTACATGTGTATTGTGTTTATGCTTCCGCTATTTACTTTCCAGCTATGTGTTTTTTTTTGTAACTAGGGAATAAACAACTAGGGTCGGGCTCATACTCGCATGTCACTGTGTCGATTCTGGTCCACTACCACTATACTCCTAGGCATAACAATGTTTCCCCATACAAGGCTTGTTCGAGGATTGAACTTGCGGTGTCACAAGGAGTGTCTTAACAGTGCACCCTATGGAAAACTGGTCTACATCCCAAAGGCTTTGTTTAGCTATATATGTGATTGTTTCTATGGGAAGAATTTAATAATAGATAACAAACTTGCTTAGTTGAGAGCATAAGGACAACAATCATCTAGGTTCATAATTTTCACTTGGTATTAGAGCTTCTTTGATTGAGAGGATATTAGATCAACTGTCAGGAACTAGGACTTGTAGTTAGAGGGTTGTAGAGGTAGTGCTTATCAGATTTGGGAGTTTATGTCTATAGCTTAGAGATGGCATAAACTATCCTCAAGTTCAAGGACATATTGGAAGGTGCCTCGAATTTCCTATCTCAAAAAGTTGTGGTAACTTTATTATTCGAAGAGAATGATCTCTCGATATCATCAAGGATGTAGTAACTCTGCTGATAAATTTGCAAGGTTTGGTAGTTCACAATAAGAAAGAAGTGAAAGCCAAGCATATGATTATGGATGCTATAAAGGATCATTTGATCCCTCATATATCCGAGAAGAAGATGTCAAAGGAGATGCTCGATGCTCTGGTTAGCCTTTACCATAGCAAGAACATAAACAAAAAGATGATATTGCATAACAGATTTAGATATGTAGAGATGACTAGATTAGAGACAATCAATAGTTACTTGATGAAGGTCATGCAAAATTGTGATCAACTTGCAGTAGTTGGGGAAAAGGTTGAGGACAAAGAGCTAGTGAACTGGGCACTGAATGGGAAAGCATCTTAGTGGGAAATGTTTGTCTAAGGTCTTTGCACTTAGGAGAATCTCACCGCCTGGGAGAGACTGTGAGATGACTGTATCAAGGAGGAAATTTGGATGGAGGCAAAGAATAGTAAGTAGGGAGGTGACCATGTCTTATTTGGTTAAACAAAGAAGGGCAGAGTCAAAGGACCAAACAAGGGTAAGTTAAAGAGTCAGGAGTCATCCTCATAGCATGGGAAGAAGGATTTGTGTAAAATCAAGTGCTTCATATGTCATAAGCATGGCCATTATTCATTACAGACTAGTGTCTAGAGAAGACGGGTAAAGGGGAGCAACAACAACATCAGGTAGTAGCCTCAATTGAAACTCAGATGAATGAGTTTGCCTTCAAGTTCGAGACGGGTTTCTCACTGGTATCTTGTCTTTTTTCCAACATGGTTATGGAGAAGACTTGGTATGTGGACAATGGAGCATCTAGGCATATGACATCAACTTAGGAGCTATTTTCAAGTCTAAAAGAACATGTTTCAGTAGTTCAGGTCGAGCTTAGTGATGATGCCAAGTATCTAGTAGTAGGAGATGGTACCATTCCTTTCCAACTCCAATCACTCTCTAGAATTTGATGATGTGTTATTTGGTTTAGGTCTCAAAAAAAAATTGCCTTCAATTTTGGTCATGAAAGATAAGGGATTTGCTATAGAGTTCAAGACCCATCAAGCCCTTATAAGATTGAAGGTGTCTAGCCTAGGATCAACTCAAGTAATTAGGGTTAGGGAAGATAAGGTAAGAAGATAAGATAAGATAAGATAATTTTATTAATGTTCAACAAATGACCACAAAAGTAGGTCAATGGGACTGCTTAGTACAATGATGTCTTTATAAAGCAAGAGCACCAAAAGGTCTCCTATAAAAGCAATATGAAGAAAGTAAAGTAAAGGTAATAAGGTAGAGCACATAATTTGTGCAATTTATATAGGTTAGAGGGTGAACCTATTCGATCCCTATATCTGTTCGGGTACACAAGGTACTCCCAAAAGACTGAACACCAATCACACAAACAGATCACAGATCAACACACCAATGTTTTTACGTGGTTAAAACTCTTGAGAGGGAAACAGTCCATGGCCCCAGCCAAATAGCTACTTGGAGCAATTTATTATGCAAAAGAAAGAAAGGTACAAATGAGCTTCTCATAATCGATCAATTAGCCAAGGACCCTCTATGCTCTTTAAATAGAGATCATGGACCAATCGAGTGTTAAGCCACGGATCAAAGGTAGGTATGATCTAAGAGAAGTTGAACCGTTGGATCACTTTATGTCTAGAACATATCGTGACCGTCGGATTAGAATATTTACAAATGCATACTGATGAATACTAAGGAAGCACACTTTCCCTAACAGATATATTACACAAGTTGATCTTAACTAACTCCTAAGTGTCTAATTATCCTAACATCCCCCCTTAAGAACAACTTGGGATAGGATTGAAGGATTTACAAAAGTGACACTATTAGGAGAAGGAAGGAGGCATTAGAACCTATCCCCCCTTAATGACACATTCCTGAACTCCTAACATTGATCGAAGTTTAGAAAACTTCGCTTCTGTAAGAGACTTGGTGAAGATGTCTGCAACTTGATCATCTGTAGGGCAATGGAGCACTTCAAGAACACGATCATGAACAAGATTTCTGATGAAGTGCATATGTAGCTCAATGTGTTTGTTGCGTTGATGAAGAACTGGATCTTTGGCAAGCTTGATGGCACTTTGATTGTCGCACCAAAGTGCAGTAGGTTGTTGCTACTCGAATCCAAACTCTGAAAGGATCTGCCGAAGCCATAAAGCTTCCTAACTGGCATTAACCCCGGCTTGATATTTTGCTTCTTGTTGAAGAAAGAGCAAGAGCTTGTTGTTTCTTACAAGCCCAAGTGACGGGTCCAGACCCCAGACTGAAAACATAACCTGTAGTGGACTTTCTATCATCAGGATCGCCAGCCCAATCTGAATCAGTGAAACCAACCAACAAAGGTGTCCCCCCTGTACTGTAATGAATCCCAAACTGAATTGTACCTCAAATATATCGAAGTATTCTTTTTGCTGCTTTCCAGTGACTTTCATGAGGTGTTTGCATATAACGGGCAACACGACCAATGGCAAAGGAAAGGTCAAGAGGGGAATGAGTCAAGTATAAGAGACTACCAATAAGTTGACGATACAAGGTGACATCTACTTCAGGGGAAGTACAAGTGGCAGAAAGCTTGACTTCAGACTGGAAGGGAGAAGGGGCTAGTTTACAATCTTCCATGTGAAAGCGACAAAGAAGGTCACAAGCATACTTAGATTGGGAAAGAAAGATTCCTTCATTGGTTTGCAAGACTTGGAGACCAAGAAAATAATGCAAATGTCCTAAGTCTGACATTTCAAAATTTTGCTTAAGACTGGATTTCACATGGGTTAAAAGCTTAGGGTCACTACCAGTAAGGATAAGATCATCAACATAAAGAACCAAGTATGATGAGATGGTTTCCTACTTTCTTGGTATAGACATTGGGGTTAGAATGGCATCTAGAAAAACCAGTGTCAAGGAAAAAGCTATCCATTTTGGCAAACCAAGCTCTAGGAGCTTACTTAAGGCCATATAAGGATTTCTTAAGGCGACAGACAAGGCTAGAGTTATTCTGAACATATCCAGGAGGTTGTTCCATGTAAATTTCCTCCTGTAAATCACCATGTAAGAAGGCAGACTTGACATCCATTTGATGGACTTCCTAGTTATGTAAGGCTGCAAGGGAAAGAACAAGGCAAATGGAGTTCATTTTTGCGACAGGGGCAAAGGTTTCATTCTAGTCAATACCTTCAACTTGGGAAAAACCTTTGGCAACTAACCTTGCCTTAAGTCTTTCAACACTTCCATCAGATGCATACTTAGTTCTATAGACCCATTTGCATCTGACAAGTTTTCTTCCTTTTGGAAGAGGTACAAGATCCCAAGTATCGTTCGCCATTAAGGAACGATATTCTTCATCCATAGCTGCATCCCAATCTGGATTTCCTGAAGCTTCTCAAAAAGTTTCTGGATCATGATTCTCGGAAACTTGAGCCAAAAGAGAAGAGGTTCGCTGAAAATGAGAACGTGTTCGACGTTGATCTCTAGGATCACTGACAAGATCACCAACTGCTTCACATGTTGAACGGACCCATAGAGGAAGCAATGGTGATGGTGCAATTGGAGGAACATGAACAGGCGGAGGTGCATTTTCATCCTCACTGTTATCATCAGAAATTGGAGTTGGAAATCTGTCAAGGAAATTGGAAGTAGAAGGCGGCATAATCGCTGAATTAGGCTCGCAGGCGAAAGAGGGCACAACCGCCGAGTTAGGCTCACAGGCCAAGAGATTTTCATCAAATTTAACATCTCTTCTAATGATTACATCATTTGAATGTGGTTGAAGTCTTTAGAATATCCTACAAATATGCACTTTTCACTTTTAGGCTACAATGCTTTTCGTTTTTCATCCGGAATGTGAGCCCATGCTTTACTACCAAACACACGGAAATGACTCACATCTGGTTTAATTTTACTCCATGCTTCTTCCGGTGTTATACCTTGTAAAGCTTTAGTGGGGGTGCGATTAACTATGTAATTTGCACAATTTATGGCCTCAGCCCAAAATTGAAGACTTAGTCCCTTAGATTGGATCATACAATTTGCCATTTCTTTTAAAGTGCAGTTCTTCCGTTCAGCTACACCATTTTGTTGTGGTGTATATGGAACAATGTGTTGTTGTTGGATTCCTTGTTCAGTGCAGAAAGTAGTGAACTTTTTGTTAACATATTCTCCTCCATTGTCGGATCTTAACTTAATGATTTGATGACCATATTGTTTTTCAACAAGGGCCTTGTAGGCGAAGAACATGTTAAATACTTCGCTCTTAAGTTTTAGGAAATAAACCCAAGTGCGTTCGGAGTAGTCATCAATGAAAGTTAAGAAATATTTGAAACCAGAAAAAGAAGCAGATGGAAGAGGACCACACAAGTCACTATGCACAAGTTCCAAGGGAACCGAGGCGTGCCCAGAGGCACGTTTGTCAAAACTGCCCTGATGATGTTTTCCGGGTACACAACCGGAACAAACACCATCCCTGCAAGATACCATCGAAAGACCTGTTACCATATTGTCTTTACATAGTTGTTGCAATGAGCGATAATTCAAGTGACCAAATCGCTCATGCCAAATTTTGCTCAAGTTATCACTATGAGCAACAAAAACTGAAGGAAAAGGTGATGACCCAAAGTTGTTAAATTTGTACAACCTAGTAATATCATCAACAATTCCGGTAGAAGTTATGATGTAAGGATTAATGACATATGCTAGGGCATGGAGTGGAACATTTTGGTAGAAAAACCTTCCAATGCTTAATAAGTGATTTTTCTTGATTGAAAGATAAATTTTTATCAAGGTCATGATAGAGGAGTTCAATCAACTTTAACAATTAGGCATCAACATCACCAACATCAAGGTACATAGAGAGGTTGATGTGCTTGATTCAATTCCAATCCGTTACCCTCATACATGATAGAATCTAGTGGAAATGTTGCAATCCTGGAATCCTGAAAACTATTAAGTCTGCTGAATTTTGAATGGGATCTAAACTTCTACTTTTTGCATATGAAGTCCGATGAGATTGGAACCACTCTCAAACATCCTGAAACAATTAATGTTGAGGTTAAAAATTTAAGTAAAATGATAGAAAATGAAATATAAGGTAATGTTAAAAATTTAACATTACCATATAATACATCCCCTAAATGAACCCTAACCATGCCCAAAAATCCAACTAAAACCATGTCTTGGTTACAAAAACCAAAAAAAGAAAAAAAAATTGCCTCAATCCTTGGGAGCGTAAGGGAGATTTTTTTTTTGCTCTTGGGAGCGCTAAGGGAGTGACGGGGAAGCACTTGGGGAGCGAAGATTCCTCGTCGCACCCTAAGTGCTCCCAAAAAACCAGGGAGTGTTAGGGAAGCACGATTCCCAAAAACGCTCCCAAGAAAAAGCACGATTCCCAAAAACGCTCCCAAGAGGAAGCGTGAATCGGGAGCGAAGCAGGAGGGGGGGATTCCCCGCATCCTAGGTCAGGATAGACATCATATTTCAGTATCAATGTGTGATGTACCACTCGACATGATCTTATAAATCTGATGTATCTATTTTATTTTCATATTTATGTAGCAATATGTCTGTTTCATGTTGTTGTTGCCTTGGATGTTTAAAAAATGGAAAAATGTCTATTTTTGTATTTTTTAAGGTTTCCCGATAATTTCCGATATTTTCCCAAATATTGCTGATTAGTAATTCCAAACCCTCGGCAATAAATTCGCCAACAAGATAAATGTAGTATTTCTTCTAGATGATGTGCCTGAAATGGACTGTAGCAGACACTTGATTTACTATGTGATCAATATAGATAAACAGGAAGATGAGAACTTACTAATTTCTTTCTGCTGAATGTAATATTTGTTGCAATAAAATCTTTTTACTTGACAAGTTGAAGGTAGGCATTAGGTTCGAGATGTGTCCCTACCTATTGAGCTACTCATCCTCTCTTCTAAACCTATGCAAATTTTATTTTTCTTTGTCAGAAGAGATATTTCATATTTTAGAAAGTAGAGTGTTTGCTGTGATACAGAAGAGTTATATGAAGAAATGTTATATACCCTTGGTAGTGTAAAGGGTAAGCTAAGTTCTTCTTTTCATTGAATTCTATTTTCTGTGTTTTAATTTTGGAGGATGCCTATGAAAAATCTACACTTACACCATGCAGTGAGTTGCAGGTTGCTTCGCTTTTGTTGTATCTATCTAATGTGGAGGAAGGAGGGGAAACGATGTTTCCATTTGAGGTGAATCCAAGGGCTTCTAAGTATATTCAGTTTCTGTCTTTTTGACAAAACTTTCCAGACATACCCTAACCAGTATAGCATTTTACTAGGTAAGTTGAATATAACTTTTAATGAGTAGTTTTGTGCAGAATTCTCAGAATATTGGTACTGGCTATGATTACAAGAAGTGTATTGGCCTGAAAGTGAAGCCACGGCAAGGAGACGCTCTATTATTCTATTCAACGTTTATCAATGGCACAATTGACATGGTAGGGATCATTCTCACCCTGGAGGTTTGCTATATTTTCACAGCCACTGGGAAAGGCACCTGTCTATTTTTAATAATGTTTTGAGGATGTGCTTGCATTTACTACAAGGCTAGTATTTTGATTCACTTCATGTTCCATTTTGTGGAAAGCATTCTAGTTGTGGAAATCTTCAGTCTGTTGATCTTCATAACACAATGAGAATGAAACTCCTGGTGGATGGCTTCATAGTCTGTTGATCTGACTAAAGAACCAAGTCTCTGCTTGCAATTACTGAAAGACTGTAGTTTCATAAAATTAGCAGATTTAGATCTCAGATTATTACTTTCACTTATCTAGGTTCTCTCCATCAAGAAATTTTTGTCTATTCACCTTTCATATGGATTAAAATATTGATATGAATTCTCCTACTGCTTCCATTTACCTCATCTGCTTCTACATTGATTTATGGAAGT
Source organism: Pseudotsuga menziesii (assembly GCA_001517045.1). NCBI lineage: Eukaryota > Viridiplantae > Streptophyta > Pinopsida > Pinales > Pinaceae > Pseudotsuga > Pseudotsuga menziesii. The sequence continues at coordinate 172,245 of LPNX010637461.1, read as the reverse complement.
ACTGTGCTAGTTCAACCTTGTTTATGGATACTTTTCAATTATATTTGAAACCATTATTATTAGTTTTTTTTAATTATGGAAAGCTAGGTTCCATCAGATAAATTTCTATTTTTGGCTTGGATGTCCTTGTTATTCGCCATCACATTCTGACAAATCATAGTGTCCTGTTGCTCAAATTTTCTGCAGTGATATCCTGCTAGCTCAATTCTTTTTGGAAAATCAAGTATGATTTTGTTCTATGCAATTTTGGTGTTAGATTGACATATCAAGATGATTTTCTGATAATATAGCCAACAACTGTCCTAGTCTGTTATTATAACATAGTGATTTTGCATTTTAAACAAATGATTTCACTCATTATTGTTATCTAGCTTTAAAATGAATATAAAACTTTTAAAAAGATCCTTCAAGCAGTAAGAATTTCATCTGGGACATTGATTGTTTCGACCTTTCGGAAAGAAGATAAAGATAAGATGATTTTATTAATGTCTTACTGATGACCACAAAAAGTAGGTCAACGGGACTGAAAAGTACATTCAGGAACTAAGGTAAAATGTAGGAGTGCAAAAGCAACTCCTAGATTGATGCCAAAATCAGAAGATCTAAGCTCATAAATAAAAGCTAAACAAGTAGTAATAGATCTAATAACAATAACTAATTAGCTAATAAAGAAGCATAAGAAAGTAAAGTACAGGTACACAAGATGCAGAAAAGCTAGAGTTCTAAATAGCAATACAGAAGACAACTCAATGCTGATCAAAGAAGATGATGTCAAGTGTAAGTTTTTCAGTGAAATTTCCCAAGTTTTGTGTCAAATTTTAGAGTTCACCCACAGTTTCAATCTTCTGAGTATGAGCGTTTTACATTCAAGGTACAATAGTATGAGTAAAGTACTGACAACATATTAGTCATTAAAGCAGTGTTGATATCCCAGTCTTCATGTAACCAACAATATGTATAACCAAGCCAGTAAATTGGATCTGAAATGAATTTTTTGCAGCAGTATAATAGTGTGTTCATGTGCTAACAGTATTGTGTGAGATATGTCAGTCCATAAAGCATTCATAATCACACATTATTTAATCTAACCCATTATAAACAACAACGTACATGACCAAGCATTTAAATCAGCTCTGAACTGATAAATTAACAGCAGTATGGTCGTGTTTCAGTCTCTAATCAGTGATCATACAAAGTGAGCATATACGTTGCTAATGGATGGTGAAAACAACCACCACTCAGTTATAGCTGTGACTAACCCTTCAACTAAAGATTATCTCCTTGTATGCAGGATTAAAGGGCTGCTAAAAAGAGGAGGGATAACAGATTTTAGATAGGGAGGGATGCCACTGAAAGGGCAGCCCTAGAGGAGAGATAAGGCTTGAAGAAAAATGCAGACTGTCATAAAATGACCGGCTTGAAGCGAGCAGCCAAAAGGCACCCTTAGAAGGGAAAAGAAGGTAGGAGAGGCCAAGTTGGTGGAGGCCGAGGTTAAGGGAAGAGGGCGAGGGTGGTAAAGGGCTTGGGGAGGCAGAGCGAGGCCTATGGGAGGAGGAGCGAGGGTCCTAGAGGAAGGAAGGGAGGAAGCTGCTGCAACCCTAGCAGCAGCAGACCTGAGTGAAAGGAAAGAGGGACCGAGGCTTAAAACAAGGAAAGGTACGAGGGAAGATCAAGGAAAAGTAGGTGTTGCTACTGCAACCACTACCCCAAATTTTTTTGTGATTTTAGGGCCTCTCCTTAGAATTTTTAGCTTTTATACTTCTCCACATAAACTTTGCTCTCTGAAGAGTTTTTCATGACTTAGTTTATTTTTTGCACAAATCAGAGAAGCCTTTTGTTGAAAGTTGAAACTCAGTTTTTTCACCCAACACGTCGGCTGAACTCATCGAGTCAGGCTGACACGTCGCAAAAGCTCATGTTTTTCATCCGATTTATTGCCTACTTTTTATCGAGTTTTGGAAAACATATGTGAGTTTGTGTTGGAGGAGCTAGTCGACTAGCCGACTAAGTCGATCGACCGACTAATTAGAGATTAGGTCGGCCACCTAAGGTCGTGTCGGTTGACAGAACCGACCGGTAGTTATTTGTAACTGTCTTGTAAATCATATATATTAGGCTGTTGAGCCAAATGAGAACTCGGTTCAGTTCTCTGTATTGTATGGATTCTCTATTATAATATAATCTGTTATTCTTACACTTGTGTTCTTGACTCTTGTTCTGATATGTCTGTATGCTTTTAAATGTTTATTATTGGTAACCCTTTGTGATCTGTGAGATTACAACATTGGTTCCGTTGCCGGTAGTACGTGTCTGAGATGAATGAAGAACTGGTGGGAGCGCAAGATAGCAAATTATTTGCAAAATTACGCGCGAAGAAATAGATTAACGACTGCTCAGGAAAAAGAAAGATTCTTTACTGAAACCCATGAGAAGTTTGTAGAATTGGTACCCCAGCTTTTGAAGAAACTTCTGGATGAAAAAGCCGGAAGAAACTAAAGAACAACAGCTGCTAGAGAAATTGATTCGAGGGGTAAGGACAAATTTGTTGGAGTGGTTTGAAAAGATCACCGATGATTTCTGCGAGGAGCAAGCTATAGAAGAAAGAACTTCGGTAGAGACCATTCAGAAGAAATTCTATACAGACCTTACCGAGCAGTTCCTGAGCTCCTTACCGACCTTGTTGTTCAAGTTCCTGATAGAAAAAGGAGTGGGTCATGTTATCACCCGCCTTGTAGTTTCCTGTGTGAGGTGGATCCAGGATGGATGGTAGAGGGGCAAGCAACTAAGGGGTGGATGGTTGTCACGTCAATCAAGGCAGCCTTCACTTTATGTTATCCTAGTCCAAGACAACAATGGGGGAGACCGGGATCTGCTCCCGACAGGAGAGATCGGACCTAGACACCAAAAGAAGATCAGATGGGGCTTCAGGGTACTTAAGGTGCAAGGTAAATGGAAACCCTAGCTCTAGGGTTTAGGTACTAGCAACTGGTGGGGATGACCACTGCCTTGGAAAACATAACTGTGACAGGGTGAGCAAGAATAGAATTGGGACTGCCTAGTACCAAGGGGACAAAAACAGTGAAGGATAGGTGACTTGAGTTATCAGTAGTTGTTGGCAAAAGGAGTAAAAATGAGGTCAAGATGGGGTAAGCGCTAGCTAGGAGATCAGTGCCTTGTATGCATTAGGCAATGGAGTTAGTTGTAAACCAATGTTTCAGAGAACCCACCTGGGAGACACCTTGATCTACGAACCCAGAAAGTAGTTGATCCGGAAAAGCTAAGGTGCAAGAAACCTAGCTCAATGGATGGCTAGTGCTAGGGCTTAGGAGGGCAGATCTGCAGTTCTAGGGTCACCTGGAGGCTAATGGCTCAGCGTTGAAGGAGAAAAGAGGTCAGGATAATCTGATCTACAAGCCCAAGTGAGGAAATCAACAGAAAAATCAGATCTAGAAAAGTCAAAATCTGATGATGGGGCTAGGAGGCTGAAAATTGATTTTTCAGATCTAGGGAAAACCGGAAAGAACTAGCGCAGCGTTGGGGGTGTTCTGGAGTGCTTTGGCCCTAATCTATTAGCCTATCTTGTCAGATTTCAGAAAAAATCACTTCTGAAAAAGTCCAGTTTTCAATGAGGGCACTAGGGCTATTTCAGTCAATTTTTCAGATCTAGGTCAAATGGTCAAGCAATTGGACAACGTTAGGGTTGATTTAGGCTGTGTGGGACCCGATCTATCCGTCTGTGAAGTCAGAATTCAGAAAAACTCAAAACCCTAGCAGGTCAATTTTTCAGTGGGGAGTTATTCAGTTTTTTGCTTAAAAATCAAATCTAGGTCAAACTGTGGGGAATTTGACCAGCGTTTCAGTTGATTTGGTGAAGGGGAGGCCCGATCTATGAAACCCAGAAATGGTTTGGCAAAAGATCGGACTATTCCCAAGTTTATTGATTTTTAAGGTTTTTAGTGCTTTAGGAGTTTTCAGAAAAAAGTTGAAGAAAAGCAAGGTACAATGGAATAAGATTTGAAAGAAGAGACTTATCTGTTGGATCTTACTTGGAAATGCTTGTAGAAGTCTGTAACAATGACAATCTTTGCTATCCCGATCAATTCTGGAAGATCCCCATGATTTCTATGGCATATGCAAGCTCCAAGCCACCAATGCGCCCCCTACCTTGCATGAGCAAACGTCAACAATATCAGATTTGCTAATACAAGATAAAGAAACTGAATGCTACAAGACAGTAAAATGAAGTAATCATAGATCACAATGAAACTAATGAAAACCCCTTGATCCAAAACGAAGAGAACCGAGTGAGTTGAGGCCCCCCTACAAAAACGCTCTAGCCAAAACGCCTTCCTGTAGACAAAACAATGATAGCCACGAAAAATATAGATCTCACTAGAATTTCCATAATGCTAGGAAGCTGAAGACTAGCTAATCACCATTTGAGCACATCAGATGCAAAGCAGATCCACAAAAATTTTCACAAAAAATTCTTTCTATTATTCAGATCCAAGAGCCAAAGACCCTTTACAAATGAGAAGCTCTCTCCTTTAAATAGAAATGAGAGAACCACAATCATAACCGAATCCTAACCACTTTCAAAACGAGTGGCTAAGATTAAAAGATGAAATGTTCTACTCAATGGTTGAGATGAGCTCAACATACAACACATGGATCAATATAACCATAATTTGCCAAAGTGGACTAAACCACCCAAAATAAGGTAACCCACTCAACAAGAAATAAATGAAAGCACATGATGGGTCCAAGGAGTGTTTGAGTAACTCCCTTTGGGTGTCCCCATGGCACAATAAATAATATATCAATTTAATTCTTTGACTTTTGTGCCTCCTTGAGGAAATCGTGAGCCTCCCAAAAAGAGCCCAGAAAATAATAAAAAAATGCCCAAAAATAGATGTGGGCCCAATCAGGAGCTGCAACTGCTGGAGAAGGTGTGGAGGACATCACTTTCATCATCATGACTCATCCCATGTCATTTCTTTGCCTCAGTAGCCCAAATTGATTTCTTCAATAGCCATTTAATCATTTTTTAATCTGCCTCGGGAAATGTGAACTTGCCAAAACAACCTGCTAGGGTGTCTGCGTTGTCAAACTGAGCCCACCAGGCTCTCTGGGATGGGGGTATTATGGTACAAACAAGTGGTTGCACCCCCCTATGCCCATACAACGCCCAAGGAGATCCAACTGAAACATTTCCCTGCTCAAAAATATCAACCTGTGAAGAAAAACTACATCAGAAAGGCATAATGAACCTAATCACATCTGCAAGTGCCCGGAACTGGAAATAAACTGTCTCATTGGACTCAAAGAGTTCAAATCCATCTAAGGTGTATACTCATACCCCTCATAGGTCTCTATCTGACCATCAATCACATCAAACAAACAATATAACCATTTATAACTGATCAGATTACCCATAATAACTCAGAATACATCCATCTGCTGCAAGTGTTAAAAGTTTAAGCCATGCTCTACAACTCATTCAAGTAACAATCACAACAAGTAGCATTCATTTCATTGGCGGTACATCAACAAATACATATATAAGGCTCTATTTATTATTACTCAAACTTAGACTTTCAAGACTATACTCACTTCATAGCTGTAGCCAATTTGCTAGTGAAGGGGTGAAAGGTGAAAATGACAAGGCTAAGGCAAATGATGACTTCCTACTCAACATCATGACACTTTGGATAAGGAAAGGGAAAACTCACTATAACCCATGTTGGACAAACAACAACACAAGGAATGGCAGTGCCTCACAGATGGGTGAGTTGTGTAGAGAGTGCTTATTCAACTTAGGCATCATGTCTACATCAAGCTTGATCCAAGTTCATTAGGATCACATTTTATTCCATGGCCTTTTTGGCCTATATGACCCTTTTGGGACTTCACCAGTGCTTAAAAGCACAGCTAATCGCAGCTTTCATCTGGGACATATTTATTAAGGTCAGCGTATTTTTTATCATTGCTTTTGGACCTTTTCTTATACTCTTCAAGGAGTATTTTAGCACTTCATTGCTCTTGCCCTCTTTACATATGTTAAGAAACACAGTTTTATAATTTTCATTTTTCATGGGCCATATTCAATAATTTCAACACAGGTAGTACATGAGCTTTCAGTTTTAGCCAACAACATCTCAAGTGACTAGGGAGAATTCTGCACAGTGCCAAACATCGGGACAACCGACCAGAATGATTTAGGTATACTATCCAACTTACCAAAAGCAAGTTTTGTCACCAACTCAGAGCCGAGACACAATATAAACAGGGAGGCTTGTCCAACAAAAAGTTTTAGCGGGGAAAAAGGTCCTCCATGCCATAAGTCAAGAAGTCAGTTGGGTTGAAAACTAAACTGGAAGGCAATGGATGGGTGAAGACAATGAATGATGGAGCCAACATTAGCAAGCCAAAACAATGGTGGGAATGACTACCTCTTTTCTCCCTAAGGAGAGTAAAACCAATGAGTATAGATCAAGAACTTCCAAGTCTAAGTAGGGACATCAATACATAGTACAATATACAACCAAGTCCATATAAATATGACTGCCAGATCATGATACCACAAGTTAATACATGTCACAAGAATCAGTATAAGAGCAATAATAACCATAACACAATATAAAATGCTGAGTCATAACCATGCAATATAATCCATCTGAGACACCATCTGTCGAATGAGAAAGAACTGACATAAAACTAGGCATCAATGACTGCTTTGAAAATGACATAAATGGCTACATCGGCCCTCAAATTTGAGTGTCCTGAGACTCGGTCCTGACATGGGAGAGCACAATAGTCCACTAGTATAAACATGATCCATAAAAAAATGCTCATCTCAGCATCTCATATGTAAGAGATTTGGCTGAAAAATGTACCGCGTCTGAAAAATAGAATATGGTAGCCTGGCTACTATATGTGTGATAACATGTCATATTGTCGAACCTTGTCCATTACTACGCGAGCTGCCACAAAATTCCAACTGGGCAGAGAAACAAAAGAAGTGGGAGAAATTCATTGCCGAAAGGGAGTGGGAATATTTTCTAAGCAAGTAAACAGAACTATCCTAGATTTCTAAAGCGTCGGGTAGGCTATGAGGGGGTGGTGGTCGTATGTCGGGTTCTAGTCGACTAAAAGAGACACCATCACCAGCGATGAAAAGTCGGCCTAAAAAGGAAATTGAATGGACAGTGTCACACAAAGGTACGACGGATTTACAGAAGATAGAGAGAGAGAAGAGGCTGCAAAGAAGGGAAGAAAGAAGAGAAAGAGCTAAAACACTGCAAAGAGGAATGAATACTAGGGGGACAGACCAAGGAAGAAATCCACCAGAGTCGGGTCATGACCGACGGGAAGAAGGCGTCGATGAAGAAGTGTCACCCATGGAAGAAGATTTGTGGATAGAGCAGCGTGAAGCTCTCCAAATAGAAGTTCCCCAGGAGGTAAGACCTCTATCTCCAAGGAATCCGAGTACCAGGATGCAAGCCATTGTCGAAGAAGATTTAAGACTAAGAGCTGGTGAGTTTGGTATATGGAGTCGACTAGATGACGAGGTAAACAATGATAGTCATCTACTTATCCGTCGACCAGAAGAAGGAAACTGGGTCACGCTTCAGGCGTACCCGTCTAACTGAAGTATCCACTTACTTTACTCGACACACGAAGGAGCACCCCCTCTGCCAAATACAGCTTTGGAGAATACAGAAAGATAAGACCTGCAGACAAATAATTGCAGTTGGACATCGACAGAAGAAGTCGATCCCGACCGACTGCTTGTCGGAGAAGAGACGACGGATAAAACAAACGACGGAAACAAGAGTTTCGTCGACAATAGTTCTGCCCAAAGAAATAAACAAAACATCCGCTACCCCCACCACCACCCCCGCCACTGCCACCTCCTGAAGAAGACAGCGACAGCGAATCCGACATGGGTCACGGATCAGTGCATATCCCTTTATATGAGGGTGACGAAGATCCCAAACAACATTGGTTCGTCTGCGAGTCGATATGGGAGGAAAACCAAGTCACAGATGAAGATAGACAGATGGCGCAGTTCGCTGGTGCCTTGAGGAAAAGTACATTAACATGGTATATGACTTTTTCTGAAAGAACCCCTTGAGCAACTAAAGCAGAAATCAAAGCGCAATTCTTGTCGTTCTTTAAAACCCCAGATGCAAAACATCTGGCAGCTAAGAAATTAAAAACAACATCACAAAAGCCGGCAGAATTTGTCCGCGACTATGACAAACGCTGGAAAGACCTTAGCTAACTCGATTATGTAATTGATGAACAATTGTTAATTTAGTGGTTTCTTGCAGGCCTGTCATAGAAAATACGGTGGCATATAAGCATGGAGACATTCAAGACATACGAAGATGCGCTCACTAAAGCCTTACAAGTGGAAATGGATGAAGACTTCCCAGCATATCCCACGGATAACAGATTGGAAGAACAGCTCGAGATTATGCAGAAGTCTTTAAAAGAGCTAAACCTTAAGAATTAGGACGTCTGGTGCACGAAATGCTCAACGACCGGACATTCAAAAGATAATTGTTGACAAGATATCAGCCAATAGGACGTTCGATTTGTGCAAACAAAGTGTTTTTGCGACATCTGCCAAGAACATGGAGAACACACCACAAAAGATTGCCTGTTTAACATGAAGAATGGAAAAGCATCTTGGTGTGCAATCTGTGAAACTAAAAATCATACCACCGCTGACTGCCACCTAAACTTAAAAAATCGACAGAATTACCAAGCAGTCTATCAAACGAACGCAGTTGCGCAGAATAACGAGAATACTCAATACGAACAAAATAATCAAAGGTATGATGGTCGTCGATATGAGCGCCAGTTTGACAACCGACGTGGAGGATATGGAGGTCGAGGTCGATTCTCTGGGAATCGCAACAATTGACCACGTCAGCCTACCCAATGTTTCACATGCTACAAAGAAGGACACCAATATGCAAACTGTCCATATAAGGACAGAACTGACTTAAAATTCTGTACTAGCTGTGGAGTAGGGGATCACTCATTGGAGGATTGCCCTACTATGATCGATAAAATTAATAAGAAGAAAAATGTTAATGTCTTGTCTTGCGTACAAAAACATGATATTATCAATACAAAGAATTTGCATATAGTAACCCGGCAAGGGACAAAATTTGGGGCTGATAATCTACGAATAAGTAAAATAAAATAAAAGAATGATTATCCTGATCCAGTTAAACAAAAACAATTGTATAAAGATGCAACAAATGTATTTAGAGAATTTTCTCGATAGGAAGAAGCTGACGATACTCGACAAAGAACAATAAAAGAATTAATACAATTAGTACAAAATGATAAAATGGTATCTCAATTCATCGACTTATTGTATAAAATAAAACACAACAATAACACAGAAAAACAAACAAAAAATATCTGTAGCCTAAACCGAAAAGATAAAAGTGATGCCGACCCACTTGTCAACCTAGAAATTGAAGGATACCATGTACGACAAGTTGTGCTCGACTTCGGATCACAAGTAAACATTATGACTTGAGATACTTGGGAACAATTGGGTAGACCTCGACTATACGAGTCAGGGATATACCTGAAATTAGCCGACCAAGGCCTGATTGAACCTATCGAAGTCTGGAAAAATGTCGACACGACAATAAAAGGAATATCGGCCAAAGTCGATTTCGAAATTATTGACTCCAAGGAAGGATCCAACTCCTTCCCAGCGTTAGTAGGTCGACCTTGGGGAAGAAAAATGAAAGCATCGATATTCTTAGAGAAGGAAAGGATAAAACTAAAAGGGAATGGACAAAAAGTCAACATACCTATCCATCCATCCCAAGGAGAACCTTGGATAGAACCTATGGATGAAGAAGTCGACATTCGACAACTATATCAGATTCAAAACAATGAGGACTACACAGAATCTAATGCCTATGGTGAACTTCACTTAGGGAATCAAGATTCAGTAAGATACAACTCAGACGCAGAATTATATGATTGGGAAGTCGAGAATTATGAAACAAAAGCAAGAGGATGCTGGACCATTCAAAAAGTATAGAAAAAACCAATCTGACAATGCTTTGTGGTGTCCATCATCCCAAAAATATTTGAAAAGAAAACAAGGGAATATCCTACCCTGAAACCAACAAATGTAAATGTCACACAAGTCCCAAGATATAAAGAAAGAGAATCACCAGCTATGCACATTGAACAAGTATCCAGGAACATTGGTGAACATGGACGACTCCAAAGCCTAGTAGAAACCTTCACAGGACAAGCTGCAAGATGGTGGGATACCCATCAATCAAGATTGCAGACATGGACAACAGCTTCAACCTTCTTCATAGAAAGATTTGGAGGAAAAAAGTTAACCAATCAAGCCCAAATACCTATGTTCATCCAAGGACAGGACCCAGAAAACCACATAAAAATGTGTGAAAAAGAATGGAAAAGACTTGGGTACAAGGATGAACGTACATGGCCACACCTGTTTCCATTGACGCTATCCGACTTACCAAACAAATGGTACAAAATGGAAGAGGCTCGAGGTGAAACATTCTTATGGCACGGACTAAGAGAGAATTTTATCAAAGATTTCAGCTTTATACCACAAGATAAAAACTTGATCGAAACTGCAAAGCAAATCAAGGCATTTGTAGAACCGACAGAGAACAAAACCTTAAAATACGACCGACTGACAATAAAATGCAATAATATACAAACCAGGACAATACCATAGTTAACAAGATTACATATGGAAAATGAAAATCCGGAAGGGAAAAACTTTAGATGGAAATCAAACTATGCCAAAACGACAAAACCAATTCGCACAGTGTTCAAAGTCAAGACAACTGACAAGGAAGACATCGACCGAATGACTGCCGCAGACTTTCCCGCCACATTTTCACAGTTTAAAGAAGGGAGTCAACCAATCAATGAAACAAAAGCACCTGAATGGTTAGACACTAAAGTAAAAACTAAAGAAGTCGACATATCAACTGACGATCGACCAAAAATAGCAAAAATCGAAGACTACTGGAGTGAAGAACAAACAACAGAAATAGTACACCTACTAAAAGAATTCCAGGATGTATTTGCTAGAGACTACAAGGATCTCAAAGGCCTAGTACATGAAATGGGTGAAATGAAGATTGACATTAAACCTGATGTCCGACTTGTAAAGAAAAGACCATATAAACTAGCTCATAAATACAAAGAGATAGTAAAAAAGGAGATTGATAATATGCTTGTAGCAGGAATCATCTACTCTATCGACCAATCGGAATGGGCAAGTCTAATGGTTGTTCAACCAAAGAAACATGATCCAACCAAGCTAAGGATCTGTGTCAACTTCAGAGAACTTAATAAAGTTACACTAACAGACCCATTTCCAACACCTTATGCAGTTGAAATCTTAAATGAGGTCGCAGGACATGAATGCTACTCATTTACAGATGGATTCTCAGGTTATAACCAAGTACCAATAGCCAAAGAAGACCGGAAAAAGACAACATTCGTATGTGAATTTGGCTCATTTGCTTCCGGGGTTATGCCTTTTGGACTAAAAAACGCACCTGTAGTATTTTCAAGAATTGTGGTCAAAACATTTCAAGAATACATTTACAAAACAATGGCAGTATATTTCGACGATTGGACAATATACTCCACGTTGAAAGATCATTGCAAATGGCTAAGGCTCATGTTGGAACGATGCCGACAAATCCAGCTATCTCTGAACATCAAGAAGTGCATATTTCTAACCCCTATAGGGATACTATTAGGACACATTATCTGTAAAGAGGGTATCAAGGTCGACTTCGCAAAAATAAAAATCTTTCTCGACTTAAAACCACCAGTGAAGCCAAAACAAGTCAGGGTACTACTCAGTCATATAGGTTATTATAGAAAATCCATAAGGTACTATTCAGATATGACATACCCACTAGAAGAACTGTTAAGAGAAGATCAAGAGTTCGACTGGACAGAAGAATGCAACATATCATTCGAAATGCTAAAAAGAAAACTAGTCGAAGCACCCATTTTAAGATTTCCAAACTGGTCGACCAAATTCCATGTACACATCGACGCATCAGGCCTGGCAATAGGAGCAATCCTAACTCAACCAGGAGACGATGGAATGGACTACCCTATAGTCTACAGCAGCAGAAAATTAAATAAAGTAGAAATAAACTATTCGACAACAGAGAGAGAAGCGTTAGGAATGGTCTTCGCACTATAGACGTATCGACACTACCTACTAGCTAATTCGTTTATCTTTTATACCGACCACCAAGCACTAAAATACCTCGTAAATAAACCCTTACACCATGGGATAATTTATCGATGGCTACTTCTATTCCAAGAATTTGAATTGAAAGTCGTTGTCAGACCGGGTAAGTTAAATGTCGGACCCGACCACTTATCACGAATCGACACAGGAGAGGAACCGATAGGAGTCGAAGATGACTTACCAGATGCACATTTATTCAGAATAGAAGCAGTCCCGACAGAATTAGAGGAAATAGCTCAGTTTTAGAAGATGGACAAGCACCAGAAGGCATGAGTACAAAGAAGAAACAAATCCTAGCTATGAAAGCTGCACCTGAACCACCTCTGCAACAACCATCAGTACCAACATATGTATCTGGACCCCCTATACAAAATCCACTAGATACACACCCACCTGCAGCACTCATCCCGTAGCCCCAACCAGAAGTTCCCCTAACCATTGCAGATCGACAACCAGACAACCCATTGCTGGAACGTCTAATTCTCATAGGTACACAAGTGCAGCAGCAAGCAGAGCAAAAGCATACAAGAAAGAGAGATAGAAAGAAGAGACACCATCAACCACAAGCGGCAGTGGTTCACATCAGCCAATTGGGGTCGACCACTGCAGTCGACGCAACAAAATTGAGGGATGGAGAGTTGGGACAACTCTTGGAAACCCTGGCCATCGAAGCAAAGACAAGGAGCTAGAATAGACGCAAGGAGCTCGACGACAATGAAAAGGAACAAGTCGAATTCCTAAACAAATGCCGAAACCTTGCGCAGTCTGTGATACCAAGTCCAGCAGAGGTCGACACCAACAAACCGCTAGAGAAAGCATATGAGTTGTTTGAAAGTGTGGTGTCGGCACTCCAAACACAGATGCCAAAACACGAGAGAAGAGCAAAAAGAAGAAACTGCTCGACTATTGATGCAGTAGCACACAACCTTCTCCAAAGCTTACAAAGTGCTTCGAGATCACATGGAGGAGTCAGTCATCACAGAAGGATTACTACGGGACTAGTCTGCTTATTATGGGCAAATCTTCCAGCAGACCCGATAGACACGACAGGACATCCAAGCGCTGGAGAAGAGGAAGAGCACGGAAGAAGCACTCAGAAGTACTATCGAAGATCAAATCGTGCTTGAAACAAACAAACTGCAGAAGCTCGAGCGACAAGCACACCAGTGGGTGCAGCAAGCGATTCCGAGCTTTTAGACAAGTTAGATATCATCTACCCACAAATGAAAACGACTTCTGGAGACAGCAGAAGAAAAAGACCAGTTTTTGGGTCCCGAAATGGAAAGGATAGCAGACCTTTCCATTCAACAGAAGATGTTGACACTGTCAAGCCTTACAACACTAACAATCGACATCCAGAAAATATTGCAAAGATGGACAGAATTCCAACATCTGCTGGTAGTGATGGTAGAAGCAATTGTGGAAGTCTGTGTACAGAAAAGACCAACTATCAGACTTCACAGCCCATGAAAGTCAAGACACAAAAATAACTACTTGAGATAGACAATGCATTTTTTTTAGGTACCTCCCTGTTTCTTCGGGACGAAGAACAATTTTGTTTGTGGGGGAGATGTTGGAGGAGCTAGTCGACTAGCCGACTAAGTTGATCGGCCGACTAATTAGAGATTAGATCGGCCACCTAAGGTCGCGTCGGTTGATAGAACCGACCAATAGTTATTTGTAACTGTCTTGTAAATCATATATATTAGGTTGTTGAGCCAAATGAGTACTTGGTTCAGTTCTCTGTATTGTATGGATTCTCTATTATAATATAATATGTTATTTTTACACCTGTGTTCTTGTCTCTTGTTCTGATATGTCTGTATGCTTTTAAATCTGTATTATTGGTAAATTTTATGATCTGTGAGATTACAACAGTTTGCCGATATGTTGGCAAAACTCGGATTTTGGCGCTGACATTCTCGGCGTGATAATTTTTTTCTTTCCGGCAATTTGATCAAAGCCTTTGTGAGTTTGTTGAGTGATCTCATTATTTGGCGCCAACGTTATCGGGCAACTTGGAGAGTTGGGCCGATTCGATCGGGGAAGAATTATTTTCTTACGCGCTAGCCTATCGTTAGAAGCTTTTCATGAGTTCGTCGACGGGCCTTTTCGGAAATTTATGCCGACGGCATCGACAGGACTCATTTGTGCAAGCTGATACGTGTTGATGAAATTGTCATTGATGCCAACATGGACTTGCAGTGGCCCCACGGGATGTCCTTGGACCCACAGTTGGTGATTTGATGACCTTGCAACCCTTGTTGGGGTCATGGAGCTCTTGTATGATGATGATGACCTTGATGCCTTTGGCATGTTGTGGAACCATGAACATGCTCTCGGTATGATGAAGAAGCTTATGAAACATTGAAGAAATGCCTAAGACCCACAAGTTGGTCATGAAGCCCACTGCTAGCACTTGATGAAGCATGGTAGTGGCCTTGAAGATGTCGGCTTCAAATAAAAATTGAGGTCATGTCGGCTCAGCATGAGGTCAAGTCGGCTTCAAATAAAAATGAGGTCATGTCGGCTCAGCATAAGCTCAGCATAAAAAAAATAAATATTTTTTATAGTATGTCGGCCCCATTAAAAATAAAAATTGAATACAAGTCTGCTCAGTAAAATATGGAGGAAATTTAGTATAAATATCCCCTCAAATCTTTATTTGTTGGTGTGAAAATTCGGTGGAGCTCTGAGATTTTTCACTGAGGCAATTTTGGGTGGAGCAGCTCTCTGGATTGGTGAAATTTCGGATGGAAAAGAATGCTTTGTGATTTCGGGTAAGCGACTGAGGTAGAACTCGCAGCAGCAAGGGACCCGGATTTTCCACAGTGAAATATTATTTGGGGGTTTTATTCAACATGCAAACAGTCCTGAAATTCTAAGGAAGAAGGATGTTTTTTTTTGGGCTATTTGTGACAGTCCAGTTTTGGACTTGTCCTAGGGTTTTAGCAGTGCAGTATACCAGTCCCGAACCTTGAAGAAAACACAGTCTGGATTATATGGTAATGGTGTCTACACTACAGTCCCGAGTTTCATTAAATTGCACAAGTCTGAGTTTGGTATTTTATACACATTCAGGCTTAAAAGTGGCATGCACAGTCATGTACAGCAAATGAAAGGGCTTTTAACTGAGCATAGATACACTACAAGGGTGTGTGAAGGTTGAATGTTGGCTGCCTCTGTTGACATCTGCAACACTTGCTCTCACAATCCAAGTTTGTATGGTTACACAGTGTTTAGGGTTCTTCCTAAACAACAAATGCAGTCTGAGTTACTCCATATTACACAGATAAAGGTAAGTCCTATGGTGATATATTGATGTTTCACTGTGATGTGATGATACCCCTACACTTGTTGCATACCTTGATAGTATATACAATGGCTGAGTTCATGTACAGTACAAGTATAATTATACAGTGAGGTGAGCATTGACAAGTAACAGTATACAGTAAGGAAGTGATATAGTGGTGTGCACTATAGTGACATACAGTGATATGATGCGTATATGTATGATGATGTTACAGACCTTGTTGGTAATCTTGAGACCTTGATGACAAGTTTAGATAGACCTTGAGAATGTGAGAAGACATCCTGATGACAAGAAGATATGGTAGTGATGATATGGCAGTGGTACACCAGTTGACCTTACAGCAGTTATAGCATTTTTATGTAACAGCTTGACAGTGACATACATTGACTTGACAAGATAGTGACAGCCATTCATATGACAGTGACAACAGTCTGATATGATGTGACAAATGATAGTGACAGGTTGATGACAAGCAACCAGTAAAGAAGACAATGATGATGATGACAAGTTTGATTGTTGTTTGACAGTCTAGTTTGTAAGGACCTTTATATTTGGTTGATTGAGTTGACTATGTTATGGGCAGACCCTTGTGTTTGACATGAACCTTGAGCAGACCTTGATGACTTGGCAGTATTGAAGAGCAGGTGTTGATGAACAGAGAAGATTGAGAAGTGTGTTGCAGCAGTGTTGATGAGAGTGATGAGCAGTTGATCAGCAGTATTGACCAGCAGCATAACAGATTGAAGAGACAGATGATGTTGATGTGACAGTGAGCTTAAATTGTAAATGCAAGCTTTGCTTGCATTTCAGGTTAGGATACCTCAAACCCTTCTTAGCAAGGTCTAGGAAAACCAGGCAGGGTCCTGGATGCAGAGTAGGTGCTCTATGTATCAGTAGGTGTTGATTTTACCTAATGGTTGTAGCCGGACCAAAACTAATACAAAAAGATTACAAAATTATATGGTGTTTTGCTCTTTTGTGTTATGGTTCTTGATGATTGAAATGCTTATGATATGTGAATGATGAAGTGAAAGATGTTTATGAAATGATTATGAGATTGGTAGAATAACGGAATGATGAATTGGTAGTTAATTCTGACAAGTTAAGAAAAGTTGTAAAATTGGCTTTACACTGATTCACCCCCCCCTCTCTCAGTGTCTAACAATTGGTATCAGACCAGGCCTTCGTCACAAGCCTAGCAAGCTTGAAGGAGATCCTTAGACACAATGGAGGAAAAGAAAGAGTCATCAAGCAATGACGTGCTTGTACTTGATATTACAGATTATTTCAGTTGGAGAAGCAAAATGAAGGCTTATCTGAAAAAGTTTGGTATTTGGGAAATTGTCATCAATCCACCCGTTCCATCAAATAAGAAAGGAAAATCAGCTACACAGAAGGAAGCGAAGAAGGACAACACTACAGCCTTGAAGTTCCTCATGGATGGACTTCCCAGTTCAGTGAAGGAAAGTGTAGGAGAGTACACCTCGGCAAAAGACCTATGGTTCAAGCTGGAGAGTGAGTATCAGAAGGCAAGACCAGAACCCGAAAAGACAGATCAGAAATCAGAAGACAAGCCCCCATAAGAGCTCAATCAAGAAGAAGATAAACAAGAAGAGGACTCTAGTAAAGGTATGGACTCTTGTGATTATAATGATAGCTTGTGTGATGAAATTGAGAAGGTTCTTGCAGAATATGATGAAGGGTTATCAAAGACTGCACATGAGATACATCTCACATTGTTAAATATTGATCTCAGAGCCAGTTGGTTCCTAAGCACAGTAAATCTGAACCAGAGTGATTTCACGAACTTCAAAAAGAAAATCTTGGACTCCTTGAATGAATATCAGCAGAAGACCATGTCAATGAAAGTGTTGCTTCTAAAGCTCAAAGACAAGAACAAAGAGTTGCCAGATCAAATGAAAGACAAGGATGCTGAAGTTGAACAATTAAAGACTGAATTGATCAGTCAAAAGGAAGAATCAGAAAAGCCTGCTCAAGAGCTTGAAGAAACTAGAGAGGTCAATCATGATCTGAAGACTCAGCTGGAGGAAGCCAAGAGGACAGAAAAAATCTTGAAGAGTCAGCTAGAAGAAAAGGAGGAGACAGTCCAGAAGCTGGAATTGGAGGTAGTTGGTCTCAGGAAGAAAGGTAAGAAGAACAAAACCTTGGTCAAGCTCTAGGATAGTTCAATTGTCCTAGATAAGATCTTAGATTGCCAAAGATCTTCACTCGACAAAACTGGTCTTGGTTACAAGAAGAACAAAGAAAAATTTGAAGATGACACTTGGTCTCTGAAGACTCCAGAAGCAGGTCCATCAACATCCAAAGCTGCTCCCTAGGCACCTGCACATGACAACAAGGATTTTGGAAGTTCAAAGATGAAACAAGAAGTTAGGTCTATTCCTCAAAGCATTTTCATTAAAGAAACAGCTCAAAGACCCAGGTATGAAAGTGGATTCAATGGTTATTGTTATTTTTGTTCTAACTTTGGTCATAAGGCTATGGATTGTAGGTTCTATGGAAGAAGAAGGGCTGGAAGCCCCAATGAATCAGTTAGATGTTGGACATGCAATCAAGTCGGACATATTGCTGCCAAATGTCACACATTGAGATGCTACACCTGCAGTGGGTTTGGACACAAAGCCCATGAATGTGCCAGTCAAAGAAGTCAACCAAGTAGGAGTTCTTCATACACATCAGCAAGAAGATTTGAAGATCAGAAGACAAATGTCTACAGTCAAGGACACTCTCAAGCATGGAGAAATGAAGTTGATCAAAGAAGTGTTGGAAGCTCCAACAGCTCAGTCAGATGTTGGTCATGCAACAATGTCGGTCACATTGCTGCACATTGTCGTACGTTGAGGTGTTATAGTTGCAGTGGCCTTGGGCACAAAGTTCAAGATTGTTGGAGTACACGGAAACAACCCTTGAGAAACTTCCCATACAGCTCATCAAGGAAAGCCAGTGCAAATGAAGGAACAAATGCTCAAAAGGCAGATGCCAAGAAGCAAGTATGGATGAGGAAGACTGAGCAGTTGCAGATAGGAGAGGTTGATCAGAGCAGGGAGGATGGCTGCCATACGGCAAGTCAAGTGTAAGGTCTCTCAAAGACCTTGGCACACCTTGAGTTCATGAGGCTGGAGAATGAACTCAAAGGAGAAAGGATAGTTACTCCAGGCATATAAACAGGTCCTAGGATTGTGCATATTGATAGGGGGAGCAGTCAGCAGTGATCAGAGATCTCAGACTCAGGTATGTGGATACCCTTTGCCATTGATGCCAAAGGGGGAGAAATGAAGACAAAGGGAGAGATGAAGACAAAAGGGGAGCATGCTCATAGGGGGAGCATGAGTTGTTGTCATCAATGACAAAGGGGGGAGATTGTTGATGAAATTGTCATTGATGCCAACATGGACTTGCAGTGGCCCCACGGGATGTCCTTGGACCCACAGTTGGTGATTTGATGACCCTGCAACCCTTGTTGGGGTCATGGAGCTCTTGTATGATGATGATGACCTTGATGCCTTTGGCATGTTGTGGAACCATGAACATGCCCTCGGTATGATGAAGAAGCTTATGAAACATTGAAGAAGTGCCTAAGACCCACAAGTTGGTCATGAAGCCCACTGCTAGCACTTGATGAAGCATGGTAGTGACCTTGAAGATGTTGGCTTCAAATAAAAATTGAGGTCATGTCGGCTCAGCATGAGGTCAAGTCGGCTTCAAATAAAAATGAGGTCATGTCGGCTCAGCATAAAAAAAATTTTTTTTTTTTATAGTATGTCGACCCCATTAAAAATAAAAATTAAATACAAGTCTGCTCAGTAAAATATGGAGGAAATTTAGTATAAATATCCCCTCAAATCTTCATTTGTTGGTGTGAAAATTCGGTGGAGCTCTAAGATTTTTGACTGAGGCAATTTTGGGTGGAGCAGCTCGCTGGACTGGTGAAATTTTGGATGGAAAAGAATGCTTTGTGATTTCGGGTAAGTGACTTAGGTAGAACTCGCAGCAGCAAGGGACCCGGATTTTCCACAGTGAAATATTATTTGGGGGTTTTATTCAACATGCAAACAGTCCTGAAATTCTAAGGAAGAAGGATGTTTTTTTTGGGCTATTTGTGACAGTCCAGTTTTGGACTTGTCCTAGGGTTTTAGCAGTGCAGTATACCAGTCCCGAACCTTGAAGAAAACACAGTCTCGATTATATGGTAATGGGGTCTACACTACAGTCCCGAGTTTTATTAAATTGCACAAGTCTGAGTTTGGTATTTTATACACATTCAGGCTTAAAAGTGGCATGCACAGTCATGTACAGCAAATGAAAGGGCTTTTAACTGAGCATAGATACACTACAAGGGTGTGTGAAGGTTGAATGTTGGCTGCCTCTATTGACATCTACAGCACTTGCTCTCACAATCCAAGTTTGTATGGTTACACAGTGTTTAGGGTTCTTCCTAAACAACAAATGCAGTCTGAGTTACTCCATACTACACAGATAAAGGTAAGTCCTATGGTGATATATTGATGTTTTATTGTGATGTGATGATACCCCTACACTTGTTGCATACCTTGATAGTATATACAATGGTTGAGTTCATGTACAGTACAAGTATAATTATACAGTGAGGTGAGCATTGACAAGTAACAGTATACAGTAAGGAAGTGATATAGTGGTGTGCACTATAGTGACATACAGTGATATGATGCGTATATGTATGATGATGTTACAGACCTTGTTGGTAATCTTGAGACCTTGATGACAAGTTTAGATAAACCTTGAGAATGTGAGAAGACATCCTGATGACAAGAAGATATGGTAGTGATGATATGGCAGTGGTACACCAGTTGACCTTACAGCAGTTATAGCATTTTTATGTGACAACTTGACAGTGACATACATTGACTTGACAAGATAGTGACAGCCATTCATATGACAGTGACAGCAGTCTGATATGATATGACAAATGATAGTGACAGGTTGAAGACAAGCAACCAGTAAAGAAGACAATGATGATGATGACAAGTTTGATTGTTGTTTGACAGTCTAGTTTGTAAGGACCTTTATATTTGGTTGATTGAGTTGACTGTGTTATGGGCAGACCCTTGTGTTTGACATGAACCTTGAGCAGATCTTGATGACTTGGCAGTATTGAAGAGCAGGTGTTGATGAACAGAGAAGATTGAGAAGTGTGTTGTAGCAGTGTTGATGAGAGTGATGAGCAGTTGATCAGCAGTATTGACCAGCAGCAGAACAGATTGAAGAGAGAGATGATGTTGATGTGACAGTGAGCTTAAATTGTAAATGCAAGCTTGACTTGCATTTGAGGTTAGGATACCTCAAACCCTTCTTAGCAGGGTCTAAGAAAACCAGGCAGGGTCCTGGATGCAGAGTAGGTGCTCTATGTATCAGTAGGTGCTGATTTTACCTAACGGTTGTAGCCGGACCAAAACTAATACAAAAAGATTACAAAATTATATGGTGTTGTGCTATTTTGTGTTATGGTTCTTGATGATTCAAATGCTTATGATATGTGAATGATGAAGTGAAAGATGTTTATGAAATGATTATGAGATTGGTAGAATAACGGAATGATGAATTGGTAGTTAATTCTGACAAGTTAAGAAAAGTTGTAAAATTGGCTTTACGCTGATTCACCCGCTCTCTCAGTGTCTAACAATACGTTCAGATGCACTGATCTTTTGCAACCGACAACCTTTTCATAGTTTGATCGATAAAATTTGCAGGATTTCTTATTGAGTTTCTGCGATTGTATCGGAAGAACTCCAGTATTCGAGCTGATGCCGTCGCTGGTGATCTTGCTTTTCACCATCGATGAAGTTTGAAGGATCCTGTCGATAGTCTTATCATCGGCAAGAGTGTCGAATGCTATCCGATTACGTCTGATCTGCTCCGTAAATCCGCCCGACACTGTCGCATGCTCCTCGGTTTTGTTTGCTGACTTGGATAGTTTTGTCGATAAAGTTTATTACCTTTGGCGCTAAACGACCTTTCTATCCTTGGTCATTTAATCACCTAGCTACCGCATTAATGCTTCGTAGATGTTTTCTATTTAAGCTGTGGAGGGTTTGTTTTACGGTCATCACCATTACCGTTTGGAGCGCTCCAAGTTGTCAATCGCCACTTGAATTTTGCCAATCGCGCGAGTTGTTTTCTCACCAACTGTCAAGCTATCATCTACCAGGTAGGATTCAAGCTCCATCCTAATCACAATTTTGCTATTTTAGATTGGTAAATAGGTGTTTGAAGGTTTTTTACGGGATTAGGGTTTTCCTAGTTCGCGGTATTTAAAGTAGTATTCAACCCCGTAGGTGTCCTCTTCGTTTTTTTCTATAGGGTTCTCAGACCTCTGGAGGGTTTTTCCTAGGTTTTTTTGCACCATGAACCCTTGGCACCTTTGCTCTTATTTTGCGAGCATGGCTATAGGGGGATCTCCCATCTGCTCTGCGCCACCTGTCCTGGCCGCTCAGACCATGTCAGACCTAAGCATTGGCAGGGTTTTGGTCAGTCGAGCGTTTGTCCAACTGTGCCTCCCCTGGTTGATTTTGTCATGCATTGAGTTGGTAAAGTACCATCGTTGGTAGATGTGGGGTTGAATAATTTTCCTTGGACTAGAGTTCAAGCCCACCTGTGTTGTCATTGCCACTAAGCCGCTGTGGGGTTTTTCCATTGGTTTCTGTGGGGAGAATCCCTGGTTTGTTCTTTTAGAGCAAAGCGTTGCCTAATTATGTGGTGTGCAAAACGATCTTGGTAGAAAGCCTCGGATGACTGTTGTTTTCTCCAAAACTTGAGGTCTAAAACCCGTGTAGCATGAGAAGTTTTCTTTTGGATTAGTTCGGCTGTGACCTATTATTCACCATCTGATTTTTGGAGTAGCTGGATAACCTTCTTTTTGCGTCATAGATCCTTTTGTGATGTTCTAGGATGAGTCGGTAAAGGTAGTTTTGTTAAAGCAATCTTATTTTTGTTATCTAGTTGTCATTCATTATATTGCATTTCAAATATAGTGGCTTATTTTTGTTTATTTTGCTAATGATGATTGCGTGCTGCTTCACCACAGTCACTCTTAAATCGTTTCTTGGTATATTTGTGTTGTAGTCTCAGACTTCATACAACAACATGCCAAAGAATGGGAAAAAGAAGGCTCATGCCACAAGAGATGACCTAGATGTAGAGATTGTGTCCAAAATGGAAATAGGGGCAGATTTACCAGATGATCAAAGACAAGACTGTCCCAGATGCAGGTTTGGAAGACATACCGTTGTATGTGAACATCAAATGATCCGCCATCACAAAAGTGGCTACACGCCTTGAGCTTTTCCCTTGTGCCGAAGTTATCGACTGGATCCTATCTCGGGCGGATGCAGCTACTATGATCGTGACAAACACATAAAATAAGCCTTTTGCCTCTTTCAACCCTGCCTACATTGCCAAAGCCTGCAAGCTACCGACACCCCAGGATTTCATGACAGATAAATGGATAGGGGATCTGGATTTGGACATGTTCGACTGTGCTAAGAAGATGATGTTGTCCGTTAATCAGTTTCTCATAAAGCTTCAGGAGAATACGAGACTGCTAATTTGCGCACCTTGTACCGTCTCATAGCCTTGATGCTAAAACAGATTTTTGGCTAGGAAAACGAGAAGTTTCATAAGATAAGCTGGATTCCAATAATATATCATGTAGCCGTGCAAGGCACTATATTCAACTGAGCAGACATCGTGGCAAATAGCCTGTCATCCTGCATAGTTGCAGCTTTAGGGGGTCTGTCCCAAAGGAAGTCTGAGTTCTAAATGGGCTCCTTCTTGATTGACTGTATCTTATGCACCCATCCATTCCCAAAGTTAAACTGTGATTGGGATCCAACCAGGACTCCTTTGTACTCCGCATATCAAATCTTGTGGACACACAAGTATTTCAGTTTTTACAAAGCTATCTGTGAAGATTTTTTGATACCATTTTACGAGTTGATTTTTCTTGAAGAATGGAATTGCATGTCCGAAGAAGCACTGAAGACTGTAAGTGAATATGGGGATTATTTCTTTTCCAAGGAAGGTTTGTACTTGAGAATGTACGGAGGATCCAAGGCCCCTTCACTATTGCCTAGATATGCCATTGATTATGTCATCCATAAGGAGGTGGTAAGACAGTTGTACATAGACGGTTTCATGAACTTCCTATTTGATATGAAGAAATATGTCTACCCTCCGCTGCAATTTTGCATTGGTAGTTATAAATTCACCAAGGTAAAGAGTGCCCTCGATTTTGTAAGAGAGCTAGAAAACTTCCATTTCATGGAGAAAAGTTTTCGCAGAAATGATGTGTGGGACAAAGTTTCAAAATACTGTGCACATGTAGGAGTACATTTCGAATACTTCGATCACTTTGACAAGAATGAGCAGATATACCGAAGTGCATGTAACATGACCATGTTGAACAAGCGGTTCAAATAGAAAATCACAACCACGAGAGGTAAAGGTAGCAGCAATAACGCCTCTGAACAGTAGAAACAAAGAGAAGAAGTTGCCAAGAAGAAAGAAGGAGAAGCTCGAAGGTTAGTTGAGGAAGCAAAGAAATTGATAGTTGAGGAAGCACAAAGCCAGAAAGATGCAAAAGCACAAAGGCAGAAAGATGAAGAAGCCCAAAGGCAAAGGGAAGAAGAAGAAAGAAGGCAGAAGGAATTAGCTGACAGAGCAAAAGAAGAGGCAGAGAAGGCAATTGAAGAACTAAAAAGGAAAGACCAGGAAGACTAGGACAGGGAGAATCTGAAGCAGGACCAAGCCCATGATGATCTAGTGGATTCTTTTGTCTCATCAAGTAGCACAATGACAGGAAGCCAAGTTACCCTGGTAGAACTTGGATTTGTACCATTCATTCCATCCCATCAACATGCCGTGGCTAACTTGGACACAATTTTCTTTGACCAAAAGAAGAAAAGCATTGTAAGAAGGTCGTGTTATCACCAAACTTGTAGTTGCCTCTATGAGGTGGATCCAAGATTGACGGTAGAGAGATAAGCAACTAAAGAGGTGGAACCAAGATAGGCTTGACTCCCAAATGTATGGTTGTCACACCAATCGAGGCAATCTTCACTTGATGTTGTCTTAGCCCAAGACAACAATGGGGGAGATCCAGATCTACTCTCAACAGGAGAGATCAACCAAAACACCAGATCAAATCAAATGGAGTTGAAGTACGTAAGGTGTAACGTGGAGTAAACCCTAGATCTATGGATGAAGTCACAAGGTGAATTAGGGCTTGGATCAGGGGTTTATGAGACATGAAATTTTATCCAAGCTCAAAATACAAGTGACCTATGAGCCTATTACTAGATTCGGGATCAAGGTACTAGCAAAAGATGACAATATTCATTGCCTTGGGAAATGTGACCAATGTAGGGAGGGCAAGAGTTGGATTAGGGCTATCTAGTACCAAGGGATAGACCCGAATGAAGGTATAACAGTATCAAAGTACCCAAGCCACAAGGAAAAGATCAAAATGCAAGAGGCAACATGAATGGTAGCGCTAGGGTTTAGAGAACAATGCCTTGGGATTTGGGCCAAATAGAGTCACTTTAACAAAACGTTTTGGAAGACCCACTTAGGGTTTGACCCGATCTACAAAACCTAGAAATGGTTTGCCGAGAGATCAATCAGTTTGATCCATAATATTTTTTGATTTTTTGTATTTAGGGTTTTAACATGAAAATGAAGATGCCAATGGATTGAGATCTAGAAAAGATGAACTAACCAGTAGATTTTACCTGGAAAACCTTGTAGATGCTTTGATGATGATGATCTATGCCATCCCGATCAATTTGGAAAGATTTGAAGGAAGCCTCTATGTGAAACGATTTGCCCAAGAAAGCCAATGTGCCCTCTCTGTTGCACAACAAATGTCAACCATATCATATTTGATGCGTCAAGATAGAAGAACAAATGCTATAGAAAAATAGCAAGATGAAGTCATAGATCACAATGATACTAATGAAAACCCCCTGATACAAGCGAAGCCAAGCCAAGCTAGTTGAGGAAACCCTGCAAAAACACCCAAGTTGTAGTCACCCTCCTGTAGACAAAATAATGTTTCCAAAAATATAGATCTCACAACAAATACCCAAATGCTAGGAAGCAATAGATTTTCCAATCGCCATCTAAGAACACCAGATGCAAAGGAGATCCAAGAATTTCCACCAAAATAGTTTTTCTATTATCTAGATCCAAGAGCGAAAGACCCTTTACCAATGAGAAGCTCTCTGCTTTAAATAGGAATTAGAGATACCAAAATCATAACCACTTTTCAAATGAGTGGCTAAGATTAAAAGATCAGTATGTTCTAATCAACGGTTGAGATGAGCTCAACATAGAGTACATGGATCAATACAATAATATAATATATCAATGGACTAAATCACCCTAGGAGAGGGGATCCCACTAAATAAAAAATAAATAAAGCTCATGGTGGGTTCAGGGGGTGTTAACTAACTCTCCTAGTGTGTCCCCATGGCACAATAAAAATAATATAATTTTTTAAGTGCAAAATAGTGCCTCTCTGAGGAAATCGTGAGCCTCCAAAAGCTGCAGAAAATAATAAAATATGCCCAAGAGATGGATGTGGGTCCATCCAAGTGATGAAACTGCTGGAGGAGTGGAAGACATCACACTCATCATCAAAACTCATCTTATGCCATTTCCTTGCCTCAGTAGCCCAAATCGAATTCTTCAGTAGCCATTTTTATTATTTTTAATCTGCCTCGGGAAATGTGATATGCCCAAAACTGCCTCTTAGGGTCCTAGCGTTATCCAACTTAGCCCACTAGGCCCTTTGGGAGGGGGGCAATATGGTAAAAACAAGTGGTTGGACCACCCCCTCCTCATACATCGCCCTAGGTGAAACCATCAGATGATCTCTTTGTCTTGACAGGCCATTTAGCATGGCAAAATTGCTCCAGAATGGTACACTGAGCCAAATCTTCCCTGTAACTGCCCGGAACTGAAAGCAAGTTGTCTTATTGGACTCGGGGAGTCCAAATCCATCTAAGGTGCATACTCATACACTCTACAGATCTCTGCATAATCAAGAATAATATCCAATATGCCTAGACAGATAAAATAATAATCTATAAATAATCAATAATATAACCCATGCTAACATCCATCTGCTGCAAGTGTTTAAAGGTTACGACATGCTCTACCAATCATTCACATAACAATTATAACAAGTAGCAAATCATTTCACTAGCGATCTAGGCAAGACAGGACTCGAGGCTAAGTAAGGTAAGGGATGTAACCCCTCAAATCCCTTTGGTTGATAGGAAGTAAGATTTGTCGTCTAGTACCAGTAGCGAGAAAACTCATGTCACCTATGCAACGTTCAACTGTAAAAGGTCCAACCCAAATGTCATTAGCTTGCCCTGATCAGATATGTAGTAAGTGGTTCGGGATAAGAACATGACTTCCCGTGGGAAATCTGCTCCTATTTACTAATTTAGGAACAACTTCAATATTATGTATAGGCATAGGGTGGACTTCGGCAAGGTTTCGTGGTTGGGGGGTGATAATCCTTGAGCTCCTCTTGGAAGGAACTGCATCAAATTTGGGTGGACCACCATTAATAGGAATGGCTACCCTATCAACTAGTATCTATCTAATCTCTCTCCTCGTCTCTTGGACACTCACATTAGGCCTTTCTTCATAAGGAGACGTTACCTGCTTGACAGTTTCCCCTATAGTTTAGAAGTTTCTTTCTTCTTCCAAGGGATCATGCATATGGGATATAGCAGTGCTATGGCTAGAGCCTTCCCCTATAGGAGCATAAATATGCATACTTTCCAGCTCGGTTTGGACTACTTCTGACTGAGGTGCCAAAGAACTAGGAATGTGAGATAGATCATGATTATGAAGACTAGATGACTCAGGTGGCAGAAGAAAATTAGGGATGAGAGGGTATGCAGATAAAACATTATTTGGAGAAACCGAAGGAGTCTGAAATATAGCAAGATTGTTAAGATTAAATTCTCCTTCAGGTGCATCATTAATTAAAGCATCCTCTTCCCAGCTTAGAGAATTATCATGGACTTAAGTTAGATTCCTGTCTTTAACGACAAATGAGAAAGTGACCCAACCACATCAGAATAATGGGAACTATTTGCTTCGTCTCCAGCCTCTTCTACAACAGTTAACTCAGGATGGTTTGCCCATGGGTAGATAGGTTCAAGCCCCTGGCTTTCCCTCTCTCTATTATGGTCAATTAAAGCAAACCATTCATTTTCTCTATGAGGAATTCTTTCGATATGCCTGACATCATCAATTTCATCAACTTCAAGTGTAGGATTCTTGATTATTTGGTCTTGAGGTTGACTTTCTTTTCTTCTCAACTCTTCCAACTCCTCCGAACATTTGTTCCTAAGCATTTCCAAATTAATTCTCTTGGCTATTTCAGCTATCTGTTCTTCTTCAAAAGAGGAATCAGAATCTTCCATTGCTATGAAAATGTTTTCAGGTTGCCTATATTCTCAATCTTCATTTTCATCTTCCACAATATTAGCTTTAGCATTATTCAATAATTCATCTCCATATGTGTTTTTAATCCCATCTTCAAAACTTTCCAAATGCTTATCATAACAAGGTTCTCTATTAATCCTAATCAGAGCACTGTCAGAGTTTGGAACACAAAGGTAAGATAAATCCATCATAAGGTATCCCCCTAGAATCCATCATCAATTCAATGACAGGGATATTACACATTATCTTGCCTAGCTCTTTCTCTATGTCAATATTTAAATTAAAATATTCAAAGGCAAGATCTTCTTCTTCCTTTTCATTGATTTCTATGCGTTTGTCTAGGAAAGAAGGTTGGGGATCAACTCTTCGTTTATAGATTCTGATCTGTGGTTGTTCCTTTGTTTCAGGGATATCTATGGCACAACATGAGGGACTAGGTTCATCAACAAACTCCTCTTCTAGGTCCCATTGCTCTTCTTCCAAACCCATCATCAAAAGATAAGTCATTAATAAAGTTGATGTTGTTTGGTTGGTCATCAAGATAATTGGTGTCAGACGGTTCTTCCTCGTTTTCATCACACCAATTTACATTCTTCCTCTCATAGCTTTCTGGATATTCAGGTCGTCTTCTATTATTATCTCCCTCAGGCCTTCTATTATTGTTCCAGTAGGGCTTAGGGCCATAAGGGTTTCTATGTCTCTCAGGATCATGAAAACTAGCGACACTTTTTGTTAGGACAGTTAGTTGTCTCATCATCTCTTGCATGGTTTCTAACGTGTCCTCTAAATCCTTTAGCTTAGTCACAGATTCCTTAGGCTTTCAGAGCTTAGGGCTAGATCTAGAAATGGATGGGGCAAAGTGATCGAAAAAGTTTTGTTTACCCATAGATGCCGCATTCTGCTTAGCCATCTTCACATTGAATTGGGTAGTCTTCAAGTCATTGGGATTCTTATCCTTTAAGTTATACCCCAACCAACCTTCAAAAGCATTCAAAGAATGAATAACAATTGCTTGGTCCTTGGGTTTAATTTCGTCCGGGATATTTCCAACAGTCTTGTCAAATCTCTTGTTAAACTCATGGACTGTTTCATTTTCCCTCTTCTTGATGTCAAACAATTGATGTAAGAGGAATTTCCCGTCTAACTTGTGAGACCAGTCACTATTAAGTTTTGCAACAAAATTGTCATACCCATTTATGGATGAGGTAGGCAATCTGTCAAACCACTTCCGCACATCTCCTTCCAGAGAATGTTGAAGGCCCCTCATGAAGACATCTTCATCAAATGCTCCATATGCTTCCATATGTACTCGTACTTTGCAATGTGACCCTTAATGGAGATAGCTGACACTCCATCAAACTTGGGAAACTTTTCAAAATATTTATCAGGCATGTCTTGGGGGCACCCTGGGATTAGGGAAAAATCTAAAGGAGATGGCTTAGCCTTTCTTCCAAAAATCCTAGGGTTTTGTGGAGCAGGAACATTTTGATTTCCACTAGTGTTTGTTTCGACCATTGGATTAGATGAAGTTGAAGGAGATCTTAAGAGATGACTTGGGAAGGCAGTAGGACTAGAAATCTTCCAAAAGAAGTTTGAAGAGTTTTCCTTAGTTTGTCTGTGGTTCCTCGTGTAAGTTGTAGGGATCTCTTCAAGATTTATAGGACGTTCTAAGAACTTAAGATTAATACATTGGGTATGGTCCTCAGTAGAGTCGTGGGGTGGAGTCGCCAGGTGAACCACACAAGTAATTCACCGAAAAGAGATGTCGTAGGAAAGGTGAGGTATGTCGAACCAAGGTAGGCCTCTACCTCCCTGGCAACAGAGCCGAAATTTTATCACCAAACTTGTAGCTGCCTTTATGAGGTGGATCTAGGATGGACGGTAGAGGGATAATCAACTAAAGAGGTGGAACCAAGATAGCCTTGACTCCCAAATGGATGGTTGTCACGCCAATCGAGGCAATCTTCACTTGATGTTGTCTTAGCCGAAGACAACAATGGGGGAAACCCAGATCTGCTCCTGACAGGAGAGATCAAACTAAAACACCAGATCAAATCAAATGGAGTTGAAGTATGTAAGGTGTAAGGTGGAGTAACCCTACATCAATGGATGAAGTCACAAGGTGAATTAGGGCTTGGATTAGGGGCTTATGAGATATGAAATTTTATCCAAGTTCAAAATACAAATGACCTATGAGCCTATTACTAGATCCGAGATCAAGGTACTAGTAAGAGATGACAATATTCACTACCTTGGGAAACGTGACCAATGTAGGGAGGGCAAGAGCTAGATTGGGGCTATCTAGTACCAAGGGATAGACTCAAATGAAGGTATAACAGTATCAAAGTACCTGAGCCACAAGGAAAAGATCCAATCGCAAGAGAAGGAGGAAACATGAAGGGTAGCGCTAGGGTTTAGAGAACAGTGCCTTGGGATTTGGGCCAAATGGAGTCACTTTAGCAAAATGTTTTGGAAGACCCACTTAGGGTTTGACCCGATCTACAAAACCTAGAAATGGTTTGCCGAGAGATCAAGCGGTTTGATCCATAATATTTTTTGATTTTTTATATTTAGGGTTTTAACATGAAAACAAAGGTGCCAGTGGATTGAGATCTAGAAAAGAAGAACTAACCTGTAGATCTTACCTGGAAAACCTTGTAGATTCCTTGATGATGATGATCTATGCCGTTCCAATCAATTTGGGAAGATTTGAAGGAAGCCTCTATGTGAAACGATTTGCCCAAGGAAGCCGATGCACCCTCTCTCCTGCACAACAAACGTCAACCATATCAGATTTGTTGCGTCAAGATATAAGAACAAATGCTACAGAAAAATAGCAAGATGAAATCATAGATCACAATGATACTAATGAAAACCCTTGATACAAGCAACGCCAAGCCAAGCGAGTTGAGGAAACCTTGCAAAAATGCCCAAGTCGAAGTCGCCCTCCTGTAGACAAAACAACATTTCCAAAAATATAGATCTCACAACAAATACCCAAATGCTAGGAAGCAATAGATTTTCCAATCACCATCTAAGAACCCCAGATGCAAAGGAGATCCAAGAATTTCCACCCAAATAGTTTTTCTATTATTCAGATCCAAGAGCCAAAGACCCTTTACAAATGAGAAGCTCTCTGCTTTAAATAGGAATGAGAGATACCAAAATCATAACCACTTTTCAAATGAGTGGCTAAGATTAAAAGATGAATATGTTCTAATCAACGATTGAGATGAGCTCCACATAGAGTACATGGATCAATACAATGCTTTAATATATCAATGGACCAAATCACCCTAGGAGAGGTGATCCCACTCAATAAAAAATAAATAAAGCTCATGGTTGGTCGAGGGGGTGTTAACTAACTAATATTTTAAGTGCAAAATAGTGCCTCTCTTAGGAAATCGTGAGCCTCCAAAACCTCTAGAAAATAATAAAATATGCCCGAGAGATGGATGTGGGTCCATCAAAGTGCTGAAATTGCTAGAGAAGGAGTGGAAGACATCACACTCATCATCAAAACTCATCCCATGCCATTTCCTTGCCTCAGTAGCCCAAATCGAATTCTTTAGTAGCCATTTTTATTATTTTAAATCTGCCTCGAGAAACGTGATATGCCCAAAACTGCCACCTCAGGTGCCAACATTATCCAACTGAGTCCACCAGGCTCTTTGGGAGGGGGGTAATATGGTAAAAACAAGTGGCTGGACCACCCCCTCCTCATACAGCGCCCTAGGTGAAACCATCAGATGATATCTCTGTCCTGACAGGCCATTTAGCATGGAAAAACTACTCCAGAATGGTACACTGAGCCAAATCATCCCTGTAACTGCTCGGAACTGAAAGGAAGATGTCTTATTGAACTCAGGGAGTCCAAATCCATCGAAGGCGCATACACATACACCCTACAGATCTCTGCATAATCAAGAATAATATCCGATATGCCTAGACAGATAAAATAATAATCTGTAAATGATCAATAATATAACCCATGCTAACATCTATCTGCTGTAAGTGTTTAAAGGTTAATACATGCTCTACCAATCATCCGCATAACAACTATAACAAGTAGCAGATCATTTCACTGGCGATCTGTCAACCAAATATAGAGTTTCATTTATTAGCTATAACTTAGACCAGACTTTTAAGACCATACTCATTTCATAGTTGTAATCAATTTGCTAGTGAAGGGTGAAGGCTAAAATCAAAACGCTAGGCTAAAGGGTGACTACCAACTCAACACTGTGACACTTTGGATATGGAAAGGGGATACTCTAGCATATGCAGGACAAGCAACAACATAGGGAATGGTAGTGTCTCACAAATGGATAAGTTACGTTCAGAGGTGCTTATTCACCTTGACAAATGCTCACAATCCAAATCAATACAAGTGAGGCCAACAATCTTTAGATATAACTTTTAGGAACCATTGCTTTTTGGGCCTTTGATTTTTCGTAGCCTTGGTCCATGTATTGATTACACAGATTTTTATTATTGAGGTTTCATACATTCATGTATGTTATAAAAACACTACTTTTCATGAATGTTTTAAGATATTCATTTCAACGTACTTCAAAGCCAATTTCATTAGGCTTGCCTTGCATTCATGTATGTTTAAAAATACTACTTTTTATGAATGGGTTTTTTTATTAGATATTCATTCAATTTTCAAATACACTATATTGATGGCAGCGTTACTTGTTTCAGGTTTAGCCAATATAGCCTAGGCAACTCAGAGCCGAGACACAAAATAACAGGGAAGCTTGTTGAACAAAGAGGTTCTAGTGGGGAAAGGTCTTCCATGCCACAAGTCAAGTAGTAGGTCGGGTTGGAAACATAACTGGAAGGTAATGGATGAGTGGAGATAGTGAACTATGAAACCAACACTAGCAAGCCAAAGTATGGTGGAAATGATCACCTCTATTCTCCCTAAGGAGGGTAAAACCAATGAGTATGGGTCTAGAACTTCCAGGTCTAAGTAGGGACATACATACATAATATCAATTCATCCAAGTCCACATATTTATATGACAGCCAGATCATGACACTAGATGCTAAGAGATGTCACAAGAATGAGTATAAGAGCAATAATAACCATAACACAAGATAATATATGCCGAGTCATAAACATGTAAATAATCAATTTGAACCAATGTCTGTCCAATGATAAGCTATTGATGCAACTCTGGGCACTATTGACTGCTCTGCAAATGACTAAATGACTACATCAATCCTCAAATCTAAGTGTCCCGAGACTCAGTCATGGCTGGGGAGAGTACTACAGTCCATCATCAAATAATGATACATCATAGATGCTCATCTCAGCATCTCATATGTAAGGGAACTGACTGAAAAGTGTACTGGAATCTGAAAAATAGAACAGGTCGGAGAAAAGGTTGCAAGTAGGTGATCAACCTGTAGAAGTCATGGTGACGGAGAAGACAGTTATGCATGGGACAAATGAAGATCCTTGACTTCTCGCGATGGCAAGCGTAGCGGCGGCACAAGTCGATGTAGATAATGTCGATAAGATGGTCGAGGATGATGAGTATTACAAAGAGAAAATGAAACAGATAAAAGAAACTCTGGTTAGGGAGAGAACAAAAGGGCAACAATTGAAGAGGAAGTTTGACGATACTTTGTCAGAGTTTGAAAGACTCAGGGAAGAATGCCAAGCTCTAGAATCAGATAAGGATGCACTAATGCTGTCAGGTGCAATCACCGAGGGAGAAAAGAGAGATATCAAAAGCATGGTTTCAGAGTTGGAAACATAGAGAAACGCAACCAACCAGCGAACAAAAGAATTAGAGACACGGAACAACTTACTAGAGAAACAACTCAAGATAGCTAATGAAAAGCAGCCCAATATTACTCCATTCTGCAGTCAAGCTTGTTTGTTGCAAAGGAAAATAAACCAGGCTCAGTTGAAATTGGTGGAAGAAATATATAAGATTAAGCAGATAGAGGCTAGACTGAAGGAGATAGGAAACGACTCGTCAGAGTTCAGGAAAAGGTTATTCGAAGTTGCATAACTGTGCAAAGTTAGTTAGCTTGGATTGGAACCAAGACAATTTTTCCCAACAACATGCCCCAAAAGACTACAGGAGGATTGAAGATGGAGTTGGCACTCTTGGATTTCAGTAGCAGAGCAACATCAAGATTAAACACAATAGTTGAAAAGACTGTGAAAAAGTGTAAGGAATTCTACAAGAAGATGTGCACAACACACAATAAATTTCAAGCTTCAACAACAACCAAGGTTCAGGATTTTCCAGACAAAGATCAACATTTGAAGAATCTCCAGGACAAGTTAAAGACATATGAGCAAAGCATTAAGAAGATCGAAAACATTGGCGAGGAAGCAATTATAGTCTAGGTTGTGCAAGCTTCGGTTCATAAATATCTCTTTGAGGAGTTGTTGATGCAGACCTCACCAAAGGTGAAAGAAATAGAATCCTAGCTAGCTAAACATGAAGTAACTGCACAGTTTCTAGAGCCAGTGGACTGTTGAGTCATCAAAGAAGAAGCTGCTACATGGAAAGTTTTTATTGGAGGATCAGCTTGGCCCCCTGAGTTTTGTCTTGTGTACATGTGGCACTTTTTGTATATTATCCTATTTTATTTTTATTTTCCTAGTTTAAGACACTAGAAGACAAAATTTTGTAATCGAAGAGTTAGAGAAGCCTAAAAGGCAGGGGAAGCCTAAAAGTCATCTGTAGAAGTATAAATAGGGGTAGAGTAGAACTGAGAAAGGACTTTTTCTAGCGCACATATGATGAAGCTATTTGTATGAGAACTACTTTTATAAATAAAGAGAACCAAATTTTGCTGGAGGAAGGACTGTACGAGTTTCCAAATGGATTATGTGGATTGCTGAATGTTGAACTATTTCTGTTTAGCTTGCTACATAACTGTGAGATTGTTCCAACCCATTGAATTATTTCTGCAGTTTATGAATGATTTTATTTTTTGTTAGAAATCTCGTGCACTCGGCCTGTATTTAGTGCATCTGTTTTGGCGGAAATGATGAGGCCTGATGGTTCTTCTTCGATTTCTGTTTTGAGTGGAGAACCTTTATCAGCTGAGTTGGCTCATGAGTTAATGGGTATTCAGGGCCCATTCTAGCTTGGTGTTTTCCTTGCATAAGTCTACCATGTATTGTTGCTTGTTACAGAGGGTGTTCATGATATCAGTCTCTCGAGACTCATGCAAACGGTTGATATGCTAAAGTAGGGAATACCAGATCCATCTCTTATGAATTCATCTTCAACTGTAGTGGGTGTCTATTCACAAGGTTCGAATGTAGTATTTGACAGAGAGGAGCGAGACACTTTGCAGGATGATTCAACTGAGTTTTTGGTTGATCCAGTGTTCATTCACACAAAGTTGCTTGAACAAGAGTTCTCTTGGTACAATGTTGCATCTTTGAGAAAAGCACTTTCACTTTACTTCAATTCATCATCTTTTAGGAAGAATGGGTTTGTTCAGTGTTTTCCATCACGACTATGATATGATGATCATTTTGATGTGCATAGCGAAGCCTTGTCTCACTCAAATAAAGATGAGAATGGCTCTCAAGGGCATCATATACTCGATAATTTACATAGTAGATTTTTGGGGACTAGTGGATCAAGTCCTAGTGAAGTTAACTTCTATGCTCTTCCATTGAAGGTGTCAGACGATTCAACAAAGATTCAGCTTGAGAGCTACACGTCAATGCTGAAGCAACTCCGTGATCAGGGAATTTCAATGCCATGTCGTTTCTTTGCAAGGCAAATCAGTGAGCGTGACTGGCTTCGGAATGCAGCTCAAATATGGGATATGGTCAAAAGGTCTTCGGTTATTGCTGATTATAGCAAAACACTTCAAAGTTTCGGGTTATACTGGAGTAAATATAGAACTGAAGGTCAAGCGCTTGGAGAATCTATCGGGTGCCCGTGGGTATCTAGGTCTGGACTCGGAGTTATGTTAGTTGTTGCACGGGTTTGAGCTTTGAATAAATCGGGTTTTTTGATTGAAATCTTTAGACAATAAGTTATTTCGTGAGCAACAGGAAAGGTGGAGCAATCAGTGCATGTTTTGGCAGCTGATTACATACATCATCTGGCAGTGGTTTCTAGAGTTAGCAGAGGCAGCTGAGCATATCAGAGAATTTCCACTGTTGGAGGTCGTGTGGAGTTTGGTCCCACGATTTTCTTTCAAGCAGTTGGCACGATTTTTCTTCCAGTTGGCAGCCACAAGCTCACAAGATTTGTATTTGAAAAGATCTGTGTCGGATAAGCTTGACTTTTTCTTTGATGATGTGGCAGTAGAGAGGAGCACACTGTTAGTTTAGAGTGGCCGCCAATCTATTTGGGCCCATTATGGTTATAAGTATTTTAGTAAAGTATAGTTCATTTTAATAAAGTAGATTAGGTGATGAGAAAAAAGTGGATCTAGAGCTTGTCCACTTTTTATCTTTTTTGTTTATTATTATTTTATTTTTATTTTTATTTTTTAAAAGAATGAGCCTTTTGTGGCCTATAAAGAGCAAGGCTCTTTCATTGTACAAGGATGGAATTTTTGGTTGGGAGGATTTTTCCCCAGAGTTGAATAATAGAAAAACTCATGTTGGGTTCCTTGATTCATTTGGGCATCTTTGTCATGGTCCTTCGTTTTTCATAAGCTGTAGATTTAAGCCTAGCATAGAAGGCTATAACCTAGCTCACTGGGCAAACATTTGCGGTTGTCAACTTGTTTGTCGGCATTATGCTTTTGAAGGTCTTAGGAGTAATGGAAAGTAGTTGGTTATACTTCCATTCTCCTTGCCTTCGATTGTGGGACGTACCAGCTTAGTCTCTCTTCTGTGAACCCCAAGGCTTCCCTGAGTCCCCTTTTGACTCCATCCTCCCTTCTGGTACATGCACTGGTCTTCCCTCGAGGATTGATCCTCCCTTCCCTACCTGTCCATCAAGCAACAATCTTTTTCCTTTTTGTTACCCATGTTTTTCTAATGCAACCTCTTCAGATCACCTTGCCCACAGCCTTACTTGCCTTAGAGATCCTACCCCAAGGAAACCCCCCTAGAGCTAGAGAAGAGCCAGCCTGAAGCGAGGAGAGAGGGGTGTGGTGACATTGGCCTCTCTCTCGAGAGTTGTCATCGGGTCGGCGCGCCAGCAGTTTGGACTTCAGCATGCGTGTGCCAGTTTCGGGCAACAACAAAGAAGCCACTCGGTTTTGAGACACATGACAGAGAGACTCATGTGTGCAAATTGAAGAAAGCCCTGTAAGGTTTGAAGCAGGCACCTAAGACATGGTACGACAGAATTGACAGCTTCCTAACTAGTTTGGGCTTTACCAAGAGTAAAGCAGATTCCAACCTTTACTACAAGGTTGAGGAAGGGAACCCAATGATACTCCTACTGTATGTAGATGACTTGTTTGTAACAGGTGAGGATGGGTTGATTGCTGACACGAAGAAGAAGCTTGCTGCTGAATTCAAGATGAAAGACTTGGGCATGATGCATTATTTTCTAGGCATGGAGGTGTGGCAGAATGCGGATGGAATCTCCTTGGGACAAGGGAAGTATGCAGTAGAGATCCTAAAGAGGTTTAAGATAGTGGACTGCAAGGCCATGACCACACCTATGGCATCGAACTTGAAGCTATTAAGTGATGCTTCATCAAAGTCGGTTGATGCTATGATGTATCATTAGATGATTGGGTCCTTGATGTACTTGACGAACACGAGACTAGATATTTGCATTGCTGTGAACACATTGAGCCAATTCCTGACAGATCTGAGACATGTTCACCTGATTGCTGCAAAGCATATTCTGAGGTACCTGAAAGGTACAGTTGATTATGGGCTCAAGTATGAGGCGAATCAAAAGATTAACCTGGAAGGTTATGTGGATTCAGATTGGGCTGGCAGTGCCATTGATAGGAAGATCACTTTGGGGTGCTGCTTCAGTATGGGATCAGGTGTGATCTCTTGGTTTAGCAGGAAGCAGTCCTACGTGGCACTGAGTATAGCCGAAGCAGAGTATGTCGCAGCTTGTTCGACTAGTTGTGAGGCGGTATGGCTAAGGAAGCTACTGTCTGATTTGTTTGGTCTCCAGTTGGATGCTACTTGTATATATTGCGACAACCAGAGTTGTGTGAAGTTGTTGGAGAACTTGGTGTTCCATGACAAGTCGAAGCATATCGAGATCAAATATCACTATATTAGGGATATGGTGCAAAGAGGAGCAGTGAAGCTCCAGTATGTTGCGAGGGACGAATAGATCGCTGATGTGTTGACCAAGCCATTAGCTAGAGTGAAGTTTGAGTACTTCAGGGAGAAGCTTGGTGTGCTCCAGATTGAGGATCCTTCCAAAGGGATGTGATGAGTCCGTGAGCCTTTCTGACATAGTGGTAGGATTGGTGCCTCCCATGGTCAGATGTAAGTGCAGAGCCCTTCCCCGAATGTAGTAGGTGTGTCCTACCATGACGGCGGATGTAGGTGTAGAGCCCTTCCCCGAATTGTAGTAGGTGTGTCGTACCATGCCAATGGACTTAAGTGCAGAGCCCTTCCTCAGATGGTAGTAGGTGTGTCCTACCATGCCGATGGATGTAAGTGCAGAGCCTTTCCATAGATGGTAGTAGGTGTGTCCTACCATGCCAGTGGATGTAAGTGTTGGGGCCTTTCCCTGGATGGTAGTAGGTGTGTCCTACCATGCCAGTGGATATAAGTGTTGGGGGCCTTTCCCTGGATGGTAGTAGGTGTGTCCTACCATGCTGGTGAATGTAAGTGCTGGAGCCTTTCTCGGATGGTAGTAGGTGTGTCCTACCATGTCGATGATATAAGCGTTGTTGATAAAGACCTACATGGAGGCTAGGCTTACAACCAACACGAAAAAGGGCTAGCTTTGTAGAACTTCCTATGACGAGAAGAATTGAGAGATAGCACCATTTGATCGAGATAGCGGGAGCAATGATGATGATGATGATCCAGTGATGATCCAGCTTTGATGATGATCCAGTGACAAAGACTTGTGTTGATAAATTGTGTCAAGAGAATACCTTCCTAGTTAAGAGGGAGTGTTGATGTATTTGTAACTTCGGAATGTATTCACTTGTATATTTCATATTGTATTTCATTGGTCCTCGATGTTCCTATCGGGAGAATCATTAATGTAATCAAGTCATGTAAAGTCATAGAGGTTAACCCTCCTTCGTTGATTGGGGGGCAAAGTCCCCATAGTTGTGAGGCACTAGGGTTATTAGATTCTCCTAGAGAAGTCGGCCCTGGTAAGTGATTGTCAAGTCAGAAACTAGTATAAATAGAGAGTGAGCTTCTCTATTTGAAACACACACTCACCCAGCTATAGCGCATAGGTGAGAGAAGAGGAGCTCACACAAGTGAGAGAGAGAACAGTTGTTGGAGATCATCTTTCTGTCTTTGAGTTTTACTGCTGCCATTGGTGCTCATTCTATCTCTGAGGAAGTTGCGGGGTTTTCTCCTTTATGGTTTCCCCGAGGAAAATCTTTGTGTCTATTGTCTCTTGTGATCGATTGTTGTGCATGTTATTCTCTCAGATAAGATTATAAGATAATACTGTCTAATTGATAAAAATCTAACAGGGGGGTGCTCCCACGCAACATAGTACATCAAATTGACATCATTGGAAAATATGTAAGAAATATTACAAATTGTAAAGGCAGAAATTAATTAACACATTCACCATTCAATCTGCTGAGTATGAGTGTTTTACATTACATTGGCATCATTGGAAGCTAGGTAAGAAATATCACAAATTGTAAAGGCAGAACTTAATTAACACATTCACCATGAAATTTGCAGACACATAAATTTTGGCAAACTGCCTAGGCAAAACCCACAATGGGAAAACCTGTTTCTGAGAGAGAGTAATTTTATCTCTTTAGTAAAATAATGCAACAACAGATTACAACATATCTCAACCAAGCGGACCAATTTTCAGCCTCAATTTCAGTGCCAAACAGTCTCGAAATCTGTGCAAATTCTTCTCGAATAGCATGCTGAAAGTACTGTATGGATAGGCTGTAAATTACAGTCAATTCCTCCTCGAATTGCGTGCTGCCAGTATGGTCAGAAAATCTCGGTATGTGTGCTTGCTGTCTCAGCAAAAACACCCTCAAATTTTGTGCCCACTCTGCCTCGAAATTTGTGCCAGCTACAGTAAAATCGTACTGATTGTATGGACTGTATGGAATTGTATGGACTGTAAGGAATATATAGACTGTCAAAATCTAGCTCTTCGAAAATTGTGCCAGCAGCCTTGGAATTCGTGATGCTGTAAAATATTTCACTGCATGGGAATGCATGCCACAGTCTCTGTCTTTCTGCTGCTCCTCTTCTCAAGGACTCGACTTTCTCTCTCAAACTTGCTCTCCAACTCTCTTGGTGAGTGAAAATGAGGAATGGGTGCATTTTTTATTGTTTTCCTTGTCTTTTCATTTGTAGCTGAAAGGACACTAGATCAAGGGCCCACATTTAATCTAGTGTTTTCTCGTCAATGGATGAGAAAAATCACTTTTCTCTCCATTAAATATGTTCTCTCTCTACTACACTTGAATTTATTTAAAATGTCACTTTATTCTCTAAAGTGCATGAATTACTCATCTCAAGTAATTAATACAAGGGTCTTATTGCTTGTCCCCTTTTAGTGACTAAGGCACAAAATCACTGGGGGAACACTTCCCTAGGTACAAAAATTCAACATCAAGAAGTGCCAGAGCTGGCTGCTGAGGATGAGAATGGGGATTGAGAGCCAACTTCCACATCAGTCATTAATAACGGTGAATTTGCTGATCCCTTGGTGGATGCTGTCCTCTGGGATTGGCCAGGGTGGAGGGGGCCTGGCTATATAAACCTGAGGGAAGTGCAGGATTCCAGCTCTCATAACATCCAAGGCCATGGAGAGTTAAGTCCGATGGAATCCTGCCTGCACTGAATAGGTTTGCCCTGTCCCTGGGCTGTATAGAGCTGAGCTATCTATTGGTCTGTCTGCTATTCTGGTGGTGTGTAACATGTGGCTTGGAATGGCAGCTCCATAAGAATCGTGTGGAGATTGGTCGACCCCTAGGGGCCGGTCACTGATCTGAATAGGTTTGCCCTGTCCCTGGGCCGTATAGAGTTGAGCTATCTATTGGACTGTCTGCTATTCTGGTGGTGTGTAACATGTGGCTTGGAATGGCAGCTCCATAAGAATCGTGTGGAGATTGGTCGACCCCTAGGGGCCGGTCACTGATCTGGAGTCTGAAGGATCATCTGAAGGTCCATCTGAGATAGATTTTGAAAAATTATAGATAACAGTGACAAAATTACCTAAGACAAATAATATGATGAAAATTATGAAATGAATCAAGTTAAAATAATTATTTTCTAAGTATTAAATTATTAACAAGGGTAGGAAGAAGAAGGTGCCTGTTGCACGTGTTGAGAAAATGTTTGCAGATGTGCAGAGTTGTTTTGCGCTTGCCTTTGCTTCTCAGAGTGGTGATGTTGCATGCCAACTCAACAGTTCCTGAGAAAGGTTTCACTGTTGACAAATTTGGTTAGCCATCACAGCTCTACAATGATGGACATATATCTCCAGGGACCTTTAGTCTTTCAGGTTTAAGAGAATTTCACAACAGTTTGGGATTCAACTTGGATATGCCAATTGCAATCCAGGTTGTCTAGAAATTCCTGTAGCACAATAAGTTATTCTGGAATTGCGGTTTGTTTAGTTGCTCGAGTGTCATGTTTTAAATTTGTGGTTGAACAAGGAGGACACAAGGTACATTTAATGTGTCTATGTCATAGCTGGAAGTAAATGCAGTGAAAATAGAAAATGTTACAGATTCTTAATGGTCTGTTCCAGGCTAAGTTGAGTTTCTGTTTGTCAAAGACAGTCAGATTTTATGAACATTTTTAGGCTTGTGAGTTCTTGAAATGCCTTTATATCAGGGGCTTGTGTCTGTATCCTGTGTGTTGGATGCCGGACACACTAGGACACATGTCAGACATGCCCTAGATGCGTTCTAACGTGTCAGACACTAAGGCATGAAAAAATGTGTTTCCTACTGATATGGGTTAGCACAGCAGTACTGGGTTGGCATTAGCCAACTTGGATCTTAACGAATCAGTGCTAGGACTTGTCACTTTTGATGATTGTGATCCTTTTAAGGGGTCATTCTCCACACCAGCAGATGCAGATTTTGGATTGGATATTGAAGATGAGGAGGATGGAGGAGAGAGAAGGGGCAGTGGTGCTGATTTTAATGATTCTAACATGGAGGACTGTTGACAGTGGTGAGCTGTGAGATTCTTCCATTTACAATTGAAGTATCTACTCTATTTTGTATTTTCCGTTGCCATTCCTACCTATAGTATCAGTGACTCAGTATCACTATCTAATGTCTATGTAGTACATTTTTATTTTGATAACCTCAAATGAGTTAATGAGGAAACTGCAGTTTATGGTTCCAAGTTCTAAATTCTAAACTTCTATTTTATGACATATGTCTATTGAATATCTAATACCTTTTGTGTTTAATCATCATCGATGTAGTAACTAGTTGTATCATGATTTTTAAAATTTTCTAATAACTAATTTCTTTTGTGTTTAATTGTCATTGATGTAGTAACTAGTTGTATCAATATTTTGGAAAATTTTTAATTTTTAATGAAATGAATCACTATGTCTATATTTCAGTTTTATATTTGTAATTACTAACTTGTATTTTTTTTTAAATATATATAAAACATGTCCTACATGTCTGGTTTTTGAGGTCAATGTGTCTCATGTTGGATACTTGTATCCACGTGTCCTTCATGTCCAGTGTCCCTCTGTCATGTGACTTACCTGATAACTGACCTTGCATAGAGCTCAATTCTGTTGTCTTGTACTTGGTTCAAATGGGACTTTCCAATTTTGAGCATTATATAACTTGATTGGAGTAGATACATGCAAGGTCTGTGTTATCCAAGCCTGTCAAGTTTTCCTCCATCCTATAGCTTTATTTCTGGGCCATTTCAAAGGAGCTTTGATACCAGACTTTTAGTATTCAGACAGCCATAATTTGAACCCTATCTAGTCACTTACAATAACTCTTTGTTAATTGTATGTTAGATATTTGCATGGTGTGTACAAAGTTTTACTGTTTTAGCTTCTAGAGTAAACAACTTCATTTTAACGAGCTTCAGTGTTCCCATTTTTATTAGCTTTTTAGATGCATGTTCTGATTTATTGAATGTGCCAAATGATATTTACAGACATCCTTGCATGGGAGCTGTCCTGTTATCAAAGGACAAAAATGGGTCGCTACTAAATGGATTAGAGATCAAGAACAAGTGGATTGATAAATTCGGAAG
The DNA here is from genome assembly GCA_001517045.1 of Pseudotsuga menziesii. Classification (NCBI taxonomy): domain Eukaryota; kingdom Viridiplantae; phylum Streptophyta; class Pinopsida; order Pinales; family Pinaceae; genus Pseudotsuga; species Pseudotsuga menziesii. Next base: position 128,730 of record LPNX010637461.1, on the reverse strand, counting down.
CTGCCTTTGAATCCATATCTGTTTTGAGATTCTTGCTAGTTGTCTACAGATCTCTTGGAAAAAGCGGAGTTGGCTTCTCTATTGCTCTTACGTATTCGCATTTACTCCTGTTCACTTATCTGAGTTATGGCACTGTTCACATGATGTGCATATTCCCCATGCCTGTTCCATTTAATTCTTTATTTAACACTTCTACCTTGATAAAATTTGATCAGAGGCAAGCCGGCCAAGTCTCTGCTACTTATCAGGCGATCACTCATCTTTGGTACTTGTCAATTTTTTCTCTGATCTCAATATGTCTCCGACAATTAATTTTCGATCAACTTTGAAAGATGGTTATGTTAAAAATGTATTTTGATAGCCCTCGGTTTACCTTTTCCAGTAGTTAACCTTTCCGTTAACGCTAAATTTCCAAGGGTTCTTTGCATTTTGGTGGACAAAGTCAAGTAGCTCCTAATTTTATCAGCTTTTGGACATCGGATTTTGTAGCTCTATAATTAAGTAGTGACAAAAATAGTCAGGCTCAAGTCTGTTGATGGGTATTAATTTCTAATTGTAAGCTTGCCGTATTTATGCTATGTGGTCTAGATCTTCATTCTCATCGGGCATTATTGTTGGTACAATGTTATCTCGTCTAGATCTTAATTCTCGTAGGGCTTTATTGTTGCTACAAGTGAATGCCACGTCATGGATATAGCTTTTTCATCCAATCACAGTCCATGGGACTGCATTTTTTCTTTTGCTAGATTCAGTTTCCAATTATGATTTTTCAACTATATAATTGGTACTTAATAGAAAAAAAGTTTAAAGTTTCAAAGTGAATGTGAATGCATAGAGTAGTTATAACTATTGAAATGGTTTTGTCGATAATTTCCGAAAACATGGTAAGAAATGGCTTATTTCTATTAAGCATTGAAGTAAAATTATGATTTTTCAACCATGCAAGTGCATTCAGGAAACACGTTTGAAGTTTCCAAGTTGACATTAATTTAGGCACTTGTAGTTCATCTCCAAGAACATGGTAAGTTTCCAGGTAGACATAAGTGCAGGCAATAGTTATAACTATTGAAATTGTCTTGTAGATCATTTCCGAGAACATAAAATTATGATTTTTCAACCATATAATTGTACTAAGAAGAAAAGTTTGAAGTTTCCAGCTTGACATAAATTCAGGCCTTAGTTATAACTATGGAAATGGCCATGTAGATAATGTCCAAGAACATGGTAAGTTTCCAAGTGGACATAAATTCAGGCACTAGTTATAACTATTGAAACGGTTCTGTAAATCATCTCCAAGAACAAAGGAATGGCTAATTCTGTATTCGGCGTTAAAATAAAGAGATTAAATAAACTTAATACAAAATGAACCAACCCAAAGAGATCGAAATAAATACGTTACAAGTTTTTCTTTCATATGGAAATATGCACGGGAAACCCAGCAATACTTCCCCACATTAGTGGATGGTAGAGGTGGTAAACTGCCTGCCATCCTCACGTAAGGCCTAACCCCAAAGGACTCAAGGCTCGAACCCGTGACCTCTCCCCGAACCGAGAGAGTGTGCGCATTTCTTACCAATTGAGCTAACCCTTGGGGCTAAATACATTACAAGTTAAAATACATTTAACTACAAAAATTTCATATTTATGCTTGTGGGTAAAACAATAATGCATTTAATTCAGGGTCGCTCAGTGAAACCATTCCTCCTTTTTGTGACAATGTGCTACCCATATGCTTTGAAACAAGTAAAACTTAAACATTAATGCATTTAATTCAGGGTTTGCTCAATGAAGCCATTCCTCCTTTTTGTGATAATGTGCTACCCATATGCTTTGAAACAAGTAAAACTTAAACATATGCTTTGATAGGAGCACAATTGTTGGTGATAGATTTTAGGCTACTACAATATTTTATCTATTTTTGCTAGTTACGTATTGTTTTTGTCTTTCACTTGTTAAATTTGATTTTGGCTTGCTGATTTGTGCTTTCCTATTTTTGGTTTAAGGTCCAACAATTGACTGTTATTTAGTGGTTAAATTTTGGGAAAACAAATTGTCTATTTCCTTTGAAATTCAATTAAAAATGGTTAGATAATCAATGATTTACTTGAGTCAAGCACAACCTAGGAAATTGTAGATGAAAAATCATGATTTTTGGGTCTCGGAAAAATGACCAAGTTGAAAAAAGTCTCAATAAATGGACTTGTTGATGCCTAAATTGACATGTAGACATCAACATAGACAACGCTCTAGAAAGGCTAATCGAGAAGAAAGTGGGATTGGTACTAGGGAGTTTTAAGCCCTTAACTGGGTCTGAAAAAGATGATGTTCCTCCCAAAGAGTAGTGCTCACCTTCATTTAGGAGAATTTTGTGTTGAGGTTTTATAGTACTAAGGGAAAATATGCATAATTACTCAGACTAACACAAATAAATGTTTGCTCATGTATACTTATGACTATAATTGTTTAAATCTAGATTATCACTATTTACTATTTAATCCCTTGGGAAATAGGAGCATTGAGTATTGATAAATTAAAGGAATGTAAATTGGTTTTTGGAATGCACATATTTTTAATTATTTATTTATAACAAAAATGATTATATTTTGTATTAAATTACAGTCGCATTGGTCCAAGACATTCACATAATTCATTTACATGTTTTCGACAATTACTACATTACCTCTATATATGTCTATTCACCCATTGAACATGTGATCCATTCATTAGGGTTGACCACTATTACATATACATTTACATAAATTTATCCCTTATAGCCTCATATATGCCTCCATTGGATTCATATCATGTATCTATAACCTCATATATGACCCCCCTTGGGTCCTATCATAGTACCTTCCTTTGAAAAGCTTTCTCCTCGAAGCTTTGGAATTAATGACTTTACATGTGATGAAACCAAGTAATAGGATTTTCTTATGTTTTTGCTTTCTTGTTTCCATTGATGGTGATCCATCCATTCGAATTCGATTGTCTCAATTCTTGATAGTTGGTTTTTGCGTAACTTTGATTCCATGTGTTGTCATTGTGTGGAGCAATTGAGTCCGGTTGATCTCTCAATAATCGAATCCGACTATCATGTTGGATGATAAATAATAATAATATATATTAGATGATGCATATTACAATGATGTCTTGGCCTTAAATATGGCTTTGGCATTCATGATGAGGAGACGTCTCCTTTCATAATGACTTAATTAACCTAACTATTAATTGTTTAATTATTTAACTATTATTTTATTAATGTTTGTTACATTGCCACTTCCTTTAAGGAAACTTTGTCCTCAAAGCTTACGTATTTTCCTAGTGTCGTTCTTTATTCTGACTCGGTGTCGATATTAGAATCGGATGAGGTCTCTTGCGCAGAGACTTGCACTTCCTTTCCATTGATGATTTTGCATTGTATTGTCTCATTGTACCTACATTTATGACCAGGGGTTCAGTCATCACTGGATCGACGACATATGTTTTCTTCTTTTTTCTATTAGAGTAAATGTTAGATGACTTCGATCTATTTTTCATTTCATAGGCATACGATTGAGGTTTGTGGCATTGATGACCGGGTAACCAAGTATCTGCACAGTACCTACATTGTGTCTCTTTTTCTTGTCAATAATGGTTATCGCCTCTTGTTTTAATTCCTTCCAATTTGCGTTCTGCGGCTTTTGCTTTATGTCTTGCTACTCCTACGTTAGGTATGTCATGCAACTTTAACTCTTTTTGAAGGTATGGTTTAAGACCTCTTAAATAGGTTTCGAGTCTTTGCTTGTCAGACAACCCAAATACTCATGTCGATAAGGATTCCCACTAATGTGTGAATTCCTCAATGCTTCCAACCTGTTGTAATCTCGTAAGTTTATTGAAAAATTCATCTTCGTTGATTCCTTGAAACCTATTAAAAAAATCATTTTTGAACAAGTCCCAGGTGTAGGTAAAATTATCTCCCCTCCACCATAAGTACCAATTATAGGTGTATCCTTCCATATGCATTGACGCATATTTCACCTTCTCCTTGTCAGATTGAATATTGTAAATGTCGAAGTATTCTTCTGCTTTGTTTAGCCAAGCAATGCATTTTTCTTCACTCCCATTGTATTTCGACAACTTTATTTTTGCCTTAGGTGGGTACACTTTGTGAGGACGATATTGATTTCCTTTTGCCTTACGATTTGATGGTGGCTCGGAACTATTGGACGATGAAAGTGACATATTTGAACTGCTTCACTGTTGGCGGTGATTTTTAGCCTTTTTATTCTCTACTATCTTACTGATAGCATCTATTTTTTTGTTTAATTGTGCCTCCATATCTGGCAGTACTTTTGTTTCTATGTCTTGCTTAAGCGTCACATTTTTAATCTTTATCTCTCTTTGCAATTCTTCTTGAACTTTGCGAGTGTTTCATGGGTGGCAACATGAAATGAGACCATCTAACATGTCTGGACTGTTGACTTGGCCCAGATTGGGTATGAGGTTTTGTAACATCTCGATTAATGTATTATGGTTCTGCGTCATGGTGCTCACGTTCTGTGTTAAGGTGTTTATGTTTTGAATCATGGTACTCATTTTGTCATCCAGGTCTTTTTGTTTTTCGCTCAGGATGTCAAATTTTTTATCCAACCTTCTTTCTAGTACCAGAACAAGCTCGTCTTTGAGTACTGTATTATTATTTTGCATCTCTTCCTTCAAGCCTTTTTGGTTAGCGACAAGGGACTTGATGTCCTTCTCCATTTTTTTCGATTTTCTCTTTCAGTTCCTTCATGGTCTTGGACCTTGTATGCAAAGGTGATGTCCTTCTCCATTTTTTTCAATTTTCTCTTTCAGTTCCTTCATGGTCTTGGACCTTGTATGCAAAGGTGTGTATTTCAACGCTATTTTGGCTTTTGAGGTGAAATTTGAATAATAATATATTAATTAATTAATATTATTATTATCGTTTTTTTTTTCTTTTAAAATGGAGCAACCGAGTCCGGTTGATCTCTTAATAATCGAATCCGACGATCATGTTGAATGATAAAATAAAAACAATATATATTAGATGATGCATATTACAATGATGTCTTGTCCTTAAATATGGCTTGGACATTCATGATGAGGAGACGCCTCCTTTCGTAATGACTTAATTAACTTAACTATTAATTGTTTAATTATTTAACTATTATCTTATTAATGTTTGTTACATTGTGAGTTCTCCAATTTATTGTAGCTATTGTTCTTTGATAATATCTTGTTGAATAATAGTTTTCTGGTGCCTTGTTCAGTATTTAAGTGCCATGGATATTGTTGAGTATTCCATCTTCTTCTACTTTCCTTTCTTGGAATCTTTCCTAGTAATGATGATGTCAAGATGGTTTCACGCTTAATGGTTTTTCTTCCTTCTATACATTGATGTCATTGATATTCTTTCAAGAGATAATTGTGTCCTTTGTCCTATGTGCTTGGTCTTTGATCAATCTTGCCTTTGAGATTATACCCTCATATTTGTCATGTACATCTTCAAGCCAAAGCTCAACTTCTTCAAGTATTTTTTGGCGCCCTTGTAGAATCTTGTCTTCTTTCTCCTTTTGAGGCTACAATGTGATGCCATTCATCAATTTTTTATGTCCTTCAGTTATGGATTGTATTTATTCTTTTACGGCATCTATATTAGAGCTTCTTTGACCTTCTTGCAAATTTCATTTTCAAGTGTTTGATAGTCTCTTCATCTAAGATCCTTGTTTTTTCTTGATTTTGACCATGCTTCATTTCTTCTTTCCATGTCTTGACCTCATCCAATAATATTTTATTATGATTTCTTAATCTATATATTTCTTCATCCTTTTTCAAATTTTCAATTAGCTTGTCTTTTTGCCATTTATCTTTCCAGTTCATTTCTTTTTTCAATTTATCAACCTTCTTAATGAGTGCTTCATTAAGGGACTGCATCTTAGATAAATATTCACATTTCTTCTTGAGTTCCTTATATACTTTTTTTAATTCATCTGGAATTTTATTCATCTTTCCATGTTTGAGTCTTTGATCCATTGTTTTGAGCCTAGATTTCTTCAAATTCTCCCCGTTTGGAATATAATTTAGTGTCTTTATTAAAACTCTTCCACCACCTAGAAGCTTCATTCTTAAAATAATAAACTACTGCAAAAGTACTCATACCATCTTCTTTTATCCTTCTAAATCATTCCATAGGTTTGATCCTATCTTTATCTCCATCTCCACTACATGTAGGTATTTCTATTTTTTTTTCTTTCATAATTGATGTCCAATCCAAAGCCTCAAATTCTAACCTCAATATATAACGAATTGTCTCATAAATTAATAATACGAAGTTTCCAACATATTCTCTTGTTTTTCCTCTTTCCAATGGTTTTTGAATCACATAAATCAGACCTTCCAGTCAAAAGTTATGCAAATTTTAATATTACAAACCTTTTAAGACCCTAATTTGGAGATTGTTTTTCTAGTGATCTTCAAACTGAGTTCTCTGTAATTTATTCCCCTCTAGGTTTGAAACTTCATCATGTAGTTGTTGGACATGTATTCTTTGCAATGCCACATGTTTGGCCTAACTTTGATGTTCCAATAAAAAGTTATTGTAATTTTCTCAAAACTTGTTATTTTTACTCCTTCCAACAGAGAGAAAGTGTACACCTTGCAATGTGTCTAGTATTTCAGATCTAAATTTGAAATTGCTTCCACGAATATTGCAATCCATCTTCTTTCATGTGAAATAGCTCTCACTCAATTTGGGTCTTGCATGCTCCATATATAACAGTTTTCCTCGGAACATTTGTTTGAGACTAGTTTTTGGACTAGTAAAACCCCTCAACTTCAACAGAGTATAACTTTAAACCTGTAACGAATCAGGACCTGAAACTTATACCACATATAGCTCGGTTTTCTAAAAACCTGTAGTAAGATCACATAATTGTTTATGTTATATGTTAAGGCTTAAGTGTAGGTCGTCTTACATTTACAAGCCTTGTAAGGGTTATTTTAGAGGTGAAACTCAAATAAAAATTAAGCATTTTGGTAGAAGTTAGGGATACATGTGTTTCTCTCCCCCTTTTTATTCTCTTGAAGCATCACTTCTAAAACATTTAAAATAAGTCATACTATAATAAAAAATGTCTTAGTTAATAATAGGGCTACATGAAGATAAATGAAGAAACTAACCCTTGAATTAGTCTCTAACTATAATCTAAATAACACTAGGGTCTAGCATTGAAGAAAAGTTTTCAAGGCATGGGAAGCAAAATTGATCATGTATGCAATTTCTTAACTTGCTAGGTTAAAATAACCATGTGACTCTCATCCTTCATCCTTAGTAAAGTCCATAGTTCAACCAAACAATTTCATAGCCTCTTAAGTTTTCCATGGAAAACAACCAACCTCAATCAATAGTAGGAATTGGAGAAAACTAATGCTCTCCTTGATGTTTTAGACCATATGTGACATAGTGTTGATAGTTTAGAGCATATGTGACATAGTGTTGATAGTTTAGAGCATATGTGACAAAGTGATACATTGCTTAATATTTGTTTACAACCAAATCAATAAGGTCATGATCTGTAAATTTGATGATGCAAATGTATTTGACGAGAAACCCAACCCTTGTATATATGCATCATATTCCAAAATGATTCCAGCAATTTTTTGTTGCAATTTTGATCCGTAAATGAGGGAGTTTAACCCACTCACTTCACAAACATGGATCCTTAGTGGAAACAATATATGATCTTTGTTATTAGTCTTATGTAGAGATCTCTGTCTTTAAAATGGCTTATAAGGCTTTTGTGCTCAATGCAATTATGAGTGCAAACAACTCTTATTAGTGCCCTCCAACAACACACGATGGTTATGTTTGCAATGCTTTGTTTCCAAGTCAAATTCCTTCACATATACTAGGTATTGTAAAGTGGAACCACAATAGATCTGTTGGGCTTTAACTTAGTCCAATGTCTTCATTAACTAATAAACCAAACCTTTGATCAAATGAGTGAGATGCGTTTTTACTGGAACACAAGGCAATATTTGATGTGGAAAAAACCCACTTATGGGCAAGCTTCAACACAAGATGTTTGAAAAGAAACCACTCATTGATTTTTCATTAAGCAAACACAAGCTTTTATATCTTTACATCAAGAAAACCACCTTAACAAACTAGGAGACAAGATTCTTTGAAATAGAAACCATAATATAATACTAGAGATATGATCTCACCTACTCTATGAGAATATGAAACCATCATAATTACGCATTGAAAATAAGAGACCAAAAAGGCTTCATCACACCCAAACCACAATAATTCTCTCTTAACAAAATAATAATAAGAAATACATATGCTAAAATCCGAGGAACTAAAATCCCTATCATTTATCTTGATAAAAGAAGCATTGGCCTCAAATCCTCTTAGGAGAGGGAAAATGTTATTGCATCTAATGCTAAGAAATCCAACGAGCTTGGTGCGGAAGTTGGTCTTACACAATACAAAGGTAGAAAGTGGTGGATTCCTGAAGAGTATGGTGAGACAAAGACCAATGATTGAAATTGCATAAACCAAACTCCGCCCCACAAGCCAAATGAGACAAAGCCTTGCAAATAATTCCCAAATGAAGAAATTATGTCTACAAGATGTAGATCAACAAGATTGAACCCAAATCTAAATTGGTTTGGAAGAATGCTCAAAGACAAATGAAACACTCCCATCAAACAAGTTGCTAAAAAGGCTATAACACCATATAAAGTGTTGTGATCCAAATGATGATCCATTGAAGTAGAACCAACCTATTTCATGACTCCAAAAAGTATTGCAACAAAAACCCATCTTGGGGACATTGATTCCATGAGAAAATGTTAAAGCAAAGCATATAAAGTCTCATAGTGAAAGATACCATAACATGCTTGTGATAATGCATAAAGAAGTGGGAAAAATCACCTGGTAAGGTAGTGTTACAAAGAAGCCCAAAGTACAAGTTGTTGTTTGAACATAATCTATGAAAGAGAGTAATGACCACAAATGTCAAGTGTTTTTTTTCCTCATAAATAATGGTGAGATACCATAGCAATAGACAAAAGACAGACGAAATCATCTTGGCCAACAATAATCATCTCTCTATGTGTGTATGTGTGGTCGTGTGTGCGTGTGTGTGTATATAGATGGATGAACAATCATGGGCCATTATATGTATACATAATTCCCCCTTAATTGAAAATGCTATTAGCGTTCGATAGATTTCAAACCCTAGAGTATATGAAAAGAATCTAAAATCTTTGTAACCATGTTATGTGATATAATTAAACCAGAAATTCAGAACAAAGAAAAAAAACACAAGGGAGAATAGATAAAACCAAAATAAATTCTCTTGTATGAAAGATTTTCAAAATAGAGAGCTATGTTCACTTGCCTCTTCAACGGGACAACTTCCAAGAGAAAAAAAACCAAATACAATGACACGTTTTGACTAAACATTACCCAACTTACTATTTTATAGATGGTGCTTCAATAGCCAAAGTCTTATCCACTTGTGGTTCAACCTTATTCTGCCAATCAAATGAAAATGTCAATAACAAGATCGAACCAAGGTGAAAGTTTAATTCCATCATCACCAACATTTTCTTTTCTTATGAGTTCCTTCAACTTCTCTTTGCTTACATACTTAACATCTATAACCTCTTTTGGATTGGGATGTAAGGCAATGTACCAAATAGTTTAAACGAGGTATTCCAATTCATGCTCGCCCCATTTGTTATAAGGAGGCTTGTAAATTATGTGACCAAGTGGCACAAATTGATTGATTATGACATCTTTTGGAGAAATGCCTAGTTCATCATGCAACTTTTTACAGGCCATTGTAACCCCTAAATTTTTCTCCTTAATGAGATTATACTCCTTGAAAAGATGATGACTACAATAAGTATTTTTCCATACTGAACGAAATGCCACCTTTGTTATAAAACATTGTTTGAGAAACAATTCTTATTTCATATTAATAAAAACAAAATGGTGGGAAAATCCTACTCATGAGCAGAGTTCAACACAAGAAGTGTGAAAATAGATCTTTGACTGATTTTTCATTAAGGAAGCACAAGCTTTTATAGCTTTAGATTAAGAAAACCATCGTAACAAACTACCAGACACAATCCTAAGAAATAACAACCACAATACAATAATGGAGATAGAGATATGATCTATACCACTCCATGAGAATAGGAAACCATCTTAAGTACTCCATGAAAAATAGGAAACCAAAAAGGATTCATCACACCCAAACCACAATAGTACTCTTTGAACTCAGTGTTTAAAGTCATGGTTTAAATAATGTTGCAACTTTAAGTCAACAAAAAAAAACACTATTTTGAATTTGAGAGTTGAAGGCATGATTTTTGTTGTAGTGATATTAGTTATTAAGGTCACGGTTCAAAAAATGTTCCAGTTTTAAGCTTGAAGAAAAAAGGGGTGTTATTGACCTATCACCATATTTTGATTTGAGGGTTGATTTTAAGGTTGTTGTTAGAACAATGTTATTATCCTACCTAGGGGGTAATATTGGTGCCGGGGGGTGGTGAAGGACCCATTAGAGTAAAAGTGGAGGCCATTCTATCGACCCACTATATTGTTTTTTTTGCAGGATAATAACTCATGGGGAAAACTTCGAATTACTTCCTCTAATTTTGAGGATGGTACTCAAAGTAAACCCTAGATTCTTTAGCGCACAAGGCCAGGTCAACAAGGGCATACAATCATTACAATAATTTCTCATTATGAGCTCAACATGTCACTAACAAGAATAGAACCTGGGTGAGGAGGATAACATTCCATCCCACAACCATGCGAGCTACACTCACATGATAGGGTCCACTATATTGTTATGTAACTCAATATGACATTAAGATCATACACAATAGCCATTAACAATAAGAATCAATACAAGAGATTCAATAAGCTTTGATCTTCTTATTATGAAGTGAAAGCTTTTGATAAGATGAATCAACCATTTTCACTTGCCTCTTCAAGGGGGGTTCATCTTAATGAGTTAAGATCAACATACAATAGTTATTCTTCACATTAAATAAGGACTCCATCCTTATTTATAGAATCACCATTAAATACTAACCTTTTAATTTCTTAACCACCTAGTGGACCTTCTTTATTGAGGTCCCATTACATTTATTTAATAACTTATCAGGACTTATTTAATAATAACAATATAGTTGAGTGTTATGATCCTAACTAAGGGGTAATGAGGGGTGTTGGATGGACCATTACAATAGAAGTGGAGGCCATTCAATGTAAAGTGCATTGGGTCCATTATTCTGCTATTATTAAATAAGGTCCACTTTTCCGTGTTTCAATGGAGAGAAAAATTGTTGTTAGGGCTATAGAATAGGAAAGTATAATTGGAACTATGGCATATAATATATCATAGTAAATATCTAAAAAAAATTATTTCCAGTGTTGTTGGTCTTGTTGTAATAGGATTAATTTATCATAATATATGATCTTTGCAATGTTTGTATGATTGTCTCACAAAACCATGGAAATTGTTGTAATATCTCAAAGGTAAGTCCCAGACACTTGTAATTTTGATTATTTGCTTTATGGTGGTACTAGGCGCTTGGACCATGGACCATGGATATCGTGATGTTTATTATTGAAATAATAATAATAATAATAATTATTAACAATGGCACAACATGACAATAACGTTGCTGGGGGGTTCCGAAATACCATCTGAGAAGGGGTTGGGGTTAGAAGTTGCAACCCCCCCTAACAATACGCTTTCCCACCTAATTTTATCAATTTTGGATCATGGGGGTCCTAAAACCCATAAATAATGTCTTGCATGCAGTAACTATGCCCTCTAGGTGAGAATATTCCTCATATAAATGTTGGTGGGGCCCATTTCCACTTCACACATGAGATATGTGCTTAATTGACTAATTATGGTGGCATGCACTTAATTTTGAGTTACTGTCAGTTAATTTCAGTTAATATTGAGTTAATGTTAGTTAATTTCAGTTCAATTGAGTTACAATCAATTAATTTTAGTTAATATTGAGTTAATGCCAGTTAATTTTAGTTAAATTGAGTTATATTCAATTAATATAAGTTAATTTGAGTTAAATTAAGTTACAATCAGTTAATTTGAGTTATTCTCCAGTTTCACTAGTTGTAACTAACAGTTAGTTAGAGTCAGTTGGATAATTGGAGTTTGGCTTCAGTTAATTAATGTAATTTTCCAGTTAAAGTCAATAATATTCAGTTAATAAGATCAATTAGTGTTATCCTGAGTGCATGGGAGTGATCAAGGGAGACTATGAGTCAGCATTCGAGTTGTCTCCAGTGCATGGGAGTAAATTATGGGTGATTAATAAATCTGATGTAGGGGCATTCATATGGCTATATATGATTGTCATACATTAGGTTCTTTCATGGGTTTTAAATCTGATCTATTTGGAAGGAGTGATTAGAAATGATTGTGATTATGAACCATCTTCTAGTACAATTAATGTAGATAGAATTGATATGATTTGTACCATGTTTCTTTAGATTTTTGACAATTATTTTGGGACTGATATGGACTATCATGTGGTTGTACATGGAAACCCCATATTAGTCAATCATTGGGATTTATTTATTGTATATTTTCTTAATACTATGTCATGAAATTGGATATAAAATTTCTATCTGAGTTAGAAAAGTATTGGCCTAACTAGTTAACATAGAAAATTTTAATTATTTATCTTATGATCAAACCCTTTTGAATAAACATATATAAACATATCTGGTGTGCTAAGATCAGAATTCATCCCTCTTTAACTTGAAGAGATCCCATTCACCCTTCTTTACTTGTGACCTAGGTTGGGTGTGTTACCTTTGGGATGCAATATCACGAAGGTAAGTCCTAAACACCTGTGATTTTGATTATTTGCTTTATTTTGGCACTAGGTGCCTAGACTATGGACCATGGATATCATGATGTTTATTATTATTTATTTCTTCTTCTTCTTCTTATTATTAATTACGCAACATGGTCATAACATTGTTGGGGGGTTGTTGAATGTCATATGAGAAGGGGTTGGGGTTAGGAGTTGCAAACCCCCCCTAACGATACTCTTTCCCACCTAATAATTAATTTTGGACCATGGGTGTTGTAAAACCCATAAATAATGTCTTGCATGCATATGCATGCATGTAGTAACCGCGCCCTCCTAGGTGAGAATATTCCTTATCTAGATGTTGGTGGGGCCCATTTCCACTTCACACATGAGATATGTGCCTAATTCACTAATTATGGTTAAAGCATGCACCTAATTTTGAGTTACGATCAGTTAATTTCAGTTAATATTGAGTTAATGTTAGTTAATTTCAGTTGAATTGAGTTGAATTGAGTTACAGTCAGTTAAATTTAAGTTAATATTGATTTAATGTCAATTAATTTCAGTTAAATTGATTTTAAATAAGTTATATTAATTTAATATCAGTTACTTTGAGTTTAACCAAGTTACAATTAGTTAATTTGAGTCAGTCTCTAGTTAAACTGACAGTCAGTTAAGGGTTTTTTGGAGCTAAATAGATGAATTCGAATTAGCCATGCATGGGAAGTAGCATTTTAGAGTCAATATTAGTGAATTCAAGTGGTTCAATAAAAAATTGAATGAGTTAGTGAGTGTTAGGAAGCCCTAATGAATTGGGATTCCTTCCTTAATGGTCTAGAGTCAGATTCTTAGAGGTAAATCGAATTGGGAAAAAGGATTTGTATTGCTCTAGAAGTCATTCATTCATTGTTGTGTGCAGGTCGAGGAGCATAAAAAAGCATGGATCTGTTGGAATAGTGAATTCCAAAGGGGGATTCCCCCCCCCATACTTGCACAGTTTTGTAGGAAACTAGTCTATTGGTATGGGAGATCAATTCTTCTTGTTTTTGGATTCCCTAGTAGGGATCTGGAGGTGGTCTGTGTTCATATTATCCATGTGAAGTGAATGGCCTAGTATGGATTTGACTTGTGGTTCTAGGAGGACAATTTCTCCTTGTTTTTGAATGCTCCAATGTGGATTCAAGTCCGTGTTTTGCCTCGGGAGGTCGGAAGTGTTGTTTTGTGAGATTATCCAACAGGAGAGGGGGGTAATTCTGAGTGTAAATACCATCCTAGTTGCACTAGAACCTGAGGGAGAGGGGGATAATACCATGTGGGTTTCTAGGCCCAACTGCTCTCTAGTTTCGAATACTCTAGTAGAGATTCAAGATGGAAATTGAACCAAGAGGTTAGGAGTGTTGGTTTTGTGAGATTATCCAACATGAGAGGGGAGTAATTCTATGTGGAATCTCATCTTGGTTGCGCTAGAACCTTAGGAAGAGGGGTATAATCCCGTATGAGTGTCTAGGCCCAACTAATCTCTGGTTTTGAATGCTTTAGTAGGGATTCGAGCTGAGAATCGACCTTGGGAGGTCGGAAGTGGCACTTTGGGAGAGGGGGGTAATCCCAAGATCGTCCATTGCTTTCCTTTCTAGGAGAGGGGGATAATTCCAGGAAATAAAGCGCATCATCCATTAGTGTCAACCTATAATATACATTCTAGTGTGGGTTTCCGTATCCTCATCTTGAGGGGATCTTTTAGTGGGAGAACATACTACAAGTAGAGATCATCGACTGGGATGAAAGTTGTCATGTTGTTGCCAGTTGCATAAATTAAGATATGTACTTGTAACCTTCTAAATTGCGATGTGTGAATATTATGTAGGATTCTTGTGCACATTTATTTCTAGATTAGATAGTAGACTTATCATGTACTAACTCTTATGTTGGATTAACATCCTTCGGGAAGGTATGTGATTTCCTATGCTAGTATTTTGTACTTGGATTTGTATATGTGAATTGATAAATAAATATGGTGTAGGGGAATCCATATGGCTATATATGGTTGTCATACATCAGTTTAGTTCATGGGTTTTAAATATGATCTATGCGTAAGGAAATGGTTAGAAATTATTGTGTTTATGAACCATTTTTTAGTACAATTAATGTAGACCGAATTGATATGATTTGTACCATGTTTGTTTAGATTCTTGTCAGTTATTTTGGGACTTATATGGACTGTCATATGGATATACATGGCATCCCCATATCAGTTTGACCATTGGGATTTTTGTATTGTATATTTTCTTAATACTATGTCGTGAAACTAGATATTAAATTTCTAGCCGAGTTAGAGAAGTATTGGCCTAACTAGTTAACTTAGAAAATTTAAATCATTTACCATATGATCAAACCATTTTGAATAAACATATATAAACATATTCGTTGTTCCAAGATCATAATATAACCCTATTTACCTTGAAGAGTCCCCATGCACCCTTCTTTACTCATGACCTAGGTTGGGTGTGCTACAATTGTACAGATGTCAAACTGTGATATCTCACTCTCTTGGACTCATATTTGAGTGATCTTTTCAAATCATTTAATTTTCTGAGAGGAATTTAGATATACTATTAGTTTTTAGATATTTTTTAGGAAAATACCCATAAATTCATCTGACTATCGAGGCCCTTTTTTCTCTTTAAAAAATCCACAAAAAAGAGAAATTAAAATTTCCAATGGTGTGGCCCCAAGTGGCTCTAATACTAATTATTATGTAGCTCAATATAAAACTAGGGTCGTACATAATAGATATCAATAGTAAGAATCAATATAAGAGATGTTTAATAAACTTTGATCTAATATTTTGAAGTGATTCTTTTGATGGGATGAATCGACCGTGTTCACTTGCCTCTTTGAGGCATCTTTCTCCTAATGAGGTAAGCTCAACATACAATAATTCTTCTTCACATCACATAAGGAGGAATCTGTTGACACAGATGAGTCGACAGGGGTTCACACACTTTCGACACCCTTCGACTCAATCTCCCTAAACATTGACATGGACAGGTTTTACCCTATCCAGCAACACTTGCGAAGTAGATGCAGTCTCACCCTAGATGTTTGAGGGAGGGCTGTAGGAATCATGTTTCTGTAGAATGGAAGAGGACTTGTGCTCCGTCGCAATGCAATTCACATATCCAGGAGGGGTTTAACCTATCATTTATCCAAACTATTTACCATTATTTGCACCAGATTTAGCATCCCAACATTTCATTATTCAGATCTTAACAAAGAGGTCGACATGTGAGAATCCATATGAAGACTTCGCATCATTAAGATAAGCAAAACATTTCGTCAAACATATGGAGATCGCATCATTTAAATCACAACATATATATCGCATCACATCAATTAAATGTAGAGTTATAAATCACAAGATTGGAAAACATCACATATCGCATCACAAACAAATACAACATAGAGTTTTCGACAACATTCATATCCTATTAGCTTCGCAGGTCAAAATACATCCCAAAATACATCCCTTGGTTGAGAGCCTCAGACCAACACCGTAGAAAACAATACGCAGTCACAAAAGAAAAATATAATTTTTTTCCCCTTCTACTTCGTTGATAGAGATATCTATCACTACATTCCTAACTCTATTTATAGGCTTGTGCCTTTTACAAAAAGGTCCACATATAACTGATTTGGACTATACTTCTAACTACTTCCGACCGTGCTGAACACATTTGTTGAAAACTTCCTCTTGCACAACCCCCTTTGACATTTGTCGCTTTCTCCTATGTTGGACCATGCCCACTCGATCCCCTGCCGATAAGCCCCCAACACAAACTTGTGGCTCGTCCTCGAGCCACGTCAACTGAAAACTGATGGTTGATTCAACTTAGCCTTGAAGTCGTCATGCTCTGTGCGCCTCTGCTCGACCTCTAATTTGACCTTTGCGCTTAGGATAACACATTCCTCGACCTCATGCTCGACTGGATGTTCTTCTAAAACTTGTGTCACTTGCGTCACTTCCACACACCTAAGGATAACTATTCTCAAGGCATCACATTAGCCTGTACACTGTTTAAAAAATATCTTCCAAATAATACTTTATTTTTATTTTAACAATATGTTGGAAATAATAGGTTAGTACATCATAGCGCAATGATGTATTAGCCTTATATTTGTGATAATGTATATTATTCGGTATGTATATGCTAGTTGTGATAACAACTCACCTAATATTAAGATTAGTTGAGTAAGAATAAGATCGTTTGAGTGAGAATAGGTAAAGATAATCACATTCTCCTATGTTGCAGGAATAAACAAATTGTATAATTATTTCTTTGTGAATGAATACATGAACCTAAGTTTTGTGTGTATGTCTATTCTCGATTGTATAAATGCATATGTTATGTGTCTATTCTCTATTGTGTTACTGCATCTATTATTTTTCACATAGTATTAGAGTAGGATGGAATTTGATTCTGTTATTTTCTAATTTAAAGTCCGGGCATTCTAGTCATGGAGAAAAGGTGCATCATTGTTGAATCAATATCTTTGGAAAGTGTGGTTGTTATGATTTTTCATAGGGCGTATGGAAGATTTCTATAAAACTTCATTAAGTATACATCTTTATTTTGACAAAATAATCGCATACGTTCACACAAAATTTATGATTTATTCCTCTTAAACATTTTTTCCACAGTTACCAAATTTGGTTGAATAGGTCCAAAAAAATCGAAAAATTCGGTGATTCATCCAATTCGAATAAATTGTTCATTCAATTTCAATCCGATTCACATGTAGGACTAAAGGACTTAAACCTGCAAGGTTGGTGTTCCTGCAAACACGGGTTTTGAGTGAAAAAATTATGTGAGGTTCTATAGACGTGGGTTTGGAGGGTATTATCGATGGGAGTTTAGCTTCTTTCAGCTCCACTGGATGCTAGTTTGGATAGGTTTCGATATTGAAGACAACAGACATGCCACTATTAAAATTAAGAACGTCGTGTGGCTATAAATGTATACAAATTTTCTTCCAATTTTTTTGAAAAGAATATAAATTATGTCCACGAACTATTTCTGTATCGTATTGAATTCAAACTTGAACTTGGTAACTATGATTTATTTCTATATTGCTTATACGTACTGAATCATTTCAAAAAAATGGCACACCTTGATTGTATATAAAAATCTAAAATATCAAATGGTGAACAACGACTCATTCCCACATCTCCAAAAATATTATGGAGGGTTTCAAGAAGAGTCTAAGGACACCATTACAACACTTAATGACACCACATCATGATCATAACATCACAATGAAAAATGAGCATGATTAATGATCTCAAATTGTTATTGAGAAGAACCCATAGCGTCTCCCTTTTTATAGTTTCTATATCTCACCAACTTCTTGGAACTATGGAGGGTATGGTCCACAAATATGGGTCACTGGCCTTAATCTTTTCCATGAAGTCCATAACATCCAAAAGCTTAGTTGGATTTCTAACAAATTGTTTATTCATTATGCCAACTTTCCTAGTCGATACTCTAGTCTAATTCCCCTCTAGTCTCTTGTCGTCTAATGTCTATTTGTTTCCAGATGATATAAAGGTGTGCTGAACCATCGAGGCTTTAGCTTCCAACACCTCCCCATCAGCACAACAATCTAGAGATTCAAGAAGTGAAATTACTTTCTCTGAAAACCCCCCATAATTGTAGCTTCCTGAAGCCTGAGTGTGGAAATTGAACCCAAGTGATAGAACAATTACACTCACAAAATTGCTAATCAAACATGCAAAATTCACACAAAAGACGACTGAAATTGGAGCATAACTTAATATTGTATTGAATAAGTGTACATAATCCAACCATATGAAGTAATAGGCTTCTCAAATATATAATTACATCAGATATTCGAAAGCATAAGGTTGCTATTCGAAATGGCAAAAAAGTAGGGTTACTAAAACTAGTCAAATCCCCCATAGGTGCAAGAAAGGCTTTCCAAATCTAGGAAGATGCTCACGAATTGGATAAATAAAATAGGCCAGCTAATAAGTGATGGAAATATATCAAATCCATGCTTTTGTTTGGAGAAAATGAAGGAGGACGATGTTGGCAAAAAACAAAGCAGTTGATCCTAGACTAGCTTTTCCTTTTTGCCTTAAAACTATTGTAAAGCAAGGAAGCTTTCAGAAAAAGTAGAACTGCACTTTTACAAACTAGAAATAAAAGTAGACATGCTGAAAACGTTTCTAGGATGATTCCAAAGCACTCCATGACTCAATTTTGGCAAGTGTTGACTTTTAGGTGCATGTGGAAGCCAACTAGCATAGTGAGGAATCTAGGAATAAGACAAAAATGATTAATTAATGTCAAATATGGGTAACTATGGGTTGATTATTCTAACACTACCCATTAATCCTGACTTTATGAGTAAATATCAGAAAACTATAGGGCCTAGAAACAGGGCTTAGTCACCCTTTACATACTGCATGTCCATACAACCAAGGAAAGAGGAAAAAACCTAGTGGGAAAATCCTCCCTTAAACATGGATCAGCAATCCCCAGCAGGGATTTGAGATTAATGAAGGTATTCTCACATAATACTTTGGTGAACATATATGCTACTTGCTCTGAAGATGCACAATAGAGTAGAGCAATGGTACCATCATGCATAAGTTCCATGATATAGTGCATATGGATCTCAATGTTCTTGGTTCTCTATCTTTGAACTAGGTCAGTGGAGATTCGAATGGTGATTTGATTGTCACAATATATGACTGTTGAAAACTCTGATTCAAAATCACATTCTCCAAGTATCCCCTGCAACCACAAACATTGAGTAGTTGCATTCACAACTCCTATATACTCTGCCTCTATAGATGAGAGTGCTATGGCACTCTGCTTCTTACTTGACCAGCTGATTGGTCTTTCTGCAAGCATGAACACGTATCCTAAAGTAGACTTTCAATCTTTGTTTTCACTTGCCCAATAGCTGTCAGTAAATCCAAGTAGCTCTAAGTCAGATTTTGCTTTATAGAAAATCCCATGAGTCCTTGTTCCCTGAACAAATGTTAGGATCCTCTTGGTTGCTTTCCAATGGATCTCATGAGGCTGATCCATGTATCTTGAAGCCGCACTAACTGCATAAGATAATTCAGTTCGAGTATGTGTAAGATAAATAAAACACCCAATCAACTTCCTATACAGTGTATTATTTACCAAAGGAGAAGAACTTGCTTGCTCAAGCTTAACTCCTAAAAGGAATGGAGTCTTGCTTGGCTTGCAATCTTTCATGCTGAACTTGTTGAGTAGATATGACGCATACTTGGACTCATGAAATTTGATTCCATGTTGGGATTGAGCGATTTCGATACCCAAGAATTGGCTCAACAATCCCAAATCTGTCATGGAAAATGCATGGTTCATTGCATCCTTCAAGGAGGCAATCTCTTTCTTTGAACTTCCTATTATTAGTAGGTCATCCACATATAAAAAAATATCATTAGAGAACCATGAATCAGCTTCATATAGACATTCAGATCAGACTTGCATCGAACAAAACTTAGTGACAGCAGAAATCCATCAATATTGGCATACCAAGCCCTAGGGGCCTGCTTGAGCCCATACAACGATTTCTTTAACCTCCACACTAAATATGGATTAGAAAAAAAACATTCTGATTGCTGCATATAAATCTCTTCTTTCAGATCTCCATTTAGAAAGGCACACTTCACATCCATGTGATGTATGTCCCATTTCCTTGAAGTTCCAATGGCTAGAGCTAGCCTTATGGAGTCCATCTTTTCCACTGGTGCAAAGGTCTCATTGTAATCAATACCATGTACTTGAGAGTAGACCTTGGCTGTTGGTGAAATTGTCATTGATGCCAACATGGTCATGATGTCATTGATGCCACCTCTTTACTGAAGATGTTAAAGAGACCCAGCTGATGATGCTAAAGACCCTAAGCCCTGGTAGATGTTGAGAAGTCCATGATGCCTCCTGCTTGATGAAGATGCCCCTGGAACCTTGAAGAAATGTGAAGGAAATGATCATGAGGTTGTTAATGATATATAGTCATTATGAAGAAGCCCTTGAAGTTTTTGAAGAAATCTAGCGGCCTCACCAGGGAGTGCTAATATAGCAAGTTTTCACTAGTTGATTTAGCTAGTAGTGAGTGTTTGCCCAAGGAGGAAGCTAGTGGGGACCACCTCAAGGAATGGTTAAATACTTTGTGGGCACTCACATAATATAATAACAAATAATATTAAAACAAAGAAAATTTTAATGTTAAAAAATAAAATATGATAAAATATTCCTTAAAACTAGGAAACGTTCCTTCTTACTTCTCATATAAATATAACTACATTTACCTTGATTGTGAGACAAGCTCTTGATAAACGATTGAAATAGTCGTATCATTTTTTAAGAGGTGGCATAGAAATTATTTTTGTGTTGGCCGTGGTGACTTCATGCATAATTTTTTTTTGTGATTGGCCATGGTGACAGCCCTGAGGTATTTCGGGTAAATCTTCATGCATCAATTTTTTGTGTTGGCCGTGGAGACAACCCTAATGTTTTTTTTTCTCTCTGGTAAACATTCGTTGTTGACTGAGGCAAGCTCGCTCGGGGTTGAACTTTGGAAATTCATGGGCTCATGTGCATTGGACCAAATCTGTGCCGCGTGAAAAATCTCAGCGCTTCAGAAATGACTGTCATTTATCTCAGCCTTACTCTCACCATTGTTACAGTCAATCCTTGCAGCACCTATGGCACCAAAGTTTGAATTCTATCAGTGCATATAATTGCTGTTGAAAAGCTGAAGTCGTGGATAATCTTTTTGCGCCAAGCCTTGTTTCAAGATGGGCACATCAGATTCCAAGCTCAATATCTCTCGTTAGAGTCCTGCAGATGAAATTACCACAGTTAAGGGCCGAACCGAGGAAACGGATCCCTGCTAGGAGAGGTTGAAATCTCTTAAAATTGTTTCTCCTACTCTCAAGTCTCACCAACAGAAAGCACCTTGACTGAGCCCGTGAAAAGGATACTCTAAGAAGCTTGATCGCAGAGCCGAGGGTCTTGCTTTTTCTGCTAAAACTCCAATTTGGCGACGTGAAGATGGTGAAATTATTGCAGTGATTTTTTCTGAGTTATTTAGTTGGCTGCTGGAGTTGATGAAGAGGAAATATTTGCATTTTAGCAAGCTGAAGTTCATGAGCCTTGGATCAAAGCCTGACACCCTTTATACGGTGGAGATTGTCCGGCCTGTCACACTTGTTCACTAAGATTTCCTCTACTGCTTTTAGCTTCCTGTATATCATGCAACATTTAAGTGGACAGCTGCGTCTTCGGAAATTTATACAGACGATTCAGTGCTTCTTTTCTTGGAAAATCGACAAAGAATGTTCATCCGGTGCAGTATTCATTTTCTGTAGTTGTTAATGACAGCTTCTTCGGAAAATAACAGCAGAAAACTCAGTGCGTATTCTTATAGCTATCTGAACAACTGCAGTGAGAATTTATTGTGTCAGTACATGTTTAAAACACTTCTAGGCTGTAATCATTAGTGGGCATTCAGAAAACAACTTGCAGCTCAACTAGCCTTGTCAGGATTCATGTCATATAAGTTACAAGTTGGTGGGAAAACACCAAACAGAATGAAATGCTGTTAGTGATAGGCTGTGATGCTGATCAAGCCCTTACTAATGTATGTGCAACCAGTTTTGATGATAAGGTGTGGATCTTCTTAGGCGACTGCAGATCACTTGTATTTGCTTGAAGGGAACATATCTGAGGTTGGAGACTATTCAGAATTCTGGGAGTCATGTTTGAACTGTAATTCAATTTGGTACCCTATATACATGCCTTACTAAGTTAAGAGCAGAAGAAAAAGATGAGTTGCTGTAGAAGCCTTTTACAAAGTTTAGATTGTTTTTACAAGTCTGCCATCTCAAAGAACTGCCCAAGCATTGACTGTGTATTTGCTGCAAAGATAGAAAAATATTTATGAAATATCATTGCCCAAGTCACCACTCTCCACATCTATTGTTGAATGCTTGATTGAAAAGGTCAACCTTACTCAACAACCTAATTGCTGAAGACATGATTTTAGTTGGTGCTGATATGATGACATGATGCTGAACATTTTGATGAGATGATGCATGGGTAATACATGGTGAGGATGCTGGACAGTTTTATGCTGGAAAAGACATGGGCAGTCTATTGATGAACACCTTTTGGACAGTTGATGAGATCATACACATGTGATGGACAAAATGACAGCTACAGGATAGAGTTTCAAGAATGAATTGAATAGAACTAGCAGGTTTGAGTGCCAGCTGAAGTGAAGCAGCAAGACGGAATGACAGTTATGGTCATTGATGTTTTAACAAGCTGAGGACCCAAGTCTTCTTTAAGTGTGCAAACAGTTCCAAGATTATTTCAGCAGTCCAAAGATTGAAGATAAGACATTTGACAGAGACAAGTGAATGGGTTCAAGCAGAAGCTAATGACAGAGAACAATTTCTGCATTGACAGAAAGTGTTGAAGGCAAGGATGTGGACAGATTGATGACCTACAAAAATACTGAGCAGCAGTGATTGATGGGCAGATCTTTGTTGAATTAGTATGATCTTTGAGCAGTAGAGCAGATGATCAGCATGAGCAACTGTCGATGAACTGATTGGCCAACAGTCTTGGACCAGGACTTATTGTGTATTGTAAAAGAAAGCTTGTCTTGCTTCTGAGGTTAGGATACCTCAAACACTTCTTAGCAGGGTCTAAGAAAACCAGGCAGGGTCCTGGATTAAGAGTAGGTGCTCTATTTATCAGTAGGTGCTGATTTCGCCTAACGGTTGTAGCCGACCAATATAATATAAAAGATTACAAATTCATATGGTGTTGTGCTCTTGTGTTATGGTTCTTTATGAATGAAATGCTTTTGCTATGTGAATGATGTTTTGATTATATCAGAGTAATGGAATGATGAATTGATAGCTAACCGTGATAAGCCAAAGAAGGTGTAAAATGGTTTCACACTGATTCACCCCCCCTCTCAGTGTCTACATTGGCTACCAATCTTTCCTTATATTTCAAAGGTGAACCATCAGCAACAAACTTAGTCTTAAAGACTTACTTACACTTTACTAGCTTTCTCCCTGGGGGAAGATCAACTAGTTCCCATGTGTTGTTCTTCTGGAGCGAACTGAATTCTTCTTTCATGGTTGTTTTCCATATTGGATCATGTGTTGCATATTCATATGTATGAGGATCAGATTCAACCATCAAATAGTATTTCTCAGCAAAGAGTGTATCTTTCACACAAGTGGCACTCTGAAAATGAGATCTAGTCCTCTTAGGGTTACTAGGATTCCCAGCTAGTTCCCCAACTGCATGAATGAGGGTCCTTGCTGCCCATTTTGGTCTTGTAGGACTGTTAGGATCTGCAATTAAATCATCATTACCAGACATATCAGAATCAACAAACTCATTAGTCTCTTCACTTACAATTAGTGGTTGTGGTGGTGAAGATGACTCTCCAACTTCAACTGCTGCAAAAGGCTCTTCTTCAAACTGAACACTTCTTTCAATGAAATCTTTGTTAGTGATCAAGTTGATCAGCTTGTATCCTTTTGAATATTTAGAATACCCAACAAATAGGCACTCTTGGATTTGGGTTTGCAAATCCGTCCTCTTTTCAGTTGGAATTCTACCCCAAGCCTTTGAGCCAAAAATCTTGAAATGGGTCACATTTGTCTTGTTCCCACTCCAATTTTCAAAAGGAGTAATACCATCAAGCTGCTTATGTGGCACCCTATTCTAGATATAGGATGCACATTTGATATCCTCGGCCCAAAACTTTGGTGGCAAATCTTTAGCCTCCATCATGCAAGTTGTCATCTCCTTGAGTGATCTGTTCTTTCTCTCAACAACACCATTTTGTTGTGGTGTGGAAGGAATAGAATGTTGCATATGGATACCTGGAATATTTATAATAATGGATGAAATCAGACTTGACATGCTCACCACCATTGCAAATCTGAGGATCTTGAGTCTCCTCCTAGACTGGTTCTCAACCAAGGCTCTAAAGACTTTGAAGAGGTAAAAAACTTCAGACTTGTGGTTTAGGAAGTAGACCCAACAATACCCAGAAAAATAATTTATGAAGGTGAGTGCATATTTGTCTTGACTCATGGAAATATGAGGGAATGGACCAGCAATGTCATTACGGATTAACTCAAGGGGTGCAGAGGTTCTCTCATGACTAGCTCTCTCATATTTGTGCTTTGGATGTTTTCCTAGGATACAACCTTGACTCCCTTAGAAAACTTAATCTTTGGTAACCCTATGACCATATCTTTGTCACTCAAATAATAAAGATACTTATAGTTAATATGGACAAATCTCTCATGCCAAAGATTGCTTGCCTCATTAGCATGGGTGAGAAGAGCAGAGGGGTTTGAGTATGGTAGAAAATGGGAAAACTTGTATACCTTTGAAGTGTGATCCACAACGCCTTTTTCTATGACTTTACCAATAGAAATCTTTGAGATTTCAACTTCATTGGGGGAGAAGATGACTTTCTTTGGAGACCCAGTGTGAGTCATCTGATACACTGACAAGATATTAGAGGAAATACCTGGAACATACAACACATTATTGAAATTACCATGGTCAAGATCAATCCTGCCCTTCCCCATACTGTCAGTCAGAGAGTTATCTCCCAAAACTATTGGTGGACCTTTCGACATGTCAAGAGAGGAGAAGACCTCCCTTATTGAAACCATATGTCTGGAAGCTCCAGAATCAATGATGAAGCTAGATGAGCTTGAGGTGCCAACAATCAAAGCATGTACTCTCTTCTTGTCTTCTGAATTTGATCGTCCTTTCCTCTTATTTGAGCAATCAGGAAGGGATATTTTGTTCTTCTCCAGGATTTGGGTCAACATGTCAATTTTATTTTTCATACAAGATCTCTCAGGATGATATCCCTTACTACAGTATGCGCACTTGCTCATTTCTCCTTTGTTCTTCTTATTTTGGAAGTTCTTCTTGGAGCCCAAGGGCTCCTCTTGAGACTTTGACTTGTCTCTCTTTTGCTTAGATGGATTTTTATATTTTTTCTTTATTTTTGAATCCACCTTTGAATCTCCAGCAACCAAAGCTTGGTCTTTGCAAGGTTTGATGGTGCCCATCATTACCAATTTATCTTTCTCCTGGGTGAGGGATTCCATGAACTAAGAAAGCTTAGGCATCTTCCAGGTTTGAGTTGTCAATTGGGTGGCATGGAAGGTCGAAACACACACTGAATAGTCAGGACCAATATTTGAGAGTATGGTCAAGAATAATTTCTCTTCCTTCTTTTCGATCCCACACCATTTTAGAGGCAAAACAAGGGCATTAAACTTGGAAATGTAGAGTTACAATGATTCGAAGCTACTGGGACTTAAGGAGATCAATTCATTCTCGATTTGATTTCTTCTCATCTAATATTTCTTTCCAAAAATATCTTCAATATTCTCCCAAACCTCATTAGGTGATGTCAATGAATCAAGATGAAAGAGGAGGTCTCTTGAAATTCTCAAGCACAAAAGACCGTATCCCTCACCCCTCCTGTTGTGCCATTTAATTTTATCTGCAGCTACATTGGGATCTGCCTCAGTTTCCATGGTAACCCTGTAGAGGCCTTTCTCTCTTAACAATATATCCATCTGAGCTTTCCATTTGAAGAAATTAAATGGAGTCAAGATGATCCTTTGAGATTGGTCCATATCTCAGCAGTTGTGCCCTCCAGTCAACAGAATGCGCTCCTAGTCAGTGATGTTGAACCTGAAATAAAAATTTGGAAGGAGATAAATTGATCTACAAAGGCTCTGATACCATGTGGAAATTGATCCCAAGTGATAGAACAATTACACTCACATAATTGCTAATCAAACATGCAAAAATCACACAAAAGGAGACTGAAATTGGAGCATAAATTAATCCTGTATTGAATAAGTGTACATCAGCCAACCATATGAAGTAATAGGATTCTCAAATATATAATTACATCATATATTTGAAAGCATAAGTTTTCTATTCGAATTGGTAAAAAAATTGGCTTACTAAAACTAGTCAAATCCCCCATAGGTGCAAGAAAGACTTTCCAAATATATGAAGATGCTCACAAATTGGCTAAAACATATAGGCCAGATAATAAGTGATGGAAAGAGATCAGATCCATGCTTTTTTCTGGATAAAAGGAAGGAGGATGATGTGGGAAAAAAACAAGGCAGTTACTCCTAGACTAGCTTTTCCTTTTTGCCTTAAAACTGCTGTAAAGCAAGGCAACTTTCAGAAAAATCAGAATTGCACTTTTACAAACCAAGAATAAAAGAAGGCATGGTAAAAATGTTTCCAGGATGACTCCAAAGTGCCCCATGACCCAGTTTTAGCAAGTGTTGACGTCTAGGTGCATGTGGAAGCCAACTAGAATAATGAGGAATCTAGGAATCTAAGAATAAGAAAAAAATGATTAATTATTGTCAAATATGGGTAACTATGGGTTGATTATTCTAACACTGAGCATAGCCCAAAGTTTGACAAAATTAGCTTCTGGTAAAGGCTTCGTAAATATATGAACAACTTAATCATCTGTCCTAGAATAAAGAAGTGAGACAACATTCTCATGTACCGATTGTCTTAAATAATGAACATCAAGTTCAACATGTTTCATTTTTATATGGGAAACATGATTATCAACAATACAAACAACACACTGATTGTTATAGTAAATTAAAGTGGAGGCCTGAACAAGAAACCCAATCTCGTCGAGAAGTTGAAAAATCCAAACCACATCTATACCTACATTGATAGCACCATGATACTCGACCTATGTAGTCGAAAGGGAGACTACCTTAAGTTTCTTGCATTACCAGACCATCGGTCCAGAACTTAGTTAAAACACATAGCTGGAAGTGGATTTTAGGTCATCAATGTCGCCACCCTAGTTGGAATAAGTGTGCCTGACTAGCGGTGTAGTGATATTACAATACTCAATACCAAACTGATAAGTTCCCTTAATATAGTGGATAATCCTTTCTGCAGCCTTTCAATGGATTTTCTTAGGATCCTACATGAAACACGAAACCACACTAAAAACAAAGGATATATCTGTCCACCTGTGAGTTAAGTAAATTAGGATACCAACCAATTGATGATAGAGAGTGGCATCAACTCTTTCAGAGTCACATTTTTTCGACAACTTTACTCCCGATTGTAGGGTATAACACATGACTTACAGACATCCATCTTGAATTGTTTCAAAAGGTCCAAAGCATATTTAGTTTGAGAAAGAAAGGTACCATCATCCATTTGTAAAATTTGAATGCCAAGAAAGAAATGCTTTAAGAGACCAAGGTTAGTCATTTCAAAGGTATATGCAAGTTGTTTATTCAAACCCGAAATTAGATGGATATTGTTTCTAGTTATTACTAAACCAACAATATACATTGCTACAATCAATGTATCACCATGAACAGGAAACACATAAATACATTTATTAGATTCACAACGTTTGAAACCAACATTAACAAATAAATGGTCAATCTTTTCATACCAAGAACAAGGTACTTGTTTCAAACCATACAACAACTTGTTTACTCGAAAAACAAGACTAGAATCTATCATGAAGACAAAGTTTGTTCCGTGTATATTTCTTGGCCAAATATCTATGAGAAAAGCACTTTTAACATTCATTTGATGGATTTCCCATCCAAAACTAGCAGTGAGAGAGAGTATCAGTTATACATAATTAATCTTTACAACATAAGCAAAGGTTTTAGTGTATTTGATGTGTTCTTGTTGAGAAGATATTATAGACCCATAGATACTTCACGACATTCTTTTCTTGCGGTCGGGGACAATTTCCAATGTTTGATTCTTCTTCAGGGAATCAATTTTTACAGTCATAACATTTTCCCATTCAAGCACACCCTAAGCATCAACATTTGTATGAATATTACAAGTGTTGAGGACATGTGCTATTAGAGAAACACTACAACGCTATTTCTAAGTGTGAGTCTATCGACCAATGTTAGGATTGCTAGCATATGATCCATCAAGTTCAATTGTATTAACAACCCACCAAGGTAAGCATTTCAGCAGTTATTCATGTCATCTATCAATAGTTGTGTGAGTCGAAGAAGTTGGAATGCTGATGCAAACATAGTACAATAGAATGACTACTAAATTACTTAGGAGTGGAATTCATTGATCTGGTAGGAACACCAAAAATGAGTATAATTGATCCAGACTCTTCAAGAAAGTAACACAAATCATTGTTCAATACAACAGAGGAGGAATTCAACAACTTATTACCATAAGTATTTTCATCAAATATTATAGTTCTCTTAAGATGATTTTCTACTTGATAGGATCAAAGAGTATATAGGATTTCGACTCATCAAAGTATCCCATCATGATATAATCATGTCTCTTTGCATCTAGTTTCTTTCTACAATTATCATTGATATGCTCCCAAGAAACACATCCAAAGGTTCCTGAGGTGTCCAACAAAGGTTTTCCTTCCATCCCATTTCTCAACTGGAGTTGTGTCAACGACTGCTCTTGTCGATACAAGGTTCAGGAGATAATTGGAGCAATAACAAATTCTTCCCAAAACTTTGTTGGGAGATCTTTGGTATGCAATATGACCTGACCATCTCTGCCAAAGTTCGATTCTTCCTCTCTGTGATGAAATTTTGCTAAGGGGTGTGAGGGAAATTTTTTTTCCAGGAAATTCCATTTTGTAAGAGATATTCTTCAAACTTCCATCTCACGTATTCACCACCATTGTATGATCTCAAACATGTAATGGATTGTCCACATCGTTTTTCATCTAGTGCCCTAAATTTCTTGAATATTTCAAAGACTTGAATTTTATTATTTAAAAAATATACTCATGTGAAACTAGAGAAATCATCAATGGAGGTCAAAATATACTCGACATATGTTAATGAAGGTCTTTTCATGCAATGAATATCATTGTGAACAAGCTCCATTAGATCCCGTGCAAGCCCTGTTTTCCCTGAATCAAAGGGTGCCTGATGATGCTTTCCAAGTATACATCCTTTGAAAACTATATCAGGTGGGACGATATTTGGAATCCCAGTAACCATATTGTGAGTCATCATCAACTTCAAACTTTGAAAGTTTAGATGACCAAGTCGTTCATGAGAAGTTTGACTTGTTTCATTAGTTTGCGTGATTACTAGTGTAGTTGGACTAGTCGTCTTGGAAACATTCATGGGAGAATCACATAAATTATAAATTATATTTTAGGATATAGAATCCCTGAGGAAATAGTAGCCGCTTAGCCTTAGATCATTTAGGATAATGTGATCTGACAGAAAAATCAACATTTTTCTTGGTCTTCATAAGTTAGGAAACCGACAACGAGTTTGCAATCAAGCTTGGTACATGATAGACATTGGATATGAGACCACATTGGCATTCAACATCACCATTTCTAGTGATAGTGAGAGGATAATTATCAACGACATAAATGTTCTCTTCGGGAGCATCACTTAATGAAGAGAACAAAGAAGCATCATTTTCCATATGATGAGTACATCCAGAGTTGACTATCCATTCGGTCTTAGAGCTATGGGAATATAATACGAGGGAAGTGGTGACAAAAAATGTATGATTTTTAGGAGGTTGATTTGTTAGAATTGTTGTGCCATTTAGATATTCAAGCAACAAGTCAAGTATTATTGTTGCAGTAAAAGGAGAATGAAGATACACACTGAAAAAAAAAACCACACAGGATACAGATGAGTATAGCTTGGGTAATTACAGTATCATTGTCATTAATTAAATCTGGTGCTACAATAGTTTACATAAGGAAGAATTCGAATCCATTAGGGATGAGTTCGAATCTACCAACTAGATGTGACTGTACTTAACCGACTAGCTAACTTGGGATGTATCAATCAATATTGGAGTCCAAATGGTTAACTCCAGATGTCTAAACAACTCACACAATTAGTAATAAACAATTAACTCAGTCTAATTGAAGTGGTAGGTGAGCAAAGGTGCCTAATCCACATGCAACCATGCATAACTAGCACTAACTGAACTAATTGTGATCTAACTGAATGTAACTAGAAATTAACTAAGCTTAGCTAGTTTCAACTCCAACTGACTGAAGGAGGTTGGTGTTAGGACTCCCAGTGGCTCCTAAAATGTAGGGATTGGTCTAGGAGGCACCTAAACTGATGCATGCAAGTGCAGTTAGTGTCAGTTAGCCTGTAGCAGTGTTCTCCACACTCTAGTAACTGGTACATGTGCCATCATTAGGCCATGTGAACCCAATGGTACTAGTGGACTTAATTTATTAATTAAAACTAATAAGTTAGGATAAATTAATCTAATAGACAGTTTGGTCAAGGGAAGATTAAAAATCCTAACACCCCCCTGAATCCTAACTTTGATAGTTGTGGGCCCTAAAAACAAGGCCATATGTCACCCATATACAATATTAAAGATATTATGCTGCCTAATACAAGCAAGGAAACAAGGTAAACCCTCATGGGAACCCCCCCCCCTCCTCAAGATAAGCAGAAGTCAGGAAATACAAGTTAAAAAACTTGCAAAATATTTTGCTGCTATTTGTAGTACTATGCAGCAACAAAGCGATATTCTAGTTCTTCTGTGCATTAGCATCCCGAATCTATGCATGTGAACCTCTGAATCCAAAAAAAATCTTATGTCTAGAGGAATCTTCCTCTTTGGAAGAAGAATAATGTAGTCAGCTGAATCAGAAATATAAACAGTTGCACGATGAAAACCGGACCCATGTAGAGTAGCTGAAATCAACTGATGAGAGAGAAAAAGTTATTGATAATTCAAACCATGTGAGGAAAACCCAAGAAAATGATATATGGCATCCTTGAACATCAATCCATGTGAGGTAAAATCAGCCCCAAGTGCTAGGAGCAAGTGTCCAAGAGAATGCAGAATGTCTCCAACTTTACTAGTTTTGTGAGGAGATGAGCATGTGATCAAATAGATAGGTAGAGAAGCCCTGGGACTATGGAGAGTGAATTCTTGAGCTTTGTAATATGATATTTCTTCATAAATAACCAATAATTCACAAAATATGATATCAGAAAACTCATAAGAGAGAACTAACATCGAATCCTCAACATCAAAATTGAAGGAGACTTGCGGTGCTTGATTTGTCACACCAAAATTGATGAAACCAGTTACAAGCAATACTGAAAGCTCTTGAATATTAAAACATGAAACAAATATTATCAGATAAGAAAATAAATCAGATCCAAATAGGTTCATATCATATCCAAAACTGTGCTCCACCGAGATGGTAGATGCACAATGTTCTCCTTCAAAATTCTGGATTTTGGTGCATGCAATCCTATAGGAATTTAGGGGAAGCTCTAGATTAATGAGAGTGAATGGATCACTCTTATAATCTGATATTATTTCCAAAATATCCATGGCATTACTTATCTGCACATTATCAACATCATTAGAGATAAATAAATCAAATTGAAACAATCATTGGTAAACTATGCACAAAATTTACAAAATCACTGGAGAATTTTTGTAAATAATAGAAGGAGAGTTTTTCTTAAAAAATAGAGATTTGAATGTCTTCTTCTGGATCATCCATGTGAGGAGATGAGATATCAGATATATCATACACTTTTGGATAAGCAAAAGAAAGAGTCACTCTGAAGGAGACTTTCTTCAATTTGAATTGACTGTAGGGAAAATTCTGCTTCTTCTTCATCTTCAACAATTTGCTTTTATGTAGGAGAGGGCATGAAATCATCATGTTGGATTTTATCTGAAACTCTCTCAACATCTAGGATTTTAGAGTCATATCCCATATGACTGCTAGGTCCTCCTGGTATAGGGAAAGTGATGAAGGATTTCCTGGAGGCAACCATGTGCTTGGATGCTCTTGAATCTATTAAATAAGCCTTCGACAGAGTGAGGCTTGCATGCAAGAATATCTCATGTTATTTAGTATTCTCTTCATCACCAGACATCTCTGCACCTTGTGGAAGGGAAACATTTTTTTTGTACACATAGACCTTTCAACTGGTCGAGGGTCTTCTTCATGCACGAGTCTTCTGGATGAAAACCACTTATACAATAGGGCACGAGGACTTCACTTAGTGAACCTCTCACATAGCACGTGCGATCGTGGGATATTAAAGAATACCCTTAATTTCCAGAGATATTGACCCAAAATATTTTTATTGAAACCCCTTCCCAATACTTAAAACCTCCTCCCCAGCCCTTTTTATACCTCAATCCTTATAAACCACCCTACCCACCCCCACCTTAAACCCCTCATCCCCCCCAATACCTGCAATATGTTGCTTCAATTTTTTATAGTTTTAAAACCCACAATATGAACTAATGTGATAGGGTATTCGTCAACAAGTGAAGCCCCCGTGCAATAGGGACACTTTTTATTTTCAAACTTCTTCTTTTCTTAGAGCTGGAGGCTCCTACAGAAGTCTTCTAATTCTATTTAGGCTCCTTCCCCTTAGGTATCCATTTATCTTTCGATTTGGTAGAGTCTGTCACTAGGAGAGCTTGATCTTTGGAAGGCTGGATGATTCCCATCCAGATCAACTTCTCTTGCGCCTGTATTTAGGACTCAGCAAAGGAATCAAGTGTGGAAATTTTCCAATCGGGAAAGGAATCCCTTTTGGGATGAAAGATTGAGACAAATACAGGATACTTAGAACCGAGTTTGCAGAGAAAGGAGATAAAATTTTGATCATTCTTTCTTTCTATTCTATAATGTCTGAACTAGAGTTCAAGAGACTTGAATTTAGTAAAGAATTGATGTACCGTCTCAAAACTGTTTGGATGTAAGGCTACCAGCTCATTCTCTAGGAGGTGTCCCCAAAGCTGATCTTGTTTTCAAAAAAATTCTTCAAGATTCTCCCAGGATTCTTTAGGAGTCCTCAAACCTTCAAGGTGAAAAATGATATCTTTGGATATATGAGTGCATAGATAACCGAAAGCTTCATCTAATCGGTTCAGAAACTTGTTCTTCTCAATTGGCTGATGGGGCTCAATCTCCCTTCCAAGTATTATCCTATAGTATCCAAGCTTGCACATAGATAGCTTCATATCTTCCCTCCAATCAAAATAATTGAAGGGTGTAAGGATCCGAGGTGTTGAAGGTAGAGAATCCATAATTCTCTTGTTGGAAAAACAAAAATATTCACATAAGCTACGTAGCACCTGTAGATTTTCACTAAAAAACACTAAAACATATGAACTATGTTAGAATCATGGCTTCCCTCTCGACATGAAATTTTTTTCAGGGTCCATCACGCCCACACCACCACTCCGAATAAATTCAGACGAAGCGAGGAACTCTTTGTGGGACTTCTGTGGAAACCCAACTGCTTCTGATGTTTAATGGAGAGAGACAAAGATGAAGATTGCTTGAGATGGCTCTGATACCATGTTAGAATTATTGTTCCATTTAGATATTCAAGCAATGAGTCAAATATTATTGTTTTAGTAAAAGGAGAATGAAGATACACACTGAACAAAACAAACCACATAGGAAACAGATGAGTATATCTCAGGTAATTACAATGTCATTGTCATTAATTAAATCCAGTGTTACAATAGTTTACATAAGGAAGAATTAGAATCCATTAGGGAGGAATTCAAATCTACCAATTATATTTGACTGTACCTAACTGTACCTAACTGACTAACTAAATTAGGATGTCTCAATCAATATCGAAGTCCAAATGGTTAACTCCAGATGTTTAAACAACTCACACAATCGGCAATAAACAGTTAACTCAGTCTAACTGAAGTGGTAGGTGAGAAAAGGTGCCTAATTGACATGCAGCCATGCATAATTAGTGCTAACTGAACTGATTGTGATCTAACTGAATGCAATGGAAATTAACTAAGCTTACTCCAACTGATTGAAGGAGGTTGGTGCAGGAAGTCCTAGTTGCTCCTAAAATGTAGGGATTGGTTTAGGAGTTGCCTAAACTGATGCATGCAAGTGTAGTCGATGTCAGTTAGCCTCTAGCAGTGTTCCCTACACTCTAGTAACTGGTACATGTGGCCCCATTAGGCCATGTGTACCCAACATTACTAGTGGACTTAATTAATTAATTAAAACTCCTAAGTTAGACTAAATCAATCTAATAGACAATTTGGTCAAGGAAGTATTAATAATCCTAACATAATTAGTCGAATCTATAGTTGATGCACTGTCTTAAAGGTGCTTGACCTTCCCTTCTAAATCCTTCATCTTCTTCCAATAGTTCTCGACATGTGCTACCTTTGCAAAATATTAACAAGTCTTCTTTTTACGATTCTTCTTCGTCGATGATGACTCTTCGGTTTTCCCTTTTGCATATTTATCAATACATTCTGGTTGGTGATCCTACTAACTACAATATTAAGATTTGGCTTGACATTATTTTTAGCAAGTGAGCCTAGTTTTTTCTATGAAGCTTCCCTTCCTCAAGCAACTTCTATGATTTTAATCAACAAATAACAAAAAGTATAGAAGCTAAAACCCTTACCATATTGATTGTGTGACATCCAATTATTCCTAAAAGAGGAACATAAGATACCATATGGTTTCTTTAAATTCACCATAACCAACTCAACGAAATGTCCAAATTTTTCAGAAAATCCTTGCCACATTCACCCAATTTCAGCTCTAGCTCTTTGATATGATCTAAATAGTCCTTGATCCGATCAACGGAAAGAGGTTCTAGAGATATAAAATATTTCTCTATGTGCATTACTTCACCTTCATTTACCTTGTTGAATAGAGTCTTCGTCTTGTTCCAAATGGTATGAGGATAGTCAATCCCACTTGTATGAAAGAAAATATCCCTTAAAATGTAGGTCATGATAACACCCACACCTTCATCCTTCTTAACGTCAATGGAAAACTTAGCGTCGAAATCCGTCAGGTCGAAAATAACAGTCTTCATGAACAACCATAGTCCTTTTATCTTCAACAAGGCCTCCATATCTATCGCCTAGATTGCATAATTATGTCCATTGAGAACAACTTGTTCTATATTGGAATATATCCTTCTAATCTAACAAATATGATCAAAGTTCAAGGACAAGTATTAATTGAAAAATATTTTTCCTAGAGTTAATCAACCCTAGATCCAACTCAACAAATTTTGCAGGAAATAAGGCTAGGTTAAAACCATCAAATTTGATACCATGTTGGGGAACCTCTTAACCTTGAACTATCAAACAAAACATAAAGTCACAGAAGAGGGCAAAATTCCAATAAGAAAGCCGGTTCCTAAAGACACCATTACAACACTTGAGCACAACACATCATGATTAGAACATCACAATGCATAATGAGAATGAATAACATATGAAATTTTTGTTGTTAAGAACCCATAGGGTCTCCTTTTAATAGTTTCCATATCTAACCAACTTTGTGGAAGTAAGGAGGAAATGGTCCACAAGATGGATTGTTGAACTTTGGTGTTGTCATTGATGTAAAACAAGATGAATGTTGATATCAAACAAAAAATATGTTGATATCAAGAAAAAAACATGAAGACTTGAATCCAGTTTGAAGAAATATATGAAAGTGTATGCAAGTCTTAGCAGTGTAAAAGATCCATCAGGTAATGGCTCTTTATATACATGAAGCTAGTTTGAATAAGTACATAGAGAATAAGTGTGCAAGTCTTGAATGTGCGCAAATCCCACTAACACATGAAAACCATATGCACAAATACCACCTAGTCATTGTACTCAAGTGCACAAAACCCCATAATGATGAAATATCAAAAGATATACAACGACATAATATATAATGAGGTGGCTATCTTGACCAAGAAGAAAGGGGGAAGGGTTGTCACCGATTCAAAGGAACCCCAACTTGTGGACACATCACTTGAGATAAAATAGTATAAATAAGCAAGAGATGGAAATGTTGAAGTAAGCTTTAAGATGAAGAATGTGTGATATTTTGATTTGGTAAGATTCAAATTCTTAGGGTATCAATGGCTCATTGATTCAAAAGAAGTATTTACAAGATATAGTTGAATGCTCAAAATCATGAAGAAGATAAATAGAAAATGCACAAATTAGAGAGATACTCAACACTAAGAGGGGTAAGGGGCTACTAAAATTAGGTTCAGTTCAAACCAAAAGACACAGATCACATATCATCGAAGCTGTAAGGGGTTACACATTGTAGATTATATATGTTGAAAATGGTTGATATTGTTGATTGTAGAAGATGCATATCATCACAGAATACATAGATGGCATAATTTCAATAAGACGTTGCCATGTCCCCATTCCAATAGGTCTACTAGTCGACAATGTTTCGCCCACCTACTAGTTCCTTAGGTTGGGGAGGAGGCATTAAATATTGCAATAAGGGAGATATGGGACCCAAGGGAACCTTTTTTTATCATAAATTAATTTGGGTCATAAAAATAATAAATATGGATAAAATAAAGTGGCATTGCTTCATAAGGACATTTGGAGGTCCATGGGGGCCTTGGTGTGGCTAGATTCCTCCTTACACATGTCATGAATTAACCCAAAATTTGAAATTATGAGGGATGAAATGTTATTGGAAGGTGAAGAGTCATCAAATGACATATCATGAGCCCAAGGATTCTAATGGATGAGGAGGATTAACTCCCCATAGAAGAGGAAGAGTCTAGGAAAAAATTAGGTGCCATGTGGAGCTAGATTCCCTGCGTTGTATGATAACAATGATGGAAGATTATATGACATGTAAGACCTAATTTTAGACCTGATTACAGACCTATGACAACCTGACATGTCAAGGATAAAAATATACTCCTATAGGGCTCACTTGGGACTAGGTGGCAGCCATTCGAATTTGGTGGAAGATGAAGGGTTGAAGAGAAGGCCAAGTGGCATGGAGGTTACTAAACATCAAGGATGAGGTGGAGGAATCCGATGGGAATGAATTCGAACTTAGAGGAAATTAGGAGGGTTATAAAAATATGTCATGAGAAATGGAAATGGATTTTTATGATTTGTGAATTTGCCTTTGGCATTTGGAGAGCATTAGCTTGTCCATTGCACGATGAGTGCACAATTACCCTGCTAGTGAGCCAATTTCGAGAGAGTAAGATTCTCATCCATGTTGGAAATGGGAGAGGCCATTCAGACCTCTCATTCATATATTCATGGATTTTTTTCTTGCATATAGTATGCTTCTATTGTTCGTGACCCATCTCTCCTCCCATTCTCTCAATTTCTACTTCCATATTTCCATGTTTTTCTATGAAGGCGCACTTGTGTGAATGGTGGTTGCCACCCATTGAGTTCACTTGATGCCCAATCATGGGTAAATGATTCATGTCTCTTTAATATGTCTCTAATATTCTTTTTAATTCTAAATCAGAAGAAATACATATGAAAATGTCCATATTTCCAAGCTTTATTGTGACTAGTTTCCATGTGATGATTTTCCCTTTCAATGGAGATTGTATATCTGATATATATTGCAACTTGGATAAAATGTTATATGCTGTTAGTTATATATTAAAATTATTTCAGTGGTATATATTCATATTTTTTTGTTCTGAACCATTATGTGCACCATTTATGAGTTGAATTTGACCTTTTATGTGTCATTTCCCTTAAGCAAATATTACTAAAATTATGCATTCGAATATAAAGATTTAATCATGTGTTGCAGAACTATTAACCACACCAAATGAAATTAAATTATGTATAATTAAATTCCACAGAATATTCTCTGAAATTTGGGAGGGTTTCATACGAGTTGGAGAGCCATTTATTCCCACACCCTAGGGGGGATTGCATCATAAATTGCTAGTAATTTTTCCCTTTTTTTAATCATGCCCAAATCGAGTTGCAGATGTATATGACCTGTAATAAAAATATAAGAGAGTCAATTTAAGAGTCCTAAGAATCCCCACATCATTCCCTACCATATTTGAGACCCTCTTGAGCCATTTGAATCCCCCAGAGTCAAAACTAGTGAAGACAAATTTTCCAAAATTTTTCCTTTGTTGGGAATTTTCGAATTGGGACATTACAAACATAGATGACATAACTCACACCTTTGTTACAACATATATTTATTTTAGGGTGGAAATAAGGGGAAAGGACAAGAATTTGGAGCTTCCTTTCAGTTCGTGTTGGAGATTACAAAATAGGGAATTGAAGCTTCCTTTCAATTGGTGATGAATAACAAGAAAAGGAGATTGCAGTCTCCATTCAAATTGATTATTGAACAAAAAAAGTTGGAGATTTCGCAAAGGGATTGAGATACTCCCATGTCATTTCCTGAAGTCAACAAGTTGGTGTTTTCATAGAGGATTGTATTCCTCATAGGTCAGTTCCTATATCCAACAAGTTGTTTCTTTCTTGTGGGATTGGTGTCCTAATCATATTAGTGTTTGAGTGAGTTGGTGCTCACTTTTTGGATATTGGTGTCTCCTATCTATGAAATCAATATATATATATAATTTCTTTACATATTCTTTTCCAATTGGCATCTTTTAATTTTTTAATAGAAAAAATAAATTGAATTATAATTTGTTAAGTGGAAAATTGTGTAATATGCACTTTAAACTAATTCACCCCCCTCTTATTATAAATAAGGATTCCATTAATTGGTATCAAAGAGAGAATATTCAGTAATATTTTTACAACTAGAAGATAGATCTTTGCGCAAATATGGATAGATAGGAAGGCCTTTCTACTAACAAGGAACCAAGATTTGATGGGACAAATTATAGCTTCTAAAGAATAAGGATGGAAGTGTATCTGAAATATATTGGAGTAGATGTTTGGCAGTCTATGGAAAATGGTTACAATGTTCCCAAAACTGCATCGATTGATGCAACATATAGAAGCAAGTATGAAAATAATGCAAGGTCCAGGAATACATTATTATGTGGGTTAGAAGATTCTGATTTTACCAAGGTCATGCGGTGTACATCAAGAAAAAGAAGTATGGGATAAAATAAAAAAACCTATAAAGGGGAAGAAAATGTTAAGAAGGAAAAGTTGCATACTTATTAAGGACAATTTGAAACCATGAAGATTAAATAAGAAGAAAACTTAACATCATATCTCCTCCAAGTTGATGAAATTGTTAATTCTATCAAAGTTCTTGGACTTTAGATTGATGAAGAAGCAATAGTCCAAAAGGTACTGAGAAATTTATCATCAAGATTTGTCTCCAAAGTATCAGTTCTAGAAGACATAATTGAACTAAATAAGTTGAAAAATGATGAATATTGTTAATACTTGTGGGATGAGAACTGAAAAGGAGAATCCTACTAGAAAAGAAGCATCCTACAAAGCCACCAAGAAAACAAAATGTAGTAAGGATAAGCATAACAAGAAGTCATTTGATGGATCAAATGAAGATGAAGAAAATTTTATGAGAAAAGTAAAAAGAGGTTGTTGGAAAATACAAAAGCCAGTTACCCTTTAAATTTTTTTCATGTGGTGGAGTAGGTCATTTTGCTTCAAAATGTCCTTATAAGGAAGCTAGAGACAAGAATAGTGAAGATGATGACGATTACAAAGAAAAAATTATGACACACCAATATGATAGGCCTGAAAACATGAAGAAGCTTCTTAAACATAGAAATATATTATACTCCAGAGTCCAAGGAAGACATCGGTTCATCAAAGGAAGATAATAGTGATGCTAACTCAAAAGAAGTAATTTTTTATGGAATTTGTAGAAGATGACCAAGATTTTAGAGTATGGTCAAGAATATTTTCTCTTCCTTCTTTTCGATCCCACACTGTTTTAGCTGCAAAACAAGGGCATTAAACTTCGAAACGTAGAGTTACAATGATTCGAAGCTACTGGGACTCAAGGAGATCAATTCATTCTCGATTTGATTTCTTCTCATCTCATCTTTATTTCCAAAAATATCTTCAATATTCTCCCAAACCTCATTAGGTGATGTCAATGAATCAAGATGAAAGAGGAGGTCTCTTGAAATGCTCAAGTACAAAAGACCGTATCCCTCATCCTTCCTGTTGTGCCATTTAATTTTATTTGTAGCTACATTGGGATCTGCCTCAGTTTCCATGGTAACCCTATAGATACTTTTCTCTCTCAACAATATATCCATCTTAGCTTTCCATTCAAATAAATTAAATGGAGTCAAGATGATCCTTTGAGATTGGTCCATATCTCAGTAGTTGTGCCCTCTAGTCAGCAGAATGCGCTCCTAGTCAGTGATGTCGAACCTGAAATAAAAATTTGGAAGGAAAAAAATTGATCTACAAAGGCTCTGACACCATGTGGAAATTGATCCCAAGTGATAGAACAATTACACTCACAAAATTGCTAATCAAACATGCAAAAATCACACAAAAGGAGACTGAAATTGGAGCATAAATTAATCATGTACTGAATAAGTGTGCATCAGCCAACCATATGAAGTAATAGGATTCTAAAATATATAATTACATCATATATTCGAAAGCATAAGTTTTCTATTCGAATTGGTAAAAAAACAGGCTTACTAAAACTAGTCAAATCCCCCATAGGTGCAAGAAAAACTTTCCAAATATATGAAGATGCTCACAAATTGGATAAATAATATAGGCCAGATAATAAGTGATGGAAATAGATCATATCCATGATTTTTTTTGGATAAAAGGAAGGAGGACGATGTGGGAAAAAAACAAGGCAGTTACTCCTAGACTAGCTTTTCCTTTTTGCCTTAAAACTGCTGTAAAGCAAGGCAACTTTCAGAAAAATCAGAACTGCAATTTTACAAACCCAGAATAAAAGAAGAAATGCTACAAATGTTTCTAGGATGACTCTAAAGTGCCCCATGACCTAGTTTTAGAAAGTGTTGACTTCTAGGTGCATGTGGAAGCCAACTAGCATAGTGAGGAATCTAGGAATCTAAGAATAAGAAAAAAATGATTAATTATTGTCAAATATGGGTAACTATGGGTTGATTATTCTAACACTGAGCATAGCCCAAAGTTTGACAAAATTATCTTCTGGTAAAGGCTTCATAAATATATGAACAACTTGATCATCTGTCCTACAATAAAGAAGTGAGACAACATTCTCATGTACCAGTTGTTTTAAATAATGAACATCAAGTTCAACATGTTTCATTTTTATATGGGAAACATGATTATCAACCATACAAACAACTCACTAATTATCATAGTAAATTAAAGTGGAGGCCTAGACAAGAAACCCAATCTTGTCGAGAAGTTGAAAAATCCAAACCACATCTATACCCACATTGATAGCACCATGATACTCAACCTATGTAGTCGAAAGGGAGACTACCTTAAGTTTCTTGCATTACCAGACCATCGGTCCAGAACTTAGTTAAAACACATAGCTGGAAGTGGATTTTAGGTCATCAATGTCGCCACCCTAGTTGGAATAAGTGTGCCTGAAAAGTGGTGTAGTGATATTACAATACTTAATACCAAATTGATAAGTTCCATTAATATAGTGGATAATCCTTTCTACAGCCTTCCAATGGATTTTTCTAGGATCCTACATGAAACACGAAACCACACTAAAAACAAAGGATATATCTGTCCAATTGTGAGTTAAGTAAATTAGGATACCAAGCAATTGATGATAGAGAGTGGCATCAACTCTTTCAAAGTCACATTTTTTCGACAACTTTACTCTCGATTGTAGGGTGTAACACACAACTTACAGACATCCATCTTGAATTGTTTCAAAAGGTCCAAAGCATATTTAGTTTGAGAAAGAAAGGTACCATCATCCATTTGTAAAATTTGAATGCCAAGAAAGAAATGCTTTAAGAGACCAAGGTTAGTCATTTCAAAGGTATATGCAAGTTGTTTATTCAAACCCGAAATTAGATGGACATTGTTTCTAGTTATGACTAAACCAACAATATACAATGCTACAATCAATGTATCACCATGAACAGGAAATGCATAAATACATTTATTAGATTCACAACGTTTGAAACCAACATTAACAAATAAATGGTCAATCTTTTCATACCAAGAACAAGGTGCTTGTTTCAAACCATACAACAACTTGTTTACTTGAAAAAAAAGACTAGAATCTATCATGAAGACAAAGTTTGTTCCATGTATATTTCTTGGCCAAATATCTATGAGAAAAGCACTTTTAACATTCATTTGATGAATTTCACATCCAAAAATAGCAGTGAGAGAGAGTATCAGTTATACATAATTAATCTTTACAACATAAGCAAAGGTTTTAGTGTATTTGATGCCTTCTTGTTGAGAAGATATTATAGAACCATAGATACTTCACGACATTCTTTTCTTGTGGTCGGGGACAATTTCCCATGTTTGATTCTTCTTCAAGGAATCAATTTTTGCAATCATAACATTTTCCCATTCAAGCACACCCTAAGCATCAACATATGTATCAAGATTACAAGTGTTGAGGACATGTGCTATTAGAGAAACACTACAACACTATTTCTAACTATGAGTCCGTCGACCAATGTTAGGATTGCTAGCATATGATCCATCAAGTTCAATTGTATTAAAAACCCACTAAGGTAAGCATGTTAGCAGTGATTCATGTCATCTATCAATAGTTGTGTGAGTCGAAGAAGTTGGAATGCTAATGCAAACATAGTACAATAGACTGACTACTAAATTACTTACGGGTGGAATTCAATGATCTAGTAGGAACACCACAAATGAGTATAATTGATCCAGACTCTTCAAGAATGTCAAATAGATCATTGTTCAATATAAAAAAGGAGGAATTCAACAAGTTATTACCAGAAGTATTTTCATCAAATATTATAGTTCTCTTAAGATGATTTTCTATTTGATAGGATCAAAGAGTATATAGGATTTCAACTCATCAAAGTATCCCATCATGATATAATCATGTCTCTTTGCATCTATTTTCTTTCTACAATTATCATTGATATGCTCCCAAGCAACACATCCAAAGGTTCTTGAGGTGTCCAACAAAGGTTTTCCTTCCATCCCATTTCTCAACTGGAGTTGTGTCAACGACTGCTCTAGTTGATACAAGGTTTAGGAGATAATTAGAGCAATAAACAAATTCTTCCCAAAACTTTGTTGGGAGATATTTGGTATGCAATATGACCTGACCATCTCTACCAAAGTTCGATTCTTCCTCTCTGTGATGACATTTTGCTAAGGGGTGTGAGGGAAATTTTTTTTCTAGGAAATTCCATTTTGTAAGAGATATTCTTCAAACTGCCATCTCACATATTCACCACCATTGTATGATCTCAAACATGTATTGGATTGTACACACCATTTTTCATCTAGTGCCCTAAATTTCTTGAATATTTCAAAGACTTGAATTTTATTATTTAAAAAATATACTCATGTGAAACTAGAGAAATCATCAATGGAGGTCAAAATATACTCAACACATGTTATTGAAGGTATTTTCACGCAATGCATATCATTGTGAACATGCTCCATTAGATCCCGTGCATGCCCTGTTTTCCCTGAATCAAAGGTTGCTTGATGATGCTTTCCAAGCATACATCCTTTGAAAACTATATCAGGTGGGATGGTATTTGGAATCCCAGTAACCATATTGTGAGTCATATTCAACTTCAAACTTTGAAAGTTTAGATGACCAAGTCATTCATGA
Organism: Pseudotsuga menziesii; assembly: GCA_001517045.1. Lineage (NCBI taxonomy): Eukaryota > Viridiplantae > Streptophyta > Pinopsida > Pinales > Pinaceae > Pseudotsuga > Pseudotsuga menziesii. The sequence goes on along the minus strand of LPNX010637461.1, from coordinate 84,159 downwards.
GAAGTTTGACTTGTTTCATTAGTTTGCGTGATTAATAGTGTAGTTGGACTAGTCGTCTTGGAAACATTCATGGGAGAATCACATAAATTATAAATGATATTTTAGGATATAGAATCCCTGAGGAAATAGTACCCCCTTAGCCTTAGATCATTTATGATAAAGTGATCTGACAGAAAAATCAACATTTTTCTTGGTCTTCATAAGTTAGGAAACAGATAATGAGTTTGCAATCAAGCTTGGTACATGATAGACATTGAATATGAGACCACATTGGCATTCAACATCACCATTTATAGTGATAGTGAGAGCATAATTATCAATGACATAAATGTTCTCTTCGGGAGCATCACTTAATGAAGAGAACAAAGAAGCATTGTTTTCCATATGATGAGTACATCCAGAGTTGACTATCCATTTGGTCTTAGAGCTATGGGAATATAATATGAGGGAAGTGATGACAAAAAATGTATAATTTTTAAGAGGTTGATTTGTTAGAATTGTTGTGCCATTTAGATCTTCAAGCGATGAGTCAAGTATTATTGTTGCAGTAAAAGGAGAATGAAGATACACACTGAAGAAAACAAACCACACAGGATACGGATGAGTATAGCTCGAGTAATTACAGTATCATTGTCATTAATTAAATTTGGTGCTACAATAGTTTATAAGGAATAATTCAAATCCATTAGGGAGGATTTCGAATCTACCAACTAGATGTGACTGTACCTAACCGACTAGCTAACTTGGGATGTCTCAATCAATATTGGAGTCCAAATGGTTAACTCCAGATGTCTAAACAACTCACACAATAAGCAATAAACAATTAACTCAATCTAATTGAAGTGGTAGGTGAGCAAAGGTGCCTAATCCACATGCAACCATGAATAACTAGCGCTAACTGAACTAATTGTGATCTAACTGAATGTAACTGGAAATTAACTAAGATTAACTAGTTCCAAGTCCAACTGAATGAAGGAGGTTGGTGTTGGGACTTCCAGTGGATCCTAAAATGTAGGGATTAGTCTAGGATGTGCCTAAACTGATGCATGCAAGTGCAATCAGTGTCAGTTAGCCTCTAGCAGTGTTCCCCACACTCTAGTAACTGGTACATGTGCCACCATTAGGTCATGTGGACCCAATGGTACTAGTGGACTTAATTGATTAATTAGAAATCCTAAGTTAGGCTAAATTAATCTAATAGATAGTTTGGTCAAGGGATGATTAATAATCCTAACACCCCCCCCTGAATCCTAACTTGGACAGTTGTGGGCCCTGGAAACAAGGCCATATGTCACCCATATACAATATTAAAGATATAATGCTACCTAATACAACTGAGGAAACAAGGGAAACCCTCATGGGAACCCCCCCCCCCCCCCTCAAGATAAGCAAAAGTCAGGAAATACAAGTTAAAAAACTTGCAAAATATTTTGCTGCTATTTGCAGTACTATGTAGCAACAAAGCGATATTTTGTTTCTTCTGTGCATTAGCATCCCGAATCTGTGCATGTGAACCTTTGAATCAAAAAAAAATCTTATGTCTAGAGGAATCTTCCTCTTTGGAAGAAGAATAATGTACTCAGCTAAATCAGAAATATAAACAGTTGCACGATGAAAACTAGACCCATGTAGAGCAGCTGAAATCAACTGATGAGAGAGAAAAAGTTCTTTAGAATTCAAACCATGTGAGGAACACCCAAGAAACTTATATATGGCATCCTTTAACATCATTCCATGTGAGGTAAAATCAGCCCCAAGTGCTAGGAGCAAGTGTCCAGGAGAATGCAGAATGTCTCCAACTTTACTAGTTTTGTGAGGAGATGAGCATGTGATCAAATAGATAGGTAGAGAAGCCCTGGGACTATGGAGAGCGAATTATTGAGCTCTGTAATATGATATTGCTTCATAAATAACCAATAATTCACAAAATATGATATCAGAAAACTCATAAGAGAGAACTAACATCGAATCCTCAACATCAAAATTGAAGGAGACTTGCGGTGCTTGATTTGTCACACCAAAATTGATGAAACCAGTTACAAGCAATACTGAAAGCTCTTGAATATTAAAACATGAAACAAATATTATCAGATAAGAAAATAAATCAGATCCAAATAGGTTCATATCATATCCAAAACTGTGCTCCATCGAGATGGTAGATGCACAATTTTCTCCTTCAAAATTCTGGTTTTTGGTGCATGCAATCCTATAGGAATTTACTGGAAGCTCTAGATTAATGAGGGTGAATGGATCACTCCTATAATATGATATTATTTCCAAAATATCCATGGCATTACTTATCTACACATTAGCAACATCATTAGTGATAAATAAATCAAATTGAAAAAATCATCGATAAACTATGCACATAATTTACAGAATCACTGGTGAATTTTTGTAAATAATAGAAGGACATTTTTTCTTCAAAAACAGAGATTCGAATGTCTTCTTCTAGATCATCTATGTGAGGAGATGAGATATCAGATATCTCATACACTTTTGGATAAGCAAAAGAAAGAGTCACTCCGAAGGAGACTTTCTTCAATTTGAATTGACTGTAAGGAAAATTCTGCTTCTTCTTCATCTTCAACAATTTGCTTTTCTGTAGGAGAGGGCATGAAATCATCATGCTGGATTTTAACTGAAACTCTCTCAACATCTAGGATTTTAGATTCATATCCCATATGACTACTAGGTCCTCCTGGTATAGGGAAAGTGATGAAGGATTTCCTGGAGGCAACCATGTGCTTGGATACTCCAGAATTTGTTAAATAAGCCTTCGACGAAGTGAGGCTTGCATGCAAGCATCTCTCATCTTCTTTAGTATTCTCTTCATCACCAGACATCTCTGCACCTTGTGGAAGGGAAATATTTTTTTGTACACATAGACCTTTCAACTGGTCGAGGGTCTTCTTCATGCATGAGTCTTCTGGATGAAAACCACTTATACAATAGGGCACGAGGACTTCACTTAGTGAACCTATCACATAGCACGTGTGATCGTGGGATATTAAAGAATACCCTTAATTTCCAGAGATATTGACCCAAACTCTTTTTGTTGAAACCCCCTCCCAAATACTTAAAACCTCCTCCCCACCCATTTTTATACCTCAATCCTTATAAACGACCCTACCCCCCCCCACCTTAAACCCCTCATCCCCCCCAATACCTGCAATATATTGGTTCAATTTTTGATAATTTTAAAACCCACAATATGAACTAACGTGATAGGATATTCGTCAACAAGTGAAGCCCCCATGCAATAGGGACACTTTTTCTTTTCAAACTTCTTCTTTTCTTAGAGCTGGAGGCTCCTTCAGAAGTCTTCTAATTCTATTTAGGCTCCTTCCCCTTAGGTATCCCTTTAGCTTTCACTTTGGTAGAGTCTGTCACTAGGAGAGCTTGATATTTGGAAGGCTGGATGACTCCCATCCAGATCAACTTCTCTTGCGCCTGTATTAAGGACTCGGCAAAGGAATCAAGTGAGGGAATTTTCCAACTGGGAAAGGAATCCCTTTTGGAATGAAAGATTGAGACAAATACAGGATACTTAGAAATGAATTTGCAGAGAATGGAGAGAACATTTTGCTCATTCTTTCTTTCTATTCTGTAATGTTTGCATTGGAGTGCAAGAGACTTAAATTTAGTAAAGAATTGATGTCCTGTCTCAGAACTGTTGGGATGTAAGGCTACCGACTCATTCTCCAGGAGGTGTCCCCAAAGCTCATCTTGTTTTCCAAAAAATTCTTCAAGATTCTCCCAGGCTTCTCTGGGAGTCCTCAAACCTTCAAGGTGAAAGAGGATATCTCTGGATATATGAGTGCATAGATAACCGAAAGCTTCATCTAATCGGTTCATAAACTTGTTCTTCTAAATTGGCTGATGGGGCTCAATCTCCCTTTCAAGTATTATCCTATAGTATCCAAGCTTACGCATGGCCAACTGCATATCTTCTCTCCAATCAAAATAATTGAAGGGTGTAAGGATCCAAGGAGTAGAAGGTAGATAATCAATAATTCTCTTGTTGGAAAAACAAAAATATTCACACAAGCTACGTAGCACCTGTAGATTATCACTACAAAACTTTAAAACATTTGAACTATGTTAGAATCATGCCTTCCCTCTCGACATGAAATTTTTTTCAGGGTCCATCGTGCCCTCACCGCCACTCTGAATAAATTCAGATGAAGCAAGGAACTCTTTGTGGGACTTCTGTGGAAACCTAATTGCTTCTGATGTTCAATGGAGAGAGACAAACATGAAGATTGCTTGAGATGGCTCTGATACCATGTTAGAATTGTTGTTCCATTTATATATTCAAGCAATGAGTCAAATATTATTGTTGCAGTAAAAGGAGAATGAATATACACACTGAACCAAACAAACCACATAGGAAACAGATGAGTATAGCTCAGGTAATTACAATGTCATTGTCATTAATTAAATCCGATGTTACAATAGTTTACATAAGGAAGAATTAGAATCCATTAGGGAGGAATTTGAATCTACCAATTGGATGTGACTGTACCTAACTGTACCTAACTGACTAACTAAATCAGGATGTCTCAATCAACATCAAAGTCCAAATGGTTAACTCCAAATGTTTAAACAACTCACACAATCAACAATAAATAGTTAACTCAGTCTAACTGAAGTGGTAGGTGAGAAAGGGTGCCTAATCCACATGCATCCATGCATAATTAGTGCTAACTGAACTTATTGTGATCTAACTAAATGCAACTGGAAATTAACTAAGCTTAACTAGTTCCAACTCCAACTGACTGAAGGAGGTTGGTGCAGGAAGTCCCAGTTGCTCCTAAAATGTAGGGATTGGTCTAGGAGGTGCCTAAACTGATGCATGCAAGTGTAGTCGATGTTAGTTAGCCTCTAGCAATGTTCCCCACACTCTAGTAACTGGTACATGTGGCCCCATTAGGCCATGTTTACCTGACGTTACTAGTGGATTTAATTAATTAATTAAAACTCCTAAGTTAGGATAAATTAATCTAATAGACAATTTGGTCAAGGAAGTATTAATAATCCTAACATAATTAGTCGAATCTCTAGTTGATGCACTGTCTTAAAGGTGCTTGACCTTCACTTCTAAATCCTTCATCTTCTTCCAACAGTTCTTGACATGTGCCACCTTTGCAAAATATTAACAAGTCTTCTTTTTATGATTATTCTTCGTCGATGATGACTCTTCGGTTTTCCCTTTTGCATATTTATCAATACATTCTGGTTGGTGATCCTGCTGACTGCAATATTAAGATTTGGCTTGACCTTATTTTTAGCAAGTAAGCCTAGTTTTTGCTATGAAGCTTCCCTTCCTCAAGAAACTTCTATGATCTTAATCAACAAATAACAAAAAGTATAGAAGCTAAAACCCTTACCATATTGATTGTGTGACATCCAATTATTCCTAAAAGAGGAACATAAGATACCATATGGTTTCTTTAAATACAACATAACCAACTCAACGAAATGTCCAATTTTTTCAGAAAATCCTTGCCACATTCACCCAATTTCAGCTCTAGCTCTTTGATACGAGCTAAATAGTCCTTGATTCGATCAACGGAAAGAGGTTCTAGAGATATAAAATATTTCTATGTCTGCATTACTTAGCCTTCATTTATCTTGTTGAATAGAGTCTTCATCTTGTTCCAAACGGTATGAGGATAGTCAATCCCACTTGTATGAAAGAAAATATCCCTTAAAATGCAGGCTGTGATAACACCCACAACTTCATCCTTCTTAATGTCAATGGAAAACTTAGCATTGAAATCCGTCAGGTCGATAATAACAGTCTTCATGAACAACCAAAGTCCTTTTCTCTTCAACAAGGTCTCCATATCTATCACCTAGATTGCATAATTATGTCCATTGAGAACAACTTGTTCTATATTGGAATATATCCTTCTAATCTAACAAATATGATCAAAGTTCAAGGACAAGTATCAATTGAAAAATCTTCTGCTCAGAGTTAATCAACCCTAGATCCAACTCAACAAATTTTGCAGGAAATAAGGCTAGGTTAAAACCATCAACTTTGATACCATGTTGGGGAACCTCTTAACCTTGAACTATTAAACAAAACATAAAGTCATAGAAGAGGACAAAATTCCAATAAGAAAGCGGGTTCCTAAAGACACCATTACAACATTTGAGCACAACACATCATGATTAGAACATCACAATGCATAATGAGAATGAATAACATTTGAAGTTTTTGTTGTTAAGAACCCATAGGGTCTCCTTTTAATAGTTTCCATATCTAACCAACTTTGTGGAAGTAAGGAGGAAATGGTCCACAAGATGGATTGTTTAACTTTGGTGTTGTCATTGATGTAAAACAAGATGAATGTTGATATCAAACAAAAAATATGTTGATATCAAGAAAAAAACATGAAGACTTGAATCCAGTTTGAAGAAATATATGAAAGTGTATGCAAGTCTTAGCAGTGTAAAAGATCCATCAGGTAATGGCTCTTTATATACATGAAGCTAGTTTGAATAAGTGCATAGAGAATAAGTGTGGAAGTCTTGGATGTGCACAAATCCAACTAAAACATGAAACCCATATGCACAAATACCACCTAGTCATTGGACTCAAGTTCACAAAACCCCATAATGATGAAATATCAAAAGATATACAATGACATAATATATAATGAGGTGGCTATCTTGACCAAGAAGAAAGGGGGAAGGGGTGTCATCGATTCAAAGGAACCCCAAATTGTGGACACATCACTTGAGATAAAATAGTATAAATAAGCAAGAGATGGAAAATTTGAAGTAATCTTTAAGATGAAGAAGGTGTGATATTTTGATTTGGTAAGATTCAAATTCTTAGGGTATCAATGGCTCATTGATTCAAAAGAAGTATTTACAACAGATAGTTGAATGCTCAAAATCATGAAGAAGAGAAATAGAAAATGCACAAATTAGAGAGATACCCAACACTAAGAGGGGTAAGGGGTTACTAAAATTAGGTTCAGTTGAAACTAGAAGACACAAATCACATATCATAGAAGCTGTAAGGGGTTACACATTGTAGATCATATATGTTGAAAATGGTTGATATTGTTGATTGTAGAAGATGCATATCATGGATCAAAAAAGTCACAAAATACATAGATGGCATAATTTCAATAAGACATTGCCATGTCCCCATTCCAATAGGTCTACAAGTCGACAATGTTTCACCCACCTACTAGTTCCCTAGTTTGGGGAGGAGACATTAAATATTGCAATAAGGGAGATATAGGACCCAAGGGAACCTTTTTTTATCATTTAAAAATTAATTTGGGTCATAAAAATAATAAATATGGATAAAATAAAGTGGCATTTCTTCATAAGGACATTTGGAGGTCCATGGGGGCCTTGGTGTGGTTAGATTCCTCCTTACACGTGTCATGAATTAACCCAAAATTTGAAATTATGAGTGATGAAATGTGATTGGAAGGTGAAGAGTCATCAAATGACATATCATGAGCCCAAGGATTCTAATGGGTGAGGAGGAGTAACTCCCCATAGAAGAGGAAGAGTCTAGGAAAAAATTAGGTATCATGTGGAGCTAGATTCCCTGCGTTGTATGATAACAATGATGGAAGATTCCATGACAAGTAAGACCTAATTTTAGACCTGATTACAGACCTATGACAACCTGACATGTTAGGGATAAAAATATCCTCCTATAGGGCTCACTTGGGACTAGGTGGCAGCCATTCGAATTTGGTGGAAGATGAAGGGCCGAAGAGAAGGCCAAGTGGCATGGAGGTTACTAAACATCAAGGATGAGGTGGATGAATCCCATGGGAATGAATTAGAACTTAGAGGAAATTAGGAGGGTTATAAAAATATGTCATGAGGAATGTAAATGGATTTTTATCGTTTGTGAATTTTCCTTTGGCATTTGGAGAGCATTAGCTTGTCCATTGCACGATGAGTGCACAATTACCCTGCTAGTGAGCCAATTTTGAGAGAGTGAGATTCTCATCCATGTTGGAAATGGGAGAGGCAATTCAGACCTCTCATTTGGATATTCATGGAGTTTTTTTCTGCATATAGGATGCTTCTACTGTTCGTGACCCATCTCTCCTCCCATTCTCTCAATTTCTACTTCCATATTTTCATGTTTTTCTATGAAGGCGCACTTGTGTGAATGGTGGTTGCGACCCATTGAGTTCACTTGTTGCCAAATAATGGGTAAATTATTCATGTATCTTTAATATGTCTCTCATATTATTTTTAATTTGAAAACAGAATAAATACATATGAAAATGTCCATATTTCCGAGCTTTATTGTGACTAGTTTCCATGTGATGATTTCCCTTTCAATGGAGATTGTATATCTGATATATATTGCGACTTGGATCAAATGTTATATGCTGTTAGTGATATATTGAAATTATTTCAGTGGTATATATTCATATTTCTTTTTTCTGAACCATTATATGCACCATTTATGAGTTGAAGTTGAGCTTTTATGTGTCATTTCCCTTAAGCAAATATTACTGAAATTATGCATTCGAATATAAAGATTTAATCCTATGTTGCAGAACTATTAACCACACCAAATGAAATTAAATCAAGTATAATTAAAGTCCACATAATCTGCTCTGAAATTTGGGAGGTTTCATATGAGTTGGAGATCCATTTATGCCCACACCCTAGGGGGGATTGCATCATAAATTGCTAGTAATTTTTCCCTTTTTTTCATCATGCCAAAATTGAGTTGTAGATGTATATGAACTGTAATAAAAATATAAGAGAGTCAATTTAAGAGTCCTAAGAATTCCAACATCAGTCCCTACCATATTTGAGACCCTCTTGAGCCATTCGAATCCCCCGGAGTCAAAACTAGTGAAGACAATTTTTCCAAAATTTTTCCTTTGTTGGGAATTTTCGAATTGGGACATTACAGACACAGATGACATAACTCACACCTTTGTTACAACATATATTTATTTCAGGGTGGAAATAAGGGGCAAGGACAAGAATTTGGAGCTTCCTTTCAGTTCGTGTTGGAGACTCACAAAATAGGGAATTGAAGCTTCCTTTCAATTGGTGATGAATAACAAGAAAAGGAGATTGCAGTCTCCATTCAAATTGATTATTGAACAAAACAAGCTGGATCTTGTGCAAAGGGATTGAGATACTCCCATTTCATTTCATGAAGTCAACAAGTTGGTGTTTGCTCAGAGGATTGTATTCCTCATAGGTTAGTTCCTATATCCAACAAGTTGTTTCTTTCTTGTGGGATTGGTGTCCTAATCAGATTGGTGTTTGAGTGAGTTGGTGCTCACATTTTGGAGATTGGTGTTTCCTATATATGCAATCAATTTATATATATAGATATATATAATTACTTTACATATTCTTTCCCCTTGGTGTCTTTTAATTTTTTAACAGAAAAAATAAATTGAATTATAATTTGTTAAGTGGAAAATTGTGTAATATGCACTTTATACTAATTCACCCCCCTCTTATTATAAATAAGAATTCCATTAATTGGTATCAAAGAGAGAATATTCAGTAATGGTTTTACAACTAGAAGATAGATCTTTTCACAAATATGGACAGACATGAAGGCCTTTCTACTAACAAGGAACCAAGATTTGATGGGACAAATTATACCTTCTAAAGAATAAGGATTGGAAGTGTATATGCATTATATTGGAGTAGATGTTTGGCAGTCTATGGAAAATGGTTACAATGTTCCCAAAACTGTACCAATTGATGCAACTGATAGAAGCAAGTTTGAAAATAATGCAAGGTCCAGGAATACATTATTATGTGGATTAGAATATTCTGATTTTACCAAGGTCATGCGGTGTACATCAAGAAAAAGAAGTATGGGATAAAATAAAAAAATCTATAAAGGGGAAGAAAATGTTAAGAAGGAAAAGTTGCAGACTTATTAAGGACAATTTGAAACCATGAAGATTAAATAAGAAGAAAACATAACATCATATCTCCTCCGAGTTGATGAAATTGTTAATTCTATCAAAGTTCTTGGACTGTAGATTGATGAAGAAGCAGTAGTCCAAAAGGTACTAAGAAATTTATCATCAAGATTTGTCTCCAAAGTATCAGTTCTAGAAGACATAATTGATCTAAATAAGTTGAAAAAGGATGAATTACATGGGATTGTTACTACTTGTGGGATGAGAACTGAAAAGGAGAATCCTCTAGAAAAGAAGCATCCTACAAAGCCACCAAGAAAACAAAATGTAGTAAGGATGAGCATAACAAGAAGTCATTTGATGGATCAAACGAAGATGAAGAAAATTTTATGAGAAAAATAAAAAGAGGTTGTTGGAAAATACAAAAGCCAGTTACCCTTTAATTTTTTTTTGTGTGGTGGAGTAGGTCATTTTGCTTCAAAATGTCCTTATAAGGAAACTAGAGACAATAATAGTGAAGATGATGACAATTACCAAGAACAAATGATGACACACCAATATGATAGGCTTGAAAACATGAAGAAGCTTCTTTATTAAATTGAGCACATAGATCTGTGGACAAACACACAACTCACATGATAGATCACACAATTTAATCAGTTATTGAAGAATGAAATAGTGCAAAAATGGCTTGCAGCTGTGAATGCTTTTCATTAATCAAAGAGTAATTAGATAGATAATTACAATGAAGTACAATGGATTTAATAGGCACAAGCAATTCAAATCCACATGAGGAAGTTCGAATTGGTTAGACTCTACTTGACTGTAGGTAACCAAGACCTTGTCTAAATCACTATCGGAGGACTCAGTGGTTAACTGAACTTGTCTAAACCATAACCAGAGTTCATCAGAGATCTAAAACACAACGAAAGTGTTACATTCAGTGTTGACTAAGGTTAACTGACAGTGGTAGGTGAGAAATGCACCCCATATGTGTTCAGTCAAGTAAACCTAGCGCTAATTGAATGTAGAGGACTATAACTGAATGTAAATGACTCCTAACTTAGCTTGACTAGTCATTAACTGAAGTGAATTGACCTTGGTCGGTTTTGGCACTCCCAGTGGCTTCCTAAATTGTAGGGATTGATCTAGGAGGCTCCTAAAATTATGCAATCAAGTGCAATAAGTGGCAGTGAGCCTCAATTAGTGTTCCCCACACTTTAGTAACTGAAACATGTGCCCCAATCAGGTCAAGTGGACTCAATGGTGTTAATGACTATAAATAGACTGGATGGACTCTCGATTTAGACATGACTCCCAATTTAGACATATGACCAAATTTGGACAAGGGAGGATTAATAATCCTAACACCCCCCCTGAATTCTAACTTGGAAAAACTATGGGCCCTGGTAACTAAGACCATAGGTCACCCATTACATCAAGTAAAGTAAAGTAACTGCTCAAAAACAAGGTACTGGGTAAAAAACCACATGGGAAAAAATCCCCCCCTCTAATTAAGCAGGTAGAATCAAGATTAATCTGGTTCTTCTGTGCACAGGTATCCTGGGGCCTGGCATGTTAACCTCTCCATCATTATGTCTGGAGGAATATTCCTCTTTGGAAGAAGAATGATATGCTCAATTAAATCAGAAATATAGACAGCTGCCGGATGAAGACTAGACCCATGTAGAGCAATTGAAAAGTGAGAAAAGGTTCTTGAGAATTCAGAGAATGTGAGGAACACTCAAGAAACTGATATGTTGCATCCATTAACAGCAAACCATGAGTGGTAAGAACAGCCCCAAGTGTTAGGAGCAGGTGTCCAGGCGGATGCAGAAAATCTTCCTCTTTACTAGTTCTGTGAGGAGATGAGCATGTGATCAATGGTAAAGAAGCACTGGGACTGTTGAGAGCGAATGCGTGAGATCCATAGTCTGATATAGCTTCTGAAATAGATAATGAATCACATAATAAAATATCAGCAACCTCATATGAGGAAACTAACACCAAATCCCCATCAGCAGTTTTGAAGAGAAAGTGTGGTACTTGATTTTTCACACCGGAATTGGTGAGAGCAGCTACAAGCATGACTGAAGGCTTTTGGATTTTAAAATATGAACCAAATAATATCATATAAGAAATTAAATTAGATCTAAATAGGTTCAAAACAGATCCAAAACTGTGAAATGGAATCAAATCCCCAGCAACAGTTTTGTAGGAGACTTGCGGTACTTGTTTCTTCACACCGTTGATGAGAACAGCTACAAGTGGTACTGAAAGATTATGAATTTGATATATTAAACCAAGCAATATCAGATCAGATATAAATAAGATCATATCAGACCCAATAAGGTTAATATCAGATTCAAATAAATGGTTAACCGAGACGGTGGATGCACAGCTTTCTTCTTCTTCAAAATTCTGAATTTTGGTGCATGCAATCCTGCAGGAATTTGCTGGAAAATATAGATCATGGGGAGTGAATGGATCACTCTGGTAATATAATATTTCTTCCAAAATATCCAAGGTATCACATATTTTCACACCAGCAGCAACATTAGAGGGAGAAAAATCAAATTTCTCATCACTATCGGAAGCAATTACTAGTAAATTTTGCACAAAATTTAAAGGAAAATCACCAGTGAATGTTTGCATGGAAGTGCAGCAGAATTTTTCTTCAATATCAGAGATTCAAATGTCTTATTCTGTTTCAGAAATACGAGAAGATGAGATATCAGAGATCTCATGAAATTTCAGAGCATCAGGAGAAGGAGTCACTGCATGGAGACTGTCTTCAATTCGAATTGACTGTGTAGAAGCTTTTGCTTCTTCTTTATCTTGAAAAACTTCATCAGAGAGAGTGGAGGCCGAGATTTTTGGATCAAGGATGCTTATGGTGCTGTATTTTCCAAAATCTCCATCACTTTTATTCAGCTAGTTAAGCTTACTAAAACACTCTTTACCGAGCCCAATAGACACCCGACAGAGACCTTGTCTCATCAAAGATGAAATCATTTCAAAGTTGTACCTGCAAAACAAAAAAAATGATCTAGTAGGAGATCTGAGGAGGAGAAGTGCCTTGTCTGCCGAGGCTCTGATACCATATTAAATTGAGCACATAGATCTGTCGACAAACACACAACTCACATGATATATCACACAATTTACTCAGTTATTGAAGAATGAAACAGTGCAAAAATGGCTTGCAGCTGTGAATGCTTTTCATTAATCAAAGAGTAATTAGATAGATAATTACAATGAAGTACAATGGCTTTAATAGCCACAAGCAATTCGAATCCACATGAGGAAGTTCAAATTGATTAGACTCTACTTGACTGTAGGTAACCAAGACCTTGTCTAAATCACTATCGGAGGAATCAGTGGTTAACTAACCTTGTCTAAACCATAACCGGAGTTCATCGAAGCTCTAAAACACAACTAAAGTGTTACATTCAGTGTTGACTAAGGTTAATTGACAGTGGTAGGTGAGAAATGCACCCCACATGTGTTCAGTCAAGTAAACCTAGAGCTAACTGAATGTAGAGGACTAGAACTAAATGTAATTGACTCATAACTTAGCTTGACTAGTCATTAACTGAAGTGAACTGACCTTGGTTGGTTTCGGCACTCCCAGTGGCTTCCTAAATTGTAGGGATTGATCTAGGAGGCTCCTAAACTTATGCAATCAAGTGCAATAAGTGGCAGTGAGCCTCAATTAGTGTTCCCCACACTTTAGTAACTGAAACATGTGCCCCAATTAGGTCAAGTGGACTCAATGGTGTTAATGACTATAAATAGACTGGATGGACTCCCGATTTAGACATGACTCCCAATTTAGACATATGACCAAATTTGGACAAGGGAGGATTAATAATCCTAACATTCTTAAACAGAGAAATATCTTATACTCCAGAGTCCAAGGAAGACATTGGTTCATCAAAGGAAGATAATAGTGATGCTAACTGAAAAGAAGTAATTTTTATGGAATTTGTAGAAGATGAGTATTCATAAGAAAAAATAATTTCTGTTCTCTCATCAATGAATAATCATGAGACGAGAAGATTCATGAAGGCCAACTAAAAACATTGATTAAGTATTTTTTCAATGGGGTCTATATATCACCTTCAAAATCTGATGTAGGAGTTGGATCAGGAAGTTTGCTTGACATGAGTAACAATGAAGAAGGAACCACAAAAGTTGACCTAGAAGGTGAATTTATTAGCACTTTGGAAGAACTAAAGAAGTCAAGAAATAAGAATAAATCCTTAAAGGAAGAATTGTTAAAGATTGAAAAATATGACAAGGAAGAAAAGACTTTTCAAGAAACATTGGAAAGACATATAATTAAGAGGGAAAAGGATCTTAAAAAACAATTAGACTTCAAATTAAATGAAGTTAAAAGGTTGGAAGAAAATAATTCTATGTTGGAAGCATCTATGGAATAAACAAAAAAGAAAAATGAGTTTCTAGCATAAATTATTAAGTAGAAGATTACATCCAGTTAGAGCTAAAGAACATGAAGAAGATATTATAGTTTTGAATCCGGTTGGTGCCTGAACATTGTGAGTGGGTGATTCTTTTAAAAGGAATGATATCCATTCAATTCGGCTCCTGAAGTCAACAAATCAGTGCTTGCATAGATGATAGAAGTCCTAATAGGTCGATG